>JBCNYH010000015.1:18236982-18254044 GCA_039654325.1 Tandanus tandanus
TATATATAAACTTATGCAGGACTCTCCTTCTTGGACCCCAATAATTCCTCTGAGAAAACCTTTCAGTACACAGCAAATGTTTGAAGAATTAGGTGTTGTCCCATGTCTTGGCAGTCTCACCTGATGTAGCGGCAGCAACAGTCATAGCTGAGCGCCTTTGTAGTGACTGTGGAGTGTTTTGGCAGAAAGGCCCCATTTACTCCTGACAGGTGAACACGACAAAAAGCTCAATATCACGCTCTACTGCCTAACATTCTGTCCAGGCATTACTGCCCTCCCTCACAAACCTGCACAAGCTGTGCTTCCTAATGAAACCTTGCTGCTGTATATTCACAAAGAGAGGGATGACTTTCTATGTCCTTAGGCTCCGCTGAGTGTTTTTGTCTTCTGAACAATTATATTATAAATACCTAAAGTGTGACCCTCATAATTATCTTAAATAATTAGCATCAATTCATCTTACATCAGAAATAACAAATGAAGCATAAAACGGTTCTTAAAGAGAAATATCCACAGCTCATTCATTCATTCATTCATTCATTCGCTGAACCATTTCATCCTACTAGGGCAGGGATGTCCAGTCTAAAGGCTGTTGTGGGAGCAGGTTTTCACTTCAACCAAGTAATAGCCACACCTTCCACATGTTTTAATCACTGATTTTTTATTTATTTATTGTTTCTAAGTTTAGATTGCACATTAGTGCTGCAATTTTAAAGCCAGGCGGCAGCCCTCTTGGTGAGACCACCTTGCTTTAAGATGTCAAAAATGGAGCTGTTGAAAGCCAGCACAGCGTGAAAACCCTCAAAATGTTACTGCTGACTGTCAGAATACCTTAAAATCATATAACTTCACCAATAATTCCACTGATGAAACAAAGAACAGTTAGATTTCATTATTGCATTTAAATATCCTTTAATAGGATTCAGACTTATTATACAGGATACTCTAGTTTCCTCCCACAGTCCAAAAAAATGCACATTAGGCTTACTGGTTGTTCCAAAATGATTGTGTGTGTGTTGGCCCTGCAATGGTCTGGCGAACTGCTCAGGGTGTACCCCACTTTCGGGCATTGTCAGCTGAAATAGGCTTCAGCCTTCTCGCAGCCCTGGGTCCCTACTCCACACAGGAGCCCCTCGTTGATGTGCTAAACACTACACCACCGTACCACTGCGCCCCTGTATAATAAGTCCGAATCCTATTAAAGGATATTTAAGTGCAGTAATGAAATTTAACTGTTCTTTGTTTCAATTCAACAATAATGTACATGTTACTAAATTTTCTGATATAGGAAATACAGAGGGATGAAGATGATCATTTTCCTCTATTACTGCACTCCTCCTACTTTACAGATGTTTATCATACTGCATGCAGGGTCGAGAAATACACACATCAATGTGTGTGTGTGTGTGTGTGTGTGTGTGTGTGTGTGAGATTTAAACACTTCCTTTAGGTAACTCTCCAAATGTCAGAATGTAAGTATTTGATAGGGGGATGATCTCTTAGTATTGAAGAGACCTGTCTTACTGTCTCTGTGCGTAATGAAGACGCACGAGAACATTGGTGTGCCAGCTGGCTGCAGACAAGAGGAACACAATCAATGCACAGCAGGCCCACCTGCTTCTGTGTCTGAAGTGTTTTTAAGAGTATAATGTAGCTCTTCAGAGAGATAAAGAAAAGAGCCTGAGCCAGACTTGTATATCTTTCTTTAGCTCAGAAGAAGGAAGAGCTTGCATCACCTTCCTTTTTTTTTTTATCAGGGGGTTAAATATTTGCATGTTTTCTTGTTTCTTCACTGAAATCAGTATGCAGCAGATTTCCTTCTAATCGAAGCGATTCATATTGAGCCATTTATCACAAGGCCAATCTCCTCCGAGTGAAGCATTGAACCTGGGACTCATTAGAAAATTCCCCAGTATCAATCCTGGCTCTCCTCTGCTTTCATCTCTCACTCACATTCATCTTCCTCACCTTGCGTGACTCCTTCCTTTATCCTTCCTTACACCCCCATAGTGTTAAGGAATCAGAGTTGAAAGGGGTGTTTAACAAGCATCCACTATGCCACTATTGTGAAACCACTCCCAATTTATCAGTTTAACCCCATTCTGTCTCTCTTCTGGTGTTTTTGTTTATTTTTTTTATTTTTTTAACTTTGGTTTTCTTTTATTAACCTGTAATTAGCATTGTAGGTTCAACTGTTTCTACCCTACTATTTGTTTGCAACAAATAAAACCATAAAAAAACGTATTTATTCACTGTGTATAACGTCTATAGGCTAAGGGGGTGATCACACTAGAGATGTGATAGAAAAGCAACTGACGCAAATATATATATTTTTTGCGATTATTTTGTGCGTTTGAAATTCACATCACATCAATGATTTGCGACTCCACATGCAAGTTAATATTTTGCTGCTTCAATATGCATATCGCGCTAAAGTAGCGAGAAGGTTGAGTGACAATTTTTGCGACTGATTTGCAAGTAATTTGCGATTGGTTCGTGGATGTTTGGTGAAAAAAAAAGCGGAACTCTTTTCAAAAATCAGTCACGTTTTGTTCACTTTTTGTTCTCAAACCATTCACTTTTTGTTTGCGTAGTATTAGCGTGAACAAAATGCAAATAAAATACAAATGATGACAAAATATATGAAATATGGCGGATGCCAGTGAGTCTCAAACTTTCTGTATGGAAGTCTCCAACTTGTTGCTTTACCTCACGAACGATAAACGAATATTTCGCGAACGAAAAAGAACAACTTTCCGACCTTCTCATGACGTGCGGGTTTGAAATTTTTGGCGATGAGCTCACAAACCAGGGGACCAAAATGAGATGTCGCCAAAGTTGTGCAACAAATTTGAGAATAAAAAGCAACAGCCGTGAATTGCCATTCGCAACATTCGCTTTTCTATCGCACCTCTAGTGTGATCAACCCCAATTGAGGCATAAAATAGTGATGCATATGTATTGCTTTCTAAAAGCAGCTGTAGTTATTATGGGCTCGATTTAATTTTTATTTATTTTAACCCATCCGCCTCACAGCAAGAAGGTCCTGGGTTCGAGTTTCGGGTTCAGCAAGAGTGTTTCTGTGTAGAGATTGCACGTCCCCCCATGCTTGTGCGGGTTTCCTCCAGGTTCTCTGGTTTCCAAAACCATGCACATTCGGCTAATTTGCTGTTTCAATTTGCCCCTAGGTTTGAGTGTGAATGGTTGTGTGTGTGTTGGGTCTACAATGGTCTGGCAAGCTATTCAGGGTGTACCGCCTTCACCCAGTGTCGGCTGAGATAGGCTCCAGACTCCTCGCAACCCTAAAAGGATTAAGCGGTTCAGCAAATTGAGTAAGTGAGTTAATGTGTACACAGCATATGAGTCCATTTACCAAATTCCCATTAAGTCGAAGATACAGAACTATGTCACCACTCTTCACAATGACTTCCTTCAGATTATAAATTAAAAACACTGGTTTAGTGATTCATTATCTCATGGAGTATGAAAGCATTTTAATTTTTTGTTCCCCACTAACAGCATTTTGTTATCTGTACACTGTTGCCATAGTGATGGTGTAACAGCTGCTATGATTGGACCTGATAGATGAAGAAACGTGAAGATACAAATGAGGTTCATTGAAAATTAGTAATCAGCGCGCAATCTCCTAAAACAAACAAAACCAGCAAGGGCTCTTTTATTGTGTGTACTATTAAAAAGCCACCCACATGACACTTCAATTAGCATGCATTTTTAATCTTGGGATCTTTATTAAGTCTTGATTAAATTGTGTTTGGTTCCAGATCCTATGTGGAGCTCTGATTTTAGGTAATAACTCATTCAATACAGTATATTAGACATACTGGTGGGATGGTGGTGTACTGGTGAGCACGGCTGGCTCACACCAAGAAGGTCCTGGGTTCGGGTCCCAGGCTCGGTGTGAGAGTTTGCACGTTTTCCCGTGCTTGCATGAGTTTCCTCTGGGTATTCCAGTTTCTTCCCACAGTCCAAAGACATGCATGCATGCAAGCTGTTCCAAATTGCCCCTAGATGTGAGGGTGAGTGTGAATGGTTGTGTGCCCCGCGATGGTCTGGCGAGCTGTTCAGGGTGTACCCCGGCTTCGCCCACAGTCGGCTGAGACAGGCTCCAGCCTCCTCGCAACCTGACTAGGATTAAGTGGTTCAGTAAATGGGTGAATGGTTGGATATTAGGCACACTGCTTACCAACAGAGCTCGACAGGCGGACTCCAGTTTGAATCCGGAACCAAATGCAATTCATTATGGACTATGATCTAAATCTGCCTGCTGTTTAAACAGTCATCTAGGTGGCTTTAATAGTGCGCTTTAATTGTCTTTGGCATTAGACAGCAAGTTTATAAAGGTAAGTATTTATAAAAATAAATAAATAAATTAAAAGCAAAAATGTCATGACAAAAATTGTCCGAGACCAAGAAAATTAAGTAATGAGTAAAAATCGGTCAATAGAAGTGAGTAGAAAGGCACGTTCATATTTCAAGAAGCATGGAAGCACGAAACCAGTGTATTAAATTTATAATGAGAGGGTGGCCACTGTAAAGAGTGGTAACATAGTTCTGTACTTGGTAGGACTTTGAACTGCCTTCATCTAGATTTTTGACTCAATAAAAATTTGCCTAGTGAACCTCTAAGACTTTGTCTGCATGGGTGTTTTTAAAAATAGGATTTTCCTACTTTTATTTTATTTCTTCATTTTCTTCCACATGAGCACTGCTTTAAAAAAAAAAAAAAAAAAAAAAAAAATTAATTTTTAAGATAAAAAAAAAACCTGTCTACATAAAAACACAATATGCGCTGTCAAAAGCATGCCAAACCAACAATCAGCAACATAATACTATCTGTAAACATTGGTCACACTGACCAATCACAAGCCTGAGAAACTGAAAAAGTCAACTAGAGGTCCAATCAGATCTTGTCCAAACCCATCATGTTGGCGGCAGCATCTGTGTTGTGGGAGTATTGGATGTAGCAGTGTATCACATTCTAACACCTCTGTTATTAAATATAGTAGGAGATTTAACGTACACTTACTCACTCGCTCGCCGATTTTTCTGAGCTACTTAATCCTACTATTAGGGTCATGAGGATCCCGGTCTACACTGGGCGAAGCCGGGGCACACTCTCAACAGCTTGCCAGACCACTGCAGGGCAGCACATGCACAACCATTCACACTCTCTTTCACAATGGGAGCAATTCGAAACAGCCAATTAGCCTAATGTGCATGTCTTTAAACTGTGGGAGGAAACCAGAGAACCCAAAGTAAACCCACGCAAGCACGGAGAGAAGGCGCAAACGTTAAACAGAAACACCCTTGCCGAGCCCTGGACTCGAACCAAGGACCTTCTTGCTGTGAGGTGAACGTGCTAACCACTCCTGCTGCCCAGATTTACTGTACATTTATGTGCAAAGGTTAAAACCAGTGCTATTTTACCTAAACCTGCTAATGCTAATGGGGCACACACTAATGTAAAGCAAAAACACGGGGTTTCTTGTCTGCGTTACCTAAAACAGCCACACAATTATTGCACCACCTGAATGAATACCCCAATACCTTAAAGAAATCTGCAAACTTATTGTGTGTGTATTTGAGAGAGAGAGAGAGAGAGAACCTTGAGAAGTCTCTCACACTCACACTCACACACACACACACACACACACACACACACCACATAGCATTGTTACTACTTCAACACTACCACACAGATACCCTACTTTAATTAGCTATTTGAATCTTGAATAGTTCCTCTGATGAAGAATGATCATTGGAACATGGCAAGGGAACACCAACATGAACACTAGGACCCAACATTTCCCAGCTTAACAACACTACCTCCGCCTCTTCTCCATGGCAACAATGCACACATACCAGCCATCCACTTGATGAAAGCTGCAATTGATGACACCTTTCTAACATAGCCAGCAAATACCTTTTTATTTATTTATTTTCAGAAATATGTTCAACAGTAGGCGGCATGGCAGTGAAGTCGGCCTCACAGCAAGTAGTCCAGGGCTCGGACGTTTCTGTGTGGAGTTTCCATGTTTTCCCTGTGCTTGTATGGGTTTCCTTCAGGAACTCTGGTTTCCTCTCACAGTCCAAAGGCATGCACATAAGCTGTTTAAAACTCTGCCCCTAGGTGTGAGTGTGTTGGTCTGGCAAGCTGATCAGGGTGTACCTCGCCTTCATCCAGTGTCAGCAGGGATATGCACCAGACTCTCCGCAAATCTGGTAGGATTAAGCAAATTAGGGTTCGGCAAATGACTGAGTGAGTAAGTGAGTGTTCTACAGTAGCTTTTCTGTGGGATCACACCAGACAAACTAGTGTTCACTGCCTACACGTATCAATGAGCCTTGGGTGCCCATAACCCTGTCTCCGGGTCACTGGCTTTCCTTACTCAGGCGTTTTTTAAAGGTTCCAAGCTCTGCATTCTGCATTCTCATTCTCAGCCCACCTGATTTGGTCCTTATCAAATTTGGTCCTTATTAAAGTCACTCACATGTCTACATCTGCTAACTTCTTTTCAGCTTCCACCAAATCAGCTTCAAAAATGGCTGATATATCTCACCTCTTGATGTACCATCATACCCACCTGTCAGTTGTTTTTAATGCTATGGATGATTTGTGTACATCCTGATACATTTCACCTATATTTTAAATTATACTACATTTTCCAACATTTAAGCTGATGCCTACCGTCATGTGTTTAGCACCCATTTTTCATCCTGTCAAAATATGAATGCTAACTAGTGAAGTGATGCTGATATATCCTCTATGGAAACAGTTAATGCTATGCTGCATGGCAATGGAACGTTTTACATGATGATGAACGGAAGGCATTACAAGGGTTGGCGACTCCGAGAGGGAGTGTCATTTTTCCTGCAGTCAGAAAATGGCAAATCATCTTGACAGGGATTTATCTGTTGTGGTATCGTATGTTTCATTAGGTCTGACGCATACCAGACAAGGTTTGCGTACAGTCAAGCTCTGGACATCTTCATCTACAACAGGTTTACTGTGTATTACTCGTTGCACTGTGTGTAAAAAGGATTGGTGACTATGAACAATATGAAAGAAAATTATTTACATTGTTTTCATACTCCAAGCCATTCAGCAAGTCCTTGTGCCCTGTGGATGGGGGCGAGGTCATCGGTTAAGAGAGCACTCTTGGATATATTTCCTTATGAGATAAAAGTGATCAGTCACAAGGACTATGTTTTGATTTGTAGTGGCTCTTCCCTCTAAGGGGACAGGTTGGTCCACATCATGCTGGCAAAATGCCCCCATGGCATAAAAAACCACTTAGCTCTAGGGGGTCAAACATGTCCTACCTGTATTGCTCTTTTGGTGCACTCTCCCGCATGTACTCGCCCACCTCTTCAAAATATGGTGAGGGATGACTCATTTAACAAGAACCTTTGTGTCACATCTATGGAAACTTCTAAAGCTTTCGTTTTGCCATCGTAAAAATAGATGAGGCACCACGGTGGGTGGCATGGCGGTTTCGCCTCACAGCAAGAAGGTTCTGGCCCCATACTCAGTGAGGGCGGTTCTGTGGGAGTTTGCATGTATTCTTCATCCTTGTGTGGGTTTCCTCAAGGTGCCCCAGTTTCCTCCCACAGTCCAAAGACATGCACTTTAGGCTAATTGGAAATTCTCGATTGTCCCTGGGTATGAATGTGAGTGTGGATGGTAGTGGTGGTGGTGTGTGTGTGTGTGTGTGTGTGTGTGTGTGTGTGTGTGTGTGTGTGTGTGTGTGTGTGTTTGTGTGTGTGTTGATCTGGTGAGCTGTTCAGGGTGTTCCCCCGCTTTTGCTTGGAGTTGGCTCGGATGGGATGAAATTTTAACAAATTTGGTCCCATCCGAGCCAACTTCAGGCAAATTTTTGTATTTAAGAATGAAATACTTTGCTGGATCACACTGATAATTAGAATCCAACAAATAATAATTACTTTTTATATGCATGCAGTCATGTTATGAATAATTAACTGGTAAATATAATCATAATTTGCTATTACTGAGGTATTATCACGGATACCATCATCAGGAAATACAGAAAATGTAGCAGAATGCAAAAAGAATTTTTAGCATCTGATAAGCAGGTCTGGTGGTATAGTGGTCAGCATGTCCCAGTTCGAGTCCTGGGCTCGGGTGTTTGAGTGTGGAGTTTCAATGTTCTCATCGTGCTTGTGTGGGTTTCCTCCAGTTTCCGGCCACAGTCCAAAGACATGGACATTAGGCGAACTGGCTACTCCAAATTGCCGCAGGTATAAGTTTGAATGGTTGTGTTTTGCCCTGTGATAGTCTGGCAAGACATTCAGGGTGTACCCTGCCTTTGTCCAGTGTTGACTGAGATAGGCTCCAGACTCCCTGCGGCCCTAATAGATAGTAGGTTTTATAGGAGCGGTTTGGCAAATGAGTGAGTGCGGATCTGATGAATAACACTTAAAGGTTGTTTCCTTGTGGTACCAGCAGAATTCTTCAATCCAGTTGAAGCATAAAAAACTCATTTTCTGTAGAAATGCAAAGAGAGAGTGATTTTAGTATGCTAATGGCATGTCATTACCACTAATGGTGATTTTTTTATTTTATTTTATTTTTTAATTTGACGTTTTTCTTTACAAATGCATCAGTATTTTAGTGGAAGAGCTGCTCAGATGTAGACGATGCAGATATGTGGCTCAGGGTGCATTTAAACAAATCCATGGCTTTTTGTTTCATTGTAGTAATGCTTTTTAATCATGGATTAGCTTTTAAAACCATTCCTCAGGGACACTTCAAGTAATTAAGGGTTAACCTTAGTATTCTAAAGGGCTTCTTCTCTGATAGGGAAACTGTTGTGGAAAATCCTTAAGCGTTCCACCATGTCAACAAAGAGAAAAGCGAATTAAGAGATGGTTTTTTTTTTTTTTTTCAACCAGAATTTATGAGGAATTGGTTCAAATTTGTTTAAGCAGGGGTTCTCTATCTGATTATCTGATTTCATGCAAAGTCATAAAGAGTACAAGCATTATCTCCACCCCAGCCCTTCTCTAAATGTTCATACTCACTGTGCTGTTACAATTTACAAGGAACCATTCTGACAGACAGTTAGATTTAAGTTTGTTTTAGACTGTGTGATGACAGTGTTTGTTTAAGACTATAATTATTTGTCACATTATAAGAAATGATCCCAATAAAACTCTTGTCCGAGTTCTATAATAGACCTGCGGTAAACAAAAATTACTATGTTCGCCTTTCGAACTGGGCTCATGTAGAAAATGGGGCTGCATAAAAATGAGCTTTAAAGGGACCCATTTGCTTACCAGGCATATTAAATTAACACAGAATACAGGGTTATCTCTTGGAAATAAAAGAGATTCGGCCAAAATGTCTTTCTGAAACCATTTGCTTACTCCTTACACCAGGAGCCATGAAATTAGTAAACATCACCATCTTATTTTTGCTCAAGCACTTAGTCATTAATTTGCCAAACCACTTAATCCTTCAATGACCGTGGGAAGGCTGGAGCCTAACTCATCCGACACTGAGCGAAGGCAGGATACACCCTGAACAGTTCACTACACCATTGCAGGGCAGCACACACAAACAACCATTCACACACACACACACACACACACACACACTTAATCCTAAGGACAATTTGGAACAGCCAATCAGCCTAATGTGTATGTCTTTGAACTGTGGGAGGAAACCAGAGTACCTGGAGGAAACCTACCCAAGCATAGGGAGAACATGCAAATTCCACACACAAACCCAGCACCTTCTTGCTGTGAAGCAATGTTGCACTGCCAAGCATGCGGTCACGTTATGGCTATTGTTATTGTAAACAGACACAGCACCAAAACAAGATGTAAAAGAGGTGAATAACAGATACTAAGCCCGTAAGCTGTGGTGGTTTCACCAGGAAACTTTTGTATTCCACCAATATGAACTGATATGAACTGGATTTCCCCGGTACCACAATTGTATTTGTAGCTGTTCTGTGAGTTTTGCATAATCCTACCCCATCCTCCTATTGATGGTTTTTTTTTTTTTTTTTTTTTGGATTAGCACTATAGAAACAGTCAGACTAGGAGATTTTCATGATTAATTTCTGACACTGCCAGAACTTTATAGTCAGCTGTTTTTGATCACAGTGGCCGTAAATTGGGCATCAGTGAGTTTCACTTTATGCATTCTCAACTCAAGACCAAATAATCCTCTAGTGACGTGGAATTTGGTCTGCAACAGCAAAATCACATGAGAAACATGTCCAGCTGGCTTTAATCATAGTTTTCTCCCTAAGGATTACATATAGTGTAGTAGGAATCACTGGTCACATGGAAAAATCCATACCGTGCAATAAAAAGGTCCACCTGCCCTTCTGTCCATCAATTTGTTTTCCTATACACTGGTTAACCTACAGTAAATGTCTCTTTCTCCTCTTTCATCATAATCCTTTAGTAATGACTTATTCTTCGCACCCTTCCTCTACGAACACAGCTTAATATAAGTTAATAACTCATTTATATTTTAACTTTAACCCCATGCAGTATATTAGCTTCATACAGTATGCTTTTTTTCATAATCTTTTTCTTTTTCATAGATTAGATTAGAAATTATATGCAGAATTGCTTTTTGAACTATGACTTGATTACACATTGAATAAATATGGCCTTTGGTTAAACCCTCTTCAAACACCATTGGTTTCAAAAAAAGTATTTGCATGCAGATTTTCATTTATTTATTTATTTTTGATTAGCTTTGAAGTCTACTGCTGATTCTGCACCACAGTCCTTTCAAGCATGAAACAAGAGGTGACAGCACAACTCTCCCCTACTACAACGGCAATCAGAACACAATCAGGTCGATATCCATCTGTTCATTATTTCTAAAAGGGCCTGTAACCTCCAAGGTAAGATTTGACTCGTGGTAACAAAAAAAAAATAAGGAACCTATTAAATGTTAGAGTGCTGCCTTGAAAAAAGAAAGAAAAGGAAAAACAGTCAGTAGATCATAGACAATGTTCTCAACACAGAGGGGGAAAGATGTGCATGAAAGGAGCAATTTCATGACAGGGGAGCAAACAGATAAAAATACCTAAAAATAAAAGAGAGGAAAATAGCTGAAGAACTTCAAGAGAGAGAGAGAGAGAGAGAGAGAGAGAGAGAGAGAGAGAGCTGGCACATCTCTGGTAAATGTGTGTTTTGCAATTTGGGACAAAGACAACTTGAACAGGCTATACACTTGAAACAGATGGTGGATATGGCATGAGATCATGTTTATGAGCTGTAGCTTAAAGTGCATCTCAGTGGAGCTGGGAGTCTCGTCTGCATGTTCAACTCTGAAACTGTCTGATGGCATCTGGGAGAGACTCCTGAAACTTCTCCAGCTCCAGCTCCAAAACAGCTTTTTCAAAATAGCTTTGAGCATAAGTTTCTCCATAAGTTTTTTTAATGTTGTCCTTATTCCTAACCAGAATAGTATATATGTTTGCAAGTTGATAGGCAGAGTGGTAGCAGACTGCTTTTCACACTCATAGATGAATTGTCAAGAACAGGCTGATCCTATTAATATAATACTCTTGGAGGATTATACAGTGCTGGCAGTAATGTATTTATTTATTTATTTTTTGACCGAATTTGTCATGGTCAGGTGATATAGGACACCGCAGGCAACAAAAATGTGTAATGCAATGTAATAGTACTTTCTATTAAGCCCATTTCTGTAAATTATTATAATTCATCCTCAGTTAATAATGATTAATTTAATGGGGGAAAAGTACTGGATGAAATACTTTGTAATAAAGAAATATTTTAAAAAGCTATTAATGTGAATTTCTCACATTTGTACTTTCTTTTTTTTTTTGCAGTGTTGTCAGCATTTTTTACAGACTCTTATAATACCACTCACTCACTCATTTGCTGAATCACGTAATGCTACTAGGGTCGCGGGGAGGCTTCATTCGGATCACTTCGCCTATTTTCTTGACGAGAAATAAGACTCGGACATCATGGCTGCCATTTGGGTGTATGTAGGAAATGGCTTTTTTTTTTTCTTTAATTTGATTTTTATTTATTTATTTATTTATTTTTTATTTTATTTTAATAATTAAAATTATAATTATAATAAAAAAAAAAAGAAAAAAAAGAAAATGGCTTATGCTGTATTGTGGGTCAGTTACCGCACTACCATCATCACAATGCATCAATCGAAAGAGAGCAAAAGTAGATCCCTCTGAAATATGTTTATAATTAATTATATAACTTAATACTGCATCACAAATACATTAGTAAAAGTTAATCGCTATTAAAATATGGTGTATGTACCTCGATTTTTTTACTTTCATTGCACAAACAACACGTGTATTCTTGTGTCAGTGACGCCATTTTGACCATGTAGTCACATGATCAAAAAAGTAGTTCCCATATATGGTGTACATAATGTCCGAGTCTATATTCTACTGGATATGGGCGAGGAGTTCCGAAAGGCTCCCCCTTTCCTGGTGCCTATAACAGCTGACCCTGGACGAAGGTGGAGTACCCCCTAAACAGCTCGGAACATCATCATAGGGCCAACTGTGATGCTGTAGCTAAGTACACGTCATCCCTACCTACCAGTTGGCGAACACTGACAAACTATGAATTCATAACACTGGACACAAATTATAAAATTATTTTACTGACTTTTATCTGTGTTCACACCACATTTCACATTGGTCCTAATGTCAGGGAAGCACATCCCAGCAGTAGAATATTTTAGTCTATTTTAGTTACATTTAGGGGCAATATGGAACAGTCAGTTAGCCTAGTGTGCATGTCTTTGGAATGTGGGATGTACAGTATATTCTATACAATAAATAATTCTTTGTTAATATACAGTCATGTTAAAATCCCATTATTCCTATTAAATGTAATGCTCTGCATTGCAATTTTTGCTCTGCAATTCCTATTAAATGTAATGCTATGCCTGTAATGCCAATTTAAAAATTATTAAGAAACGTAATGATACAGATGTTTTCTACAGGTACACACTGATTACTGATCACAATCCATAAGAATGCACACCAGCACACATTACTGAAGCACTAATGCTCCCCACAATCCGCTCACAAAAACATTGTGAAATCCAATGCCACAATTAAGAAATGCCTGAAAAAGCAGCACTGTCCCCCAAACAAAGAGCAATGAGTAGTGCCGCAAGTGAAGAAAGAAGACAAGAGTGCAAATTAGAATAATTACAGTCGTCATCGACCACATTACGGCGCAGGTTAGCCTCTGGATAACACCGAGTCCGACCGCACTGATTACTTTCTGTTATATGTGCGTCATATATGAACGTATCTTAAACATATTATTTGTAGGCGCACTGTGAGTGGAAATTCTGCACAGCAACATTTTCTCATTACTAGAGTTTAAAAGAGCCACCCAAAATAAAACAGTTCCGCTTAACCTGATCTTGATGTGATTGCCTTAACTAAAGTTTTTAAATTAAGTAATTTAAATTGACATATTATTGGTTGAAATAATGAAGTATACTTATGTAATGTCAAGTGATGTAATGTAATGCTAGACTAACATCATTCTGGGAAACAAGCAGGTAGCTAGGAGTCGACAAGTAAACATGCAGTTGGAGGATGTAATGTTAGTAATTAACTTGTTGGCTAGCTTTCTTGGTAGAATTTTACACAAATATGAAGTGTATATTGGGCAGTGCGCAGTGGTTAAGGTGATGGTTTACTGATCCGAAGGTCAGCGGTTCTATTACCACTGTTGGGCCCTTGAGCAAGGCCCTTAACCCTTAATTGCTCAGTTGTATAAAAATGATAATTGTAAGTCGCTCTGGATAAGAGCGTCTGCCAAATGCTGTAAATGTATATTGTAAAAATGACAAAAGCCAGCACGTTCACATACATATCCTATTTTTAGTTCTTTAGCTGTTCTATTGTTGGCTCATCATATATAATTGCATTAAGGTTTGCAGGTTCCTGCTTGACCCTAGAATCACCATTGTTGGTTGTTAGTGGAGCTTCCTAGTGCTGAAAAGCAACGGAATGGTTTGTTTTGTGATACAAGCATGAAAGTCGGTGTGAGTGTTATCTGTAACAATCTTTTTCAGGAAATGACTCTAACCATATCGAATTCTCAATATTCAAGATGCACCCACATTTTTTAATTAGATCTTTTGCAAGGTGTTTTATTACAGTTTGGGGTTGTATTTGATGTATTTTTTTATTAATTTTTTTGGTAGATGACTCTAGTGAGTTCAACAATGGCTTATTTGAGGAAATTTTTATTATGTTATTGTATAATTTATGAAAGAACTGAGATATTAATTACCATTCTAACAAAATATTCAATTTCACAAAACGCTGGCATATTCTGTTAAATATTTTCTTCAGATTCAGTCTCTAATCCAGACTTTACAATAGAAAAGTAAGTAACTGAAAAGTTCCTGAGACCAGAGACATCTTGTAAATGAAAGAAGAAATGACAAACGTTAATCAATTAAATAATATAATGTCTAATATGGAACACAGAAAAGAGTTTGGTGTTGATATAATAATAGAAAAATGATTTCCATCCCGTGTGGTACACATATTTGTTATGTGTTTTCAATGAAGCTCTGTGTAATGAAAAACAACTAAACTTAAGACTTTTGGATTGGCAGAAAGGTGGCGTTTTAAAAAATTTAAATTATTTATGGCCAATGTAGTTTTATGATAGAGTCATTTAAACTTCTGTACCAAATGCCATGCTTCCATTACCATTTGAACTACATTTGCAACATGTCATTGGTCATCAATAGCTCTTCCAGCAGGACAGTGATCAGAAGCATATGTCCAAATCAACACGCAAAAAATGGTTTGCCGGCAACAAAATCAGACTTTTACTATGGCCATCTTAGTCCCCTGAACTGAGCCCCTTTAAAAACCCATAGAGTGAGCCGCAGAGGAAAGGGCACAAGAAAGTGGATGATCTGAAGGGATTCTGTAAAGAAGAAGAACGACCTCAGATGCCCTGCTCTGTATTCCCCGACCTTATAAAATGTTACAGCAGAAGACTGTTTGATGGATGTTCAAAGTATTAGTACAAAGCAGGGGCGCCAATATCTGTGGGTTTTTATTTATTTATGTATTTATTTATTTATTTATTTTTTTTAAATTTTTTTTTTTTTGGGGGGGGGGCGGGTAGTTTGTTTGGTGTGATAATACAGTAGAGCTACTGCAGCACAAACTGCTGAAACTATTAATGCTGGTTACAATAGAACGGAGTCAGAACACAGTTTACTGCAGCTTGCTGCATATGTATCTGCCTAACTGACCAGTCAGGTGGTGCTAATCTTATGGCTGATCAGTTTATACTGTATATTTATAATTCTTGACTTGGTTTTCTCTGAATAAATTAAGGAAGGCAGAGTAGTGTAGTGGTTAGCACAAGTTTTTTAGTGTTACACGAAGCTATTACATTAAAAGGTGGATTTATTTCAAACCAATTTTTTTATTAAATCCAAGAATCCACTGATCATGGAGGAAATTGTATATATTCTATATAATTGCAAAATGAGAGCACAGAAAAAGTTAATTGTGGACATTATAATTTCACGGCCTGAATTTGCGTAGTATCTTGTGGCCATAATAAACTAAATTGTGTGCTTACAACATTAGGTGCCTTCATAAATTAAAAACAATTTTCAGGGCCTTCCAGGGCTTCGTGTTTCTTCGTTTCCTTCCCACCTACTCCTTCCTTTCATTTTGCCTTTTTTTCTCCAGTTTACTTTTCTAGGTTTTCTGGTTTTTTTCTAGTCAACATTTTCCTACTTTGTTCTTATAGGCAGAAAAAATACCTTCCTGTAAAATCATGAGCTGGTATCTACAGTTTTTTGGCAGGTACATTATCCATGCTGTGGGACAGGGGTACTCTGCACTCTATAAATTCCCCTTTAATTTATTAATGCCGTGATTGAAAAAGAAAATGCTACTCTTCCACATGGGGACCATTGAAGTCTCCCCAAAATCCAAACATTATCACATATTCCTGCAGTTGGTCATTAATAGAATATGAACACCCACGCACACACACACGCACACACACACACACACACACACACACGCACACACACACACACACACACACACACACACACACACACACACACACACACACAGCCGTTCTGACATCATGATGGTAATAGCGCAGCATGAGGTCTTGTTTCCCTTTTTCCTCTTTCATCTTTCCAGACACTCCCATTCAAACACATCAAATATGTCCATGCTGAACAATTGGGCGGTATGGTGGTGTAGTGGTAGGCACGTCCGCCCCACACCAAAATGGTCCTGGGTTCAAATCCCGGACTCGGTGAGGGTGTTTCTGTGTGGGGTTTGCATGTTCTCCCCACGCTTGCATGGGTTTCCTCTGGGTACTCCGGTTTCCTCCCACAGTCCAACAACATGCATAGTTAAGAACAGCTGTTCCAAATCGCCCCTCGGCGTGAGTGTGTGAATGGTTGTACGTGTGTTGGCCCTGCAATGGTCTGGCGAGCTGTCCAGGGTGTACTTTCACCCAGAGTCGGCTGAGATGGGTGCCAGCCTCCCCGCGACCATAATTAGGATTAAGCAGCTTAGAAAATGAATGAATGAATGAATGAATGAATAAATAACAAACAAACAGAAATATTTTTCATTTCTTGGGTACTTACCTTATACATACTACTGCCACTACCAATACTACTGCTAAAACTACTACTGTTAATAATGATATTCTTACTACTACTAAATAAAAAACTTTATTGAAGGTGAATAAACTGATAAATGAATGTCACCATCAATCCATCCATCCATCCATCCATCCATCCATCCATCCATCCATCCATCCATTCGAGGCGTTCACAAGCTAGCCGAGATATAATCTCTCCAGCATGTCAGTGATTAAAACCCTAATTTTATTTATTTCAGACAGGTCAGATGTTTTCTAATGAAGAGTAACTTGGGAATTTCATTCATTCATTCATTTTCTGAACCGCTTATTCCTAATTAGGGTCGCGGGGAGGCTGGCGCCCATCTCAGCC
>JBCNYH010000015.1:18324638-18336760 GCA_039654325.1 Tandanus tandanus
GGTGGTCGTGTGATAGGGAAGGCTAAAAGTTGATGGGTGGGAATTGGATACGACTAAATTAGGGGAGAAAAATGGGGAAAAATAAAAAAAAAATAATAATAAAAAATACAAAAAAATAATAAAAAAAAAAAAGATTTGTATAGTTTATTTGTACCAATTATAACCGTGGTTAGCTGTGTGCATTCTGAGCAAAACAAACACTGTGTAGCTATCTGTGTCATTGAATATTCATTCAGAGATGTAGTATACACTATGCAGAAACATAAGAAAAGCAAACTAAAACAAGATTCTTTTTATATTATTTTAAATTGTGATGATGTCGCCACCTGCTCCAGGTGACCATGACAAACCGCAAGTGTCCGACGCTTTGATTCCAATGTAAGCCAGTTTTTTTTTATCCCCAGATAGCTGACCAATCAGATTGTACTGTTCCTTGTAGTATACATTAACATTATAAATATTATTCTTTGTAGCATAATATTCATTTGCATTTATGTAAATATTTTGGTGGAAGAATTGTACGCTGTGCAAATAGTTTTTAGGTGACAGGAGTTCTAGAGTTGTCTCTACACATCAGAGGCTTAATGTGCAGCATCCACAAAACAATTTTAGTTTTGAAAGGCGTTTGCTCTCTTACCTTGATAAGGGAAATTATGTGGCAGCCATGGTGAGACATGAAAGAGAGAAAAGAGAGGAAGGAAGCAAAAATTATTAGTAGAACATTAAAATGTGTCAACATAAAAATAAGCCACGACAAACAGAAAGTCATGATGTGAAGTATACTGGCCCAGTCTGAAACCTGACATGATAAATGAACTTTAAATGCCAAATGAAATTATTTGCCCGTAAAAATGACTTCTGTTTGCAAGGAGCATAAAGTCACCAAGCAACAAATCCTCGCTGAAGTATAAACCGGACTGAGTACTTACATTTTATATGGTCAAACTCATTGTGTCCACACATTTAATGTGCACATAATATATCAACTGTTTACATACTTAAACAAATCAACCGTGATGGCGATGCTCTATAATTAGTGTTCAGATTAGACCCGTTTATTTATAAGTGTTATCATGAAATACAGACAAAATAAAACTCATTTCATTAATTCATTTATTTGACGAACTGCGTACTCCTATTAGGGTCATATGGAGGTTGGAGTCTCTCTCTGCCGGCTCTGGGCGAAGGCAGGTCAAAGCCAGTCAATCGCAGGGCCAAACCACACACACACACACAAAACTATTCACACTCACACTTGGGGGTAATATCAAAAAAGGTAATTAGCCTAATGTGCTTTTCTGTGGACAGTAGGAGGAAACCGGTATACCCAGAAGAAACCTATGCAAACATGGGGAGAACATGCAAACACCACAGAAATACCCTCGCCAGGGCCAAGACTTGAACTCAGGACCTACTTGTTGCGAGGCGGACATGCTAACCATTACGCCACATTGCTGCCCATTTTCAAGTCATTTTAATTCAATTCAGTTTTTATTTCTATAGCACTTTTTTTTTTTTTCAATTGACATTGTCACAAAGCAGCTTTACATAATAAACAAACATGGTTAAGAATTGAAACTTTGGCTTCAATCATTTCTTTATAAATCCTATACATCCCTAATGAGCAAGCCTGTGGTGACAGTGGCAAGGAAAAAACTCCTTGAGACGACATGAGCAAGAAACTTTGAGAGGAATCAGACTCTGAAAGTCTCCCATATCTGCTGCCTCAAAGACAGATTAAGATCTCACACTGCATAATCAAGTCCCCTTAGAAGGTCATTTTAATGCCACACACTATTTAAAGAAGAAAACAGCACTTGCTGGAAGTTAATCTCAATCAAAACTCTATTTTAGAATCTCTCTATGTGCAGATCAATAGCTGCTATTTTAAAGATTTTGAGGGATTATGTCAAAACTGCAGGTTCAGAATGATGATGTCATCAAGGCCCAAGATAACATGGAGGAGTTTAGCTTTAAACATAATTTCTTTTAGTATTTCAGGTGTTTGTGCTTAGATATATTAATCTTGGTGCACGTATATTTCCCCACTGTATAGGAAATGATTTTAATCAAAGCTTTGACACCTCCAGCACAATTCTGTCAATACATTACACAAATGTATCAAATGTTAACTTGGGCTTTGATGACATCATCCTGAGACTCAGTTTTATGTTCATAAAATCATTATAACGGGAGCTATCAGCCTAAGATTCTGTACACAGAAAGAAATTAATCTATATATTTGACTGAGATCAACTTTTAAAGTGAAGATAAGTTTAACGAGTAATTTCAAGAACTTTCGGATTTTAGTTTTAAAAGATTTTTTTTTTTTAAATGAAGAGAGCAGAATAAATATAATTATCTTTACAGGTATCCTCAAACATAAAACACCTCAAACAAATATATCTTTGTCCCTGTTAAAGTGCATTTTATAAGGTATTATTGAACACTGCCCTTGTACTTATATGCCTCAAGTGTCTCAAAAAAACAAAAAAACAAAAAGCCTGTAGTGTCTATTTGAAGAAGTGTTCTACTGTTGTAGCACTAAAGGGAGCAAAGTGTCACACATGGATGATTTTCCCATTTGAGAAATGGAATAAACTCCACGAGTCTAGATTATTACCATAAATGTCAATATCCAAGGGAAGGCTGCATGAAATTAATTTGTTGAGGCAGGTTAATGCAGGTGATTCCCAAAATGGAAAATAAAAGGGCAAAACGGTTGCATCATCCCTTACAGAAAGCTGTGCAACCTCTATGTAAGAAAAAAAAGTGAAGATGTATGCATTGTGTTACACTTAAAATAGAAGTGCTAACAGTGAAGTTTCAAGATTACTAATATTAATTTAACTCAAACTATTCAAGCCATCTTCAGTAAATTTCCTCTGTCCTGGACAGTTTGCTTAGAGCAGAGGAAGCCCATGTAGACAGAGGAGCGTATGTTTTTTTGTTAGTTTTTTTTGTTTTTTACTACACGGACTCTGTAATATTCTCATTAAAAAATGCCACTATATGCCGGCTTCAGTGGTTTACACTTAACCAAACAAAGCCGGCATAAAACCCTGCTACATGTGTTTAACATAGCAAGGCATAACGTCTAAACACAACGGAGCGACTGCGTCTCGTGTATGAACACCATACTACACGTATGTGTCAGAAATACAAACACCACAAGCATAATACCACTGTTTCTAAAATAATAACCCAGATATGTCTCCCAGGAAAGACTTTGGTCACCTGCACTGCTTCTTGCTAATACCATTAAAAGATCGCACTCACTCATTGTCTCATTTGCTGAACTGTTCAATCCTACTATTAGGTTCGCAGCCGACACTGGAAGAAGACGGGGTACACCCTGAACAGCTCGCCAGACCATCGCAGACACACACACAAAACCATTCACACTCACATCCACATCAAGGGGCAATTTGGAACAACCAATCAGCCTAATGTGCACGACTTTGGACTGTGGAAGGAAACTGGTGTACCCGGAGGAAACCAACGCAAGCATGGGGAGAACATGCAAAATCTACACAGAAACACTCTCTCCAAGCCTGGGGGCTCGAACCCAGGACCTTCCTGCTGTAAAGCGGACATGCGAACCAATACGCCATTGAAAAAGCTTAATACCCAAAAATATGTATTTTAATACGAAAATAAAATATACGGCGTACGACAGTATTATATTCTGAAGATTCTGTGAAAGATTCTTAAAAAGCTATACCTTTTACACAGACCTCAATCCCGGCTCTGTAACTACCAACCGTTCCAGCTTAAAGGCACAGTTCCAGATTTGGACCATCTACAAAGAAGCTCAAGGAGGAAAAGTCATGCCCAAAAAAAATAAATAAATAAAAAATAAAAGAGAATTCTGCTCACTATATACTGCTTTATACATTGTGGTCTTCAGCATAGTCGCCTTTTATAGATAAGATGCACACAAAGAATGAAATCTTAGTCAAGTCTGCCTGTGTTCCATACTTGTTTTTGTCAAAAAGAAATGAACAGCTTTCTTCTTCCCATGTGGTACATCTGAATCCACTGACTGTCATTCCAAATGTCACTCTGAATCATGTATTCTAAACTTGTCATAGCAAGATGGACTTTCATGCATAGTTCTTTGTACTCACTCACTTACCGAAACACTTAATCCTACTAGGGTCGCGGGGAGGCTGGAGCCAATCTCAGCCGACTCTGAGTGAAGGCGGGGTGCAGCCTGAACAGCCTGTCAGACCATCGCAGGGCCAACAAACACACACACAACCATTCACACTCACACTTACACCTAGGACAAATTTGAAACAGCTAATTAGCCTATTGTGCATGTTTTTGGGCTGTGGGAGGAAACCGAAGTACCCAGAGGAAACCCATACAAGCATGGTGAGAAAATGCAAATGCCATAAAAATAAATAAATAAATGCAACGCCCCCACTAAGCCCAGGACTCAAACCCAGGACCATCCTGCTGTGAGGCAGACATGCTAACCAATACGCCATTGTGCCACCATAGTTCTTTTCACTTCTACAAAAATTCACTTCGTATGATGGGGAAGATCAATATGGTATGGAAGTAATAAGAACAATTCTAGTATGTGACCCACAAGCTATGTATAGATAAAGAACAGTGGAAGTTACGCAGCTAACTCATAACCACCTACCGGAAAGGTGAAGCGAGCTCCACTTTGCTCAGTGTGTGTGTGTGTGCATTATAGTATGCTTCTGTGCACGTGAATGATAACAGGCCTATCAGCAATGATATGTCAGGAACAGTGTCGCCACAGCATGCAGGAAAACCCAATTTATTCGTCCACTAAATATAAAGCAATGGAAACATACTATATATGAGAGGAGATAATCTATTTACAAATTATATGAAAATATGATTGTGACCTTATTGGAGTGAAAGTAAATTAAGTGTGATTGAGTGATTCACCTCCTACCTCTTGGAGAACACTGGGGCATCATTTCACATATATCTGCTCTGCCAAAGGTCACCGACACAATGTCTCAATAATAACAATCCATTTATAAGATTAAGCTTAATAAGAGCATCATAGCAGCATGTGCCACTGAGCTCTGCATATGAGGTTTCATGATTCTAAAAAAATCTTTAAAGTAAAATGAAAGGAAGGCCCTCCAAACTCTCCTGTTACACATGAACATATGCATATTTTTATTATCAGGTGATTTTTACTTACTGCTAAAATCTGTTTGATTTTTTTGCATTAGCAAGTTTAAAAAGGTTGCTCTTTCACTCCCGGAAGAGTGAGAAATCCAAAGTAAGACGTGTATCCCTCAGTTCATATAAGGCAAGTTAATGGCAAAAATAACAGTGTACAGATATTAAACTAACAAATTAGATATAAACTAGTGATCTCCTGAATAAATGAAAACTAGGCAAAAATTATAATCATACTCGCTTTTGTTCAATTACATCACACAAGAATTCGATCCTACATATGACAGAAAAGAATACCGCGCCATGTATTCATACGCAAATTGGTTCTATATTACTGAACAAAACATGGGTTAATCATGTGACTTTTCGCAACTTTTTGCATTACAATGGCACCCCACTGTGTACAGAGTAATTGCTGTTTTTTTAATTCCCTACACTTAAAAAAAAATGAAACTGCAATTCAATAGAAACAGACAAACTCTTGCATGCAAGCTTTTATTTAGTTTGTGTTTAATTTCCGTTTAAAACTTAATGCTGATATTAAAACACTCATGGGTTTGTGTGTGTGTTCAAGCTCAGAAGTAGGTCATGCTCACACATGTGCAGTTGCAGTACAATAAGATACATTCATTCATTTGCCGAACTGCTTAATTCTTCTAGGGTCACGGAGAGGCTGGAGCCTCGCTCTACTCTGGGTGAAGACAGGGTACCCCCTGAAGAGCTTGCCAGTCCATGGCAGAGAGCACACACATACCCACACACACCTAGGGGCAATTTGGACCAGCCAATTAACCTAATGTAATTGTATTTGGACTGTGGGAGGAAACCAGAGAACCTTGATGGAACCCTCGCAAACACTGGAAAAACAAACTGCACATGGAAACGCCCCCAAGCCCGGTACTCAAACCCAGGACATTCTTGCTGTGAGGTGGATATTCTGACCACTACACCACCTATATGTGTGATGGTCACTTTGGTGTTTGAAAATATTTGGTCATATATTTTAGCTGTATTAAAATAGGACAGCCTTTGTTAGAGAGCCTAGAACTGTGATAGGAAGAAGCCATTTGAAAACGGCATTTAAAAAAACAAAAAACCCTACCATAAATGTTTTCGGGGTTGCATCGGAAAACAGGTATGAACATTTGAACATACCATGATTTTTTTCCCTTTTTTTTGGTTGTTTGTTTTTATCTAAATTTCTTATTTTGTACAAATACATTTGTAATTTTGCGCTCTGAATTGTAAATAGTCCGAGTTCTGGTTGTTAACTAACTGTACGATATGTATCATGCTTAAGGCCAAAACTAGAAGCATCACGTCATACGGTAACAATGAGACAATCCAAGATTTGTGTGAATATCTGTTGGGAAGATCAGACCCGTTTTTTTACAGAATAATAACGATTACTCCAGTTGCTGTTGATGCAGCGGGTAGAATCATCTGATCCTTCGGATTAGTCAAGTATGGAAAGTTGATAACTAAGAACAGAGACGAGACACTGGGAAGGATTAGGATTTCTAAGAAGAATTAAAATGTTAGGGGATTTTTTTTTATGTGCTGTCCATTTTAGTAAAGTGTTGGCAGTAAAACTCTTGGCCAGTAGACTTGAAACAGATGTTCTTTACTCAGTATTCCCTGTCAAGCTGTTAATTGTCCTTAAAGGGTATGCCATGAGATGATGAGTGCCAAAATGACAGGACATCCGCCAAATCCACAGCCTTGCTCTTTGTTCACTCTCTCTCTCTCTTTTTCTTTAAAGCTGACATTGAACATTTGGAAGCAGTGTAGAACAAACTCTCTCTCTCGCTCTCTCTCTGTCTCTCCATCTCAGGTGAATGTAAAGGCAATCCTGTCCAATGAGGTATAATGTTAAATGCTAAATTGTAAGGCCGTGTATCGATCACTGTCAGACAGCGCCAAAGGTGCACTTTAAAGTTGAAACAGGAAGAAATCGATAATGTTGCTATAGAGATGCAGGAAATCGAAAATACATTTCTTTTCCTACTGCTCTATGCAAGTATGGCATGTATGGCTCAAATGGTGCTTGATACCTGGGTATGAATTGTAAGCTATGACTGAAAGTCACTTGACAAAGCTACACCTGAGCTGCAAGTTTTGTTTTTTTCTTCCTTTCATTTATTTATTTATTTATTTTTATATTTTCCTTCTTTTTTTTTTTTTTTTTTGGGGGGTGTGTTAGGTTTCACAATTTTTCTCCCATAATTCAGTTGTATCCAATTCCCATCCATCAAGTATTGCCTCCCTATCACATACACCCACCACCACGCAGGGAGGGGCGTAAGCATAAGCGTGCCCCCTCCGTGACATGCAATGCTGCCACCTACATCTTTACAAACTACTGTGCAGTCGGGGGCTGGCCTAACACACTCAGAGGGAAACAATATCTGTCCTTTTGTACGAATGAGCTCACAGACACCCATGACTGAATAATGATCACTGTGAGTGACAGGGAGCTGGGCCTGAGAGCTTGGCCAATTAGCTCCCAAGGACTCCCAATCACAGATGGCTGGGGCATCAACCTGAATTCGAATCCAGCTCAATAGTTGTGCACCTTGTCGATGTGCCACTCGGGAGCATGGGAGGATCTGTGCTTAAAAAAAAAAAAAAAAAAAGTAGCCCATACATGCCATACTGTACAGTGTATTCAGACATTTTTGCTGACAGATAACTAAATATGAGGAAATGCTGCACAAGTGTTATCTGTCCTGCTGTCAATATTATCACAGCACGGGTGCCAGCCATGCTCCAGCATTTTAATCTTTTCAAGTGGAGGTTAATTAAAAGCTCATTGTGTGCAGGCCAAATTGGAGCTACAGTGTAATCTGGATGCTGTGTAAACTTTGATATTAATATGTATTGCTACAGTTCATGTTCAATTTTTTTCAAGAAGGAGGACCGAAAAAAAATAGGATCAGATATATTCACGTCAGGCTCTAATTCACCCTGCTGTTTTATTCATCCACTCCATTGACTAATTTTTTTTTTTTTTTTTTTTTTTTAACTCAGGAAGATAAATAATAGGTCTGAAGCACTGACCTAGAAAAGTGAAGCCCTCCATTAACAAAGCAGCAAGAACAGATTTCTCACATAAACCCAAGAGGTCGTCCCACCTTAACTTCTGGAACCTTTCCCACTACACTCAGTGAAATGCTAGCACCAGCCACAATGCAAGATAGCTCATTAGCACCAATCCGAAACAGCCATTAGCTAACAAGCACAATACGAACTCAGCCTAACACGTTTAACATCCAGGCTTTAACCATTATTCTCGCTCAACTCAACTCGTATGGGATCATTATCGTGAGGACCGTAAATTTTAACCAAACAAACATAAATAAAAAATATTGTTTGCTTTTGATATTTATATTCCTTCTGACAAATCAGCTTCTATTCTCAAGTGTTGGGAACATTGTTTTCTAGTGAATGATAAGTTGATAAGTAATTGCTAAGTAATTGCTAAGTAATTGCTAAGTAATTGATAAGTAATTACTCGGTCCTGGCTCAAGCACTTCCATAAATTATATTCATTAAAGTGCATACAGTATCTTTAGGTTTAAAAACATTTCACTTAAGAATAAAACGAATATGCATTTTTTAAATAAATGTTTAATAAATATTATAGGAGTTGTAGGTGGTATGGTGGCGTAGTGGTTAGCACGTCCATCTCACAGCAAGAAGGTCCTGGGTCCGAATCCCGGGCTCAGTGAGGGCATTTCTTTGTGCAGTTTGCATGTACGCTCTCTACGCTTGTGTAAGTTTCCTCCGGTCTCCTCCCATGGTTCAAAGACATGCATTTTAGGCTATTTGATGGTTCCTTATTGCCCCAGGCGTAAATGAATGTGACTGAGTGGTTGTGTGTGTTTATTTTACATCCTGACCGCACTGAATAAATTAAATGCTTCGAAAAAACAAACAAAACTTTCTTCTGTGGCAGTCGCAGGGATGCAAAAAGCCTGTCCAATCAGTTTTCTCAGTCTACATAAAATGACTGAGTGGCCCGCCTGCCAGCCTGCCTACCAACCAACCAGATTTCCTATGGCACACTGAAGGAAAGAGGGTGATTTATTTATTATTATTATTATTATTATTATTATGTATTTTTTTATTTTTTTTGGTTGGACGCATTCACAGTCTAGTTTTCTCTTGCTGGCTTCCCCTCAGAGGTCAAAAAGACTATTCATATTTATTCCAAGTCACATCCTTATTTCTTCCACAACCTAGGAAATTTTTGTTTAGCAAGTAAATATCTTTATTAGATAAAAGACAGACAGCAAGTCATGTTATACAGTTTTCAAAATTAGCCATCTGCAGTTTTATACAAGGGCGGTAATCCTCCAGGAACACCAGGTTCCTCCCACAGTCCAAAGACATGCCCTAGCATTAGCATGCATTTGCATTAGGCTAATTGGCTGTCCAAATTGCACCTGAGTGCGAGTATGAGTGTGTATGGTTATGTGTGTTGCCTTGCGATGGTCTGGCGAGCTGTTCAGGGTGTACCCCGCCTTCACCGTGTCAGTAGGGATAGGCTTCAGCCTCCCCGTAAGCCTAATAGGAGTACGCGGGTAAGTTTTATACAATGTGCCAAACTAAGCCCATTCATTCTTGCCACCTAAGTGGGACTTTATTCACCCCATTTCACAAAGTGGTCGACCGAGCCTCAAGAGATTCTTGAGTAAACACCATTAAAATGCAATAGAAGTATATACAGTAGATGCATGTGTTAATTACACAGTAAGTGAATTTCACTGTCAATTTTAGGGTGCATATTCACTTTCAAGCCAAACAAATTATACACAACTTTACTGCTAAAGCAGTTGCAAGATTCTCTTCCTGAAATTATAATGGCGGCATGTTAATCGCTGGAGTGCTTTAAACCATGTTAACCTCAACCTGTTTTGCTGTATCTAATGCCCATGCAAGTGAGACAGCACTGTTACATTACCATGCTGAAATCTAAGAAACCTGGAGGGCATAAAAGTCTGCACTTCAAATGACTATCTGCTTACTTCTTCCTCTACATTTACTAGCTGCTCCTACTTCAAGAGTCCATTTTAGTTTGTCTCTGCAACCTGCATTTTTATCAACCCTTCTTGGTTGAAAGTTAGCAATACATTTGTGAGCTACATATGGGATCTGGGCTAATTAAATGTATAATTCACACATGTTCTTGGTTTAAAGAAAATATTGCATTGAATCTATACCTACAGTCTGGTGTGGTAAAATAACTTTAACGACATTGGAAAGAAATACACTTTCAGATGTGGACTTATTAATAAAAGTTGCCCTAATGCATCCATCAGAGTTTTGAGCAGGCACTCAGAAATGCAGGCAGCTCACAATTAGGACACAGACAGAGAGTTGCCCCTTGCATACCTAAGCATCACCCATCATGTCCACTCTTCAGCAGTGTCTAAATAACATGCCACTCACTCATTTGTCAAACCGCTTACTCATACTAGGGTCGCAGGGAAGCTGGAACCTATCTCAGCCAACACTTGACGAAGGTCGGGGTGCACCCAGAACAGCTCACCAGACCATCAAAGCAGGGCAAAGACACACACACACACATTTACATTCACACTCACACCTTGGGGCAATTTTGAAAAATCAATCAGCCTAATGTGCACGTCTTTGGACTGTGATAGGAAACCAGAGTACCCGGAGGAAACTCACACAAGCAAGGGGAGAACATGCAAACCCCACACAGAAATGCTCGACCCCGGGACTTGAATCCAGGACCTTCATGCTGCGAGGCGGAAATGCTACCACACGAGCATTGTTCAGCACTTTGCGCAGACCGTTATTTGGGTTGTGCTACACATGATTGATCAATTCAAAGAAAGTGACATGTAGTACACGGGATAGGCTAGTCTGAGAGTGGTCATCTGTAGAGGCATGGCCAGTGACAATGTGTTCATCTGCGTCTTTCCTCACTACTACACGTGTACCTTTGTTTACAAAAAAACATAGAAAAGAAATAAAAGAAAAATAGTGTGGACCCAATTTTACCTCTGGGTACTCTGGTTTCCTCCCACGCTCCAAAGTTATGCACATTAGGCTAATCGGCTGTTCCAAATTGCCCCTAGTTATGAGTGTGAAAAGTTGTGTGTGTGTGTGCTAGCCCTGCAATGGTCAGGCAAGCTGTTCAAGGTGTACCCCGCCTTCCAGATCGGCTGAGATAGGCACCAGGCTTTCCATGACCCTATTGCTTGCACTGAGTGAAATGAACATTAACAGGCAGACATGCAGTCTGGGTAATCAGTGCTCAAGTGGACAGCTCTAAGTTCAATAGCTTACATTTGCCATCAGAATGCATTCTCACGTGCTTCAAGTGAACACTCGTGAACAGAACACACTTCCCTGCCCTGTATGTGAATAAACACGTACGTCACATCTGTTTACAAAGACCAAAGGTGGTGTTGTTTTTAATCAGCAGGGAGGCAACAACGCTCATCCCATGTTACATTGCCGGGTTTTAGCCAGGATAACATATAGTTGTCTGGCACATGAAAATAACAAAATGTCAGGTGGGAAATATGCCAAATAAATAAAGTCATGCACAGCGTATTAAATAGCTTCACACTGTGTGACCTCCGAAATGTGTTGCCAAGAAAACTTAAAATGATCAAAAGTTTATAGCATGCTGCACACACTCCTAGCAAAAGCTCTGTGCTTTACATCAACTCCGCATACTAAGAATACACACTGCCCAGCCAAAAAATAATAAAAATTGCATTCCGATATTTTCTTGGAAAGCATTTATCCTAGGTCACAACATGTAATCTTCATGGCATTGTTGCTCCAGTTGGTCAAGTCGAGGCTCAGCAACATTAACATTAAATGAAAATGAAGTCAGCTGATGATCTGAATGTACTGAATGAGCAGGTTTTCACATCAATGCACTTTTTCTTCCCTGATGG
>JBCNYH010000015.1:18348501-18358636 GCA_039654325.1 Tandanus tandanus
ATATACATATATATATATACACACACACATACATGAGTGTATGTATGTATGTACGTACAGTATGTTTATATATATATATATGGCTGTTGATTTTAAATATCAACAATTTTTCTCCAGAATCGATGATGTCCCTTTAATTACACGTCTCACACTGCAAATATATTTTGATGAACAGTCAAAACATTCGTCTTCCTTCAATATTTCTCTGTGCAAATAATCCTCTGCTAGCACAGGACATGAGCCGATTTCTTTTGGAGAATAAATAATAAAACATGAAAAAAGGACAAAGAACATAAGACTACCCTTTTAGGTATCTGGAAGCTTTTATGAATGGTGTTATGCCGACACACAGAAATAGAGTGCAACACTAATCGGGAGGGAAGAACATGTCGGCCAGCTTTTACACGGTTTACTCTACTCAAGATAATTATGAGCCAGACCGTGGTTTGTATTAACTTACTTGTGGACATTCAAAGGTTATTGGCAATAAACTGAGAGTGACAGTAAAACGTACAATAAAATAACAGCTTTAAAATGTTAAGGGTGAACTCCAGCAGCCGTATTGTTTACAACTGTGTATCTTAAAAGAAATCAGAAGCTGGAGTCACATTTCATGCAAATTTATAGGGACCAGAATTGTTGTTTTATTTACTGACATTTGGCAGCTGACAGTGCTTATAATTGTGATGTGACTATTTGGTTTGCGTCAAATATGGCTCGGATATTCCCACAGACATTAACTTCAAGATTGTTCCTAATACAAACTGCAAATAATATACAAGGTGACTTGTTAGTTCATCGCATCTTCTTCTTCAAGATTTCCCTTTTTCTGCTGACTTCACTCATACATACATATACACAGGCATACATACAGGATACTCTAAATTGCCCCCAGGTGTGAACAAGTGTATGAATTGGTGTGTGTGCATGGCACTCTGCAGTAAACTTGTGTCCTATTCAGGGTGTATTCCTCCCTCACTCTGTTCTCAGGCAGACTCTGGATCCATGGCAAACCTAATCAGGAATTAAGTGCTTCATGTAAATTAATTAATTAATTAAAAAAAAATTTGAGTAATGAATGATTGAATGGAGGAATAAAAAATTGAAGTTGTACACCGCAGTTCCTGTTCAACAGGCAGTGCTAATATGCAAATGAGGCATTTGGGATTTTGGAAGATTTTGACTTTGATTCTAATTTAGGCTTCTTCAAAATAATCATCAGTATCTGACGTGATTTAACTGTACAAAAGCTGAAAGCCTTGGTTTTACCAGGATAAAATCTCTAAGTATGCAGCTCTTTTTATTTCACATTCGTTATAGACTGTAGAAGAACATGGTACCTCGATTTAGAAAATAAGCCCGATTTCTCGAAATTATGGTCTTACCAGTTTTTTGCTAAACACTCAAGAAGAGTCTGCAGCAACATCCACATCACCTTCAGCAAATAATGGTTAATTAGCCAGTGATTATTATAGCACATGATATACTTGTTTGCAGACTCACGACTGTAGATAAATGTATAGAATCCCTTAACTAAGTTAGCAAGAGGGGTGTGAAATAAATAAATCAGTAAAAGTAATTTTAGGATTTAAACCTATGCTTTCTACAAAATCCCAGAAGTTATTTCTGACTTTTTTTATTATTCCAATTTTAATCTCACAAAATAACACACTGCATGCAAGGGGGGGAAATAAATAAATAAATAAACAGGTGGCCCTAATATGCTTCCCTACTGAATATATTTGAATGATATAGATATATAGAGTAGAATCTTGTTAATATGCGCTTCTTTTAAACGCATTTCTGCGTAATATGCGCCCACCCCTTGGAACCCAAATCTGTAACATGGAGATGACCAAAGGGTGCATTTTTTGGTAATTTTTAATAAAACTGACCAACATTTTGACTGACATTGACCATAAAGCAATATGACGGCATTCTGCTTTGATCCATGGCAGCGGTCACGCCCGCACACAAGCGCATTCACACCCGCATATTAACTCTAACATCTGTATACACAACACTCCACACCTCCTTTGATCTCAGCTATGTGTATTTTAATAAGCACAAAAAAAGCATAAAACTGAGCATTCTAGCCTATATTGACATTATATACTAGAATAAAAATTTTTTCATGCAAACACGCTAAAATGCAGACTCACTTAATATGCGTTGAAGTGAATTGGACCCCGACATGCGCATATTAACAAGACTCTACTGTGTGTGTGTGTATACGCAGTATATATCTTTTTTTCTTTTTTTTTTTCTATAAGAGCATAAGAAAAGAATCATGGGTACTCTGATTTCTCTCCCCACAGTTCAAAGACATGCACATTAGGCTAACTGGCTGTTCCAAATTGCCCCTAGATGTGAGGGTGAGTGTGAATGGTTGTGTGTGTGTGTGTGTATTACTCTTGCGATGGTCTGGAGAGCTGTTCAGGGTGTACCCAGCCTTTGCCCAGTGTTGGCTGAGATAGGCTTCAGCCTCCACACAACACTAATAAGGCTACGTGGTTTGGCAAATGAGTGAGTAAATGATTATATACACATTATTACTACTTGTTATTTATATACTAAATGCTGTAGTCTGGTTTGTGATATAAATGACAAGTGGCCCTGCCATAATTTAAATAATATAATAAAATATAATATAATAAAATAAAAAAAATAAATAAAAAATTGGACATGATAGATCTCTAATCTTGCCATATTAGTGAAATAAAGCATAGAAACATGATGACAATGCTACAAAAAAAATCTTTATTTTTATTTTACCCCCACTTTACAATGCAGTATTGTGGAATATGTCCCAATTATAAATTCCATCTATTGTATAACCAAATTTAAATGGGTTTAAACATTGTTTAAAAGACAGATAAGCTTTAAAAAAATAACAGAACTGCAGAAGATAAATTAAAAAAAATAAAATAAATAATAATTTAAAAAACCTCAACTGATGGGTCTATATACTGTAATGCCACTATCCAAACTCAAAGGCATTTCTTTTGCTATTACTAGCCAGGCTAAAGAGTTTCAATAATATCCAGCAGAAATTCTTACATCTTCACAAATGCATGCCTGAAGCCTATTTCTATCTGATACCACTGCAGAAGAGAAAAGTCTTTTGGTCCACACTGCGTCGCCGACACCCACATACTTCACATAAACTTTATACTTCATATAAAGTAAAGCAACACAAATGCATCTGAGAAAAACTGCAGCAGGTTATTCCTCTTGTTCTACTTTTTTTAATTAGAGACTGACATTTTAGTTTATTAGCTACACAGTACATTACACCCATGGCAAGCTATTACTTTCCACCCAGCATGTTGCCGGACAGTTAGGGACCCAACATCCTGAATTATGCTATTCCATTAGGCAGTATTTCTGACGAGTGATGGCTAAACAGTCTTTTTTTCATTTCTTATCCTCATTGCTTCACCATAGACAGAGCTAAACTTCCTCCCCAGGGATAAAGTGAATTTAAAACCAGGTCTACTCAGTAGTACATTTTGGTAACAGATCATGCTTATTGATTATCGGTTGTCTGCAATATTGCAGTACAGGCAAAACTGTAAAATAAGCTACAGTTTCCAAGAAGAACTAGAGGTTCTAAGAGTCTCCTGGGTTCAATATACGGAGTAGTTTAATACTATATACCACATGGGAACAGCACAATCTAATTCCAGTGTCTCGGGATTCAGAAAAACATTATTCCGAGTAGATAATGCTGGAATCAAAATGACAAACACTCAGTTTGTCAATATCACCTGGTGCAGGCAGAGTCAATTAAAGAAAGATGTAAAACTAATCCATAAAAAAAATAAATTCTCATTTTAGTTTGTTACCTTTGCTGCTGCTGCTAGGAATTTTAGAGCCGGAAATTAGTCATTTAGGTGATTTTAGCTTATTGGCCTTCTCATTGGGGTTGACTTACAAACTGAAGATGGAAACTTCATTTACCGGATTAACCTAATCTCAGGGTTGATTGACAAATCACAGGTTACTTTCGGCTTCTCAACTTTTTTTTTATAAATTTTAAACTTTATACGCTGGACAACCAGTGATCTGCATATTATATAATCAATTTATGAATAACAGGTTGTCCGGCCTGGTTATTGGATGTCTTAGAAACCTAGAACCCCTATCTATATATAGCTATAGATGGTTTAATAGATAGCACATAACATTAAAAACATTATGAACATTGACAGGTATATGAGGCAGAACGTGAACAGTCAGTTGTTGGAAGCAAGAAAAAAATGGGCAAATGTAAGGATCTGAGTGACTTTAACAAGGGCTACTTTGTGATTGCTAAACACCTTGATATATCCCTCTCTAAGAACGACAGGTCTTGTGGGGTGTTCCGGGTATGCAGTGGTAAGTTCCTACCAAAGGGTTCCAAGGAAGGACAAACAGTGGACTGGAAAAAGTGTCATGGGTGCCCAAGGCTGACTGATGCACGTGGGAAGCTAAGGCTAGCACGTCTGGGCTGATCTCATAGAAGAGCTACTATAGCACAAACTGCTGGTAGTGTTACTGCTGGCTAGGAAAGAAAGGAATCAGAACACAGTGCATCTTACTGATTATGGGGCTGCCCAGCTGCAGACCAGTCAGGCAGTGTGTCTAACACCAGTAAGCAAGCAAATGAAAAACTGATGGATAAAATATTCCTGCACAGCTCAGTCCCATAAGTCAGCCACTCACAGCTTCCATTCACTCCAAGAAAGCACAGCACAAACTGCCTTTAACATAGTACACCCTATATAGACAGTCCACAAAGAGTAATTAGTCAGGCAGCCCTTTTCCACTCTCCACTGAGGCTTTTAGTGGGTGTAACGTCTGCATGCTTTTTTTTCCATGCATATATAGAAAAGAAAATGTTGAAATGTGTAATTAAATGAGCCAGTAAACAAATACAACTTCTGTCTTTGTGGCAGCAAGGTTCTGCAGAGTGCTTGTTCAACATCATTAATGCCATGGTATAATCGCACATTCCGACAGAACGATACTAGCTGAATGCAATACAGTGGCTGCAGGGGTTTAGAGAAGCTTTCAAGCTAAAGAAGCTTTTTAACTCAGATATACACAATACCACATTCTCATGGCACATGTCTAAGATCTTCTGATAGAAAAAGAAAGACGTTTATGTTGTAGCCTTGATCTGGATGTACTGAAGGAAAACTTGCCAATATTAGACCTCAGTTTGGGAGTGAATCCTTTATGGATCTTTATAGACCTGGAAGACGAAGTACAGGTATATACACTGCAAAAAGTTTCTTTGTTGTTGTTGTTGTTTTGTTTTTTTGTGTTTTTAAAGTGCAGTGGCATAAGTAACCCTGGGTTAACACTGGGGCACGATGTATGCAATCTCCGTGATTAAAAAAAGGCATGGAGCTCCACGATTTATGAGCACATTTGGAGCACGATTTGGGTATAAAAAGGAGGCAGGGGGGCATCCAAGAGATGAAACTTGAAGGAATCGTGTTCATCAAGAACCCCTACGATGGCGCATCAAGGTCTGTTACGCTCTGTTAAGCTCTGCTATGCTCTACTATAATCCACACATTCTATCACGAGTGGTGTTAAATCGTAATAAATCATAATCACAGCAAAATTTCTGACAGTCAAAAATTTTGCCACGATCAGCGTGATCATAATGAATCCACCAAGTTCCCTCAAGATCATTGCGATTTTCTTGCCGACATTGTGCCCCTGTGTAAACCCAGGGTAAGAACCAGTCATACAGTATCAGTGAAGGGAAACACATTTACATATTCATTAATAGCGGAACTCTGTCAAGGCGGCACGGTGGCGTAGAGGTTAGCATGTCCGCCTTACAGCAAGGAGAGCCTGGGTACGAGTCCCAGACTTGGCCGTTTCCGTGTAAAACTTGCACGCTCTCCCCGTGCTTGCACGGGTTTCGTCTGGGTACTCTGGACATGCACATTAGGGTAATTGGCTCTTCCAAATTGCCCCTACAAAATGTGTGATGGGACTGTGAATGGATGTGTGTTGGCTCTGTGATGGTCTGGTGAGCTTTTCAGGGTGTATCCCGCCTTTGCTCAGTGTCGACTAGATAGGCTCCAGCTCCAGTTAGGAAACACTGCACTGTATTCCCTGCTAAATTCTGGCTCAGTGTTTTCACAGGATCCAAATCCTGATGAACACCTACATAGCACTGCATCTTTACTGCTGAGTGCATCACACATGAGGTCAGCTTTGCCCTCATTGATTCTTTGTCTGCCCACAACGACGGTCTTATTTTTTTCTAATCAAATGTCGCCACACTCAAAAGAAGAATATATACATTTCTCAAGAAAACATATGCAAGCCAGCACACTGTGTCTCTGTGTAAGCTTATTGTGATTGTGTTGCAGTGGTGTAGTGGTTAGCATGTCCGCCTCACAGCAAGAAAGTCCTGGGGGCATTTGTGTGAAGTTTTCATGTTCTCCCCTTGCTTGCGTGTGTTTAACATTTAGATCAGCACTAAATCGCTGACACAAACCAACATGTAAATAAATAACTAAATAAAAATCTGACTGGCGGCATGGTGGCGCAGTGGTTAGCACGTCCGCCTCACGGCAAGACAGCCTGGGTTGGATTCCCGGGCTCGGGTGTTTCTGTGTGGACTTCCGGGTACCCCAGTTTCCGATTTCCTCCCAGTACTCCGTTTTTTTAGGCGGCAAGGTGGCATAGTGCTTAGCAAGTATGCCTCACAGCAGCCAGGTCCTATGTTTGCATCCTGGGTTCAGCGAGGGCATTTTTGTGTGGAGTTTGCACGTGCTTGCATGGGTTTTCCTCCAGGTACTCCGGTTTCCTCCCACAGTCCAAAAACATGCACAGTAGGCTAACTGGCTGTTCCAAATCGCCCCTTGGTGTGAACGTGAATGGTTGTATGTATGTTGGCCCTGCAATGGCCTGGTGAGCTGAGTTGGCTGAGATGGGCGCCAGCCTCCCCGTGCCCCTAATTAGGATTAAGCAGCTTTAAAAATAGAACGAAGAAATTAATGAAAAACTGACACAGCAAGGAACTGACTGATGCACTGTCTTTTAAAATTGAAAAAAAATAAAGAGGATTTCCCAACACAAAGAGGACTGCATGCATAACATGGCATGAACAGTGTAAATAAATGTGGTTGCGCCGTATTTATCCTGTTCCACTGTATTAGAGCCTCTTAGCGATATACACAGTTAGCCATTCACAAAAAAGGAAGTGGGACAAATGGCCAAGACAACCCAGAGACTTTAAAAAAGCCAAGCCAAATAGAGAAAATGTGTTTTCATGAACCTCCATTTTTTAGTAACTGAAAATAATTGAAACCCATAAAAGAAATTGGGCGGCACAGTGGCGTAGTGGCTAGCAAGTTTCCTCTGGGTACTCCACTTTCCACCAACAGTCCAAAGACCTGCACAATAGGCTAATTGATGGTTCCAAATTGCCCCTAGGTGTGAGTGAAAGTGTAAATGGTTGTGCATGTGATGGTTTGGTGAGCTGTTCAGGGTGTACCCCGCCTTCGCCCAGAGTCGGCTGAGATGGGCTCCAGCCTCCCTACGACAGTAGTAGGATTCATTGGTTCGGCAAAATGAATGAATATAAGCATATGGGGTATTTTGTGTTTGACCTTACCAGCTGCCTAAACAAAATTCTGCAAGGAAAACATCACATAAGGGGCATAATAATTCTAAACACCTCATATTGAGTAGCACCGTAAGTTTTAGATATAAAAATTAGATCTAAAAGTAGAGGCAGTAGATATAAAAATTCACTCTCACTCATTTGCTGAACCACTTAATCCTATAAGGGTCACGGGGAGGCTGGAGACTATCTCAGCCAACAGTGGGCAAAGGCGGGATAAACCCTGAACACTCACAAACACAAACAACCATTCACACTCACACCTATGAGCAGGTTTGAAACAGCCAATTAGACGAAATGTGCATGTCTTTGGACTGTGGGAGGAAACCGGAATACCCGGAGGACACCCACGCAAGCATGGGGCGAACATGCAAACTCCACACAGAAATGCCCTCGCCGAGCCTGGAACTCAAACTCAGGACCTTCTCGCTGTGAGACAGACGTGCTAACCGCTACATTACTGTGCCGCCCAATATAAAAATTAAGCACAATTAATACTGACACATTCATTACATATATTAAATATTCTTCATAATTCTTCATCCTGACGCTAAAGGACCCTTAGAATTCATGGAAAGGTAATACAGCAACCCTGACCCCAGTATACTGATAAGGCCAATGATTCAAGCTGACTGTCTGTCAATATCAGGGGTTATTTTGACAGTTTTAACACAGTGTTCTAGAATCTTATCAGAGAGTGCTTCTTGTTTCAGGAAAACCTCAAGGAGCCTGGGGGAATACTGGGGCTCTGTTCGCAGCTTTTAAAGGAGGTGATAGTTGAAATTCAACCTTTTCATTCATGATGATCACTACAGTAGACAGCTATTTAAAAGTCATTACCTGAACAGGCCCAGCTGTAATGTAAACGTTGCATGCTAGCCTTATCTGTATGTGTATAATGCTCATGGGAAATAAAAGAAAAAGAACTCCTGACCTCAAGTACTGATCCTCTGATTCTGATCTTCAGAGTCATTTTTAATTTCAAAAAAATTTTTTTTTAATAAATTTATTTTTTTCATCTCCAGACCATCCCAGGGCTAACACACACACACACACACACACACACACACACACACACAACCATTCACACTCACATTTGAGTGTAATTTGGAGCAGGCACGCAGAGGAAATCCACACAAGCACGGGGAGTACATGCAAAGTCCATACAGAAACGCCCTTGCAGAGCCTAGGACTTAAAACCCAGGACCTTCTTGTTGTGAGGTGGACATGCTAACCACTATACCACCATGCAGCACATTATCTTCATCAGTATTATTATTATTATTTTTTTTTTTGTTTGTTTTTTGGAGGGGGGATATAAGGGGAAAGACAGACTATAACTGCTTTTTTTTTTTTTTGGTTATAGTCTAGAGAGTTAAAATATTACAGAATATAAACAATAACATCACAACAAATTCATTCCTTTATCTGTTAAAGATTAATCAGGACACGGCTGGGTTTCTGTGTGTAAAGTATTATAACTCTGAAGATGTTTTCACACATGCATTGAAATCCTGAATTTTTTTGTACGTTACCCAGAGGGGCTGTATGCGTGAATGCTAATGTCAGAAACACACAGCCTAGCCATTAAAATTTACCCTGCCAGCTTCCCAGTAAATCTGTGTAATATCCGAGTGAGTCCAAGTGCAAATAGAGCAAGTAATTGACCAGAGAATTCACAGCCACTGAGTGGGTTGAAGCTGGATGGTACACAACATATAAGGGTGTTCTGATGACATTTAATTCATATTCGTGTCATATTTATATTATTCAAAACCAGAAAAAAAAAAACAGATTTAGATACATTAATACACACACAGCATTGCTGACAACTATTCTAAGATAATCATTAGAGATGTTGAAAATAATCATTGTGTCGATGCATCGTGATAGATTCAACATTAATGCAATGACACAAATAATTGATTGCAGCCAGCAGAAGCTCTAAAGTTGATTGACTGGACTGTGATGACCCGGGTTGTGATGCTGTTTAAATGAGGCGTGGCAGTAAGGCTTCACAGAGCAGCGTGAGTGAGCAGAAAAACATCTGTTAAAGTCAGAAAGACAACATGTGTGTGTGTGCCGAGTGAGAGAGCCAGAGCTAGGCAGGGAGAAAGAGTGTGTGTGAGAGAGAGATAGAGAGAAAGAGTGTGTGTGTTTGTGTGAGTGAGAGAGAGATAGAGAGAAAGAGTGTGTGTGTTTGTGTGAGTGAGAGAGAGAGAGCACCAGAAAGAGAGAGAGAGCGTGACAGGGAGACAGAGTGTGTGTGTATGAGAGAGAGTGTGTTTTTGTGTGTGTGAGAGAGAGAGAAAGAGAGAGCGAGAGAGAGAGAGAGAGAGAGAAAGTGACAGGGAGACAGAGAGTGTGTGTGTGTGTGAGAGAGAGAGAGAGAGAGAGAGAGAGAGAGAGGATGTGTTTTTGTGTGTGTGTAAGAGGGCGCGTGTGTGGGAGAGAAAAAAAGGAGAGAGAGAGAGAGAGAGAAAAAGAGAGAGAGAG
>JBCNYH010000015.1:18360926-18376669 GCA_039654325.1 Tandanus tandanus
CCCCCCCCCCCCCCCCCCCCCCCCCCCCCCTCCCCTCCCCCCCTCCCCCCCCCCCCCCCCCCCTCCTCCCCCCCCACGTGGCACGGTGGTGTAGTGGTTATCACGTCCTCCTTTCAGCAAGAAGGTCATGGGTTTGTTGAGGGCGTTTCTGTGTGGAGTTTCTCCCTGTGCTTGCATGGGTTTCTTCCAGGTACTCCTGTTTCTTCCCACATACACATTAGTTTAATTGCCTGTTCCAAATTGCCCCCATGTATAGATGAGTGTGTGAATGGTTGTGTGGGTGTTGGCTCTGCAATGGACTGGCGAGTTGAGTGGAGTAACAAAATATAAATATATATTAAAAATAATAATTTTAACAGAGATGCCTTTTTTCCCTTGCGATGTACCCTTCATTTTGAGTTTACGTTTTCAATCCTTTAACTGCTTTGGAGCCCTGGTGCTAAATCCTTTGTAGGCAGAGGATTACATTCATTCAAATAATTTACAGGGAGTCACTAATCGGGGTGATATTAACACAGCAGGCTCATGGATGAAATACTATCTGTATATAATTCAATCGAATAATAGCAGTGCTAGCTAATTAGTTACGTTAAATCAAACTGCATTAGGACTTGTTTCCTTGCTGTACAAAGAGCATGCATTAGCACTCCGGTGGTAATGCTATAGCTGATTTTATTTGGTGGAACTGCCAATAGGTGTAGTCTTGTCTTAGTATGCAGTGTCTGTACAATCCTTGGGGAACTGTTCTGTATATGGTAAAGTGCATTCCATCCCAATTAATAGCTACAAAACAATGTACAGGACAAAGGATTATGTCATAGTTTTCAAACCAACAATCCTTCCTGGTCTATTCTGAGACACTGGAGCTCATTAAATCTGCTCCTATGTGAAGAGTTTTCAGTTGTTACAGCTTGTAAGGACACCTGGACAGAAATCCACTCAAATTTAACCCTTTCTTTAATCATTTAATTTTCTGAACCACTTTCTTCTTTATTAGGATCACAGGGAGGCTAGAGCCCATCCCAGTCGACTCCATGTGACGCTATCGCAGGACCAACACACACACACACACACACACACACACACACACACACACACACACAATTTGGAACAAGCAATTAGCCTAATGTGCCTGTCTTTTTAGGGTGAGAAGCTCAACCATCCGGGAGGAGCTCGAAGTAGAACCGCTGCTTGTCCGCGTTGAGAGGAGCCAGTTGAGGTGGCTCGGGCATCTGATTAGAATGCCTCCTGAACGCCTACCTGGTGTGGTGTTTCGAGCGTGTCCAACCAGGAAGAGACCCCAGGGTCGACCCAGAACTGGATTATGTCTCTCGGCTGGTCTGTGAACTCCTCGGTGTCCCCTGGAAGAGCTGGAGGAAGTGGCTGGGGAGAGGGACGTCCAGACCTCACTGCTTAGTCTGCTGCCCCCGCAACCCGACCCCGGATTAAGCAGAAGATGATGATGATGCATGACTTTAGACTGTGGGAGGGAACGGGAGTACCCGGAGGAAACCCACGCAAGCATGGGGACAACATGCAAACACTACACAGAAACACCCTCACCGGACACAGGGTTCAAACTCAGGACCTTCTTTCTGTGAGGCCGAAGTGCTAACCACTTCGCCACTGTGCCGCCCCTCTCATTTATCACTGAATATAATTTAATGCACAGTTAATTGAAAAAAAAGGTAATAAAAGGATTCCAACTGCTGAGAAAAGGTTGCAGACAACAAGCTGAGAGGGGGAAAAAAGTACAAAGAGAGTGTGCCACATTAAATCAAATGGAACAGTTGCTTTTGTTTTGTAGATGGACACAGTTTCTGTGATCAACCTCACTCACTTACTGCCAAACCACGTAATCCTATTAGGTTCACAGGGAGGCTGAAGCAGACAGTGGGCGAAGGCAGGGTGCACCCTAAGCACCCTAATAGTCAGTCCATCACATGCCAACACACACACCTAGGGGCAATTTGGAACAGCCAATTAGCCAAAAATGCCCATCTTTGGAGGGTTGTGTGAGGAAACCGGAGTACCCGGAGGAAACATACACAAGCACAGGGAAAACATTCAAACTCCACATAGAAACACCCAAGCCCAGGACTCAAACCCCAAACCTTCTTCCTGTGAGGTGGATGTTCTAACCACTATGCCACCGTGCCGCCCGCTGAGAACTTGCAATTTTAAAATGTACTTCTACCAAGAGCATTCACATGAAGTCATTTCTGTCATGATTAAATGCATGTCTAATGTTAAATATTAAAGTTTCATAAAGTATTTAGTAAAGTATTCATAGCATTCTTTGTCCACTGTTTGTCCTGTTTACCTCATGTTCTTGCAAGTCTGCATGCACATTAGGCTAATTCATTCATTCATTTTCTGAACCGCTTAATCCTAATTAGGGTCGCGGGGAGGCTGGCACCCATCGCAGCTAACTCTGCGCGAGGGTGGGGTACACCCTGGACAGCTCGCCAGATTCCTTAGGCTAATTGGCTGTTTCAAATTGTCCTTAAATGTGAGTGTTAATGGTCGTGTGTGTCTGTGTCCGTGTTTTGGCCTATGATGGTCTGGCAATCTGCTCCGGGCGTACCCCACCTGTGCCAGTTAGGGCTGAGATAGGTGCCAGCCTCCCCACGACCCTAGTAGGATTAAACAGCTCGCCAAATGAGTGAGTGAGTTATTACATAAGACCAAAAAGTGCAATTCTTTCTCTTCTTATTGTCATACATCATGTCCAATCAGCAGTGACCTCATGTTGTTCAATAATTAATTATTCGCCAAAGGCGAGGTGAATGTCGCTGGATAGACTATTCACTTCAGTGACATCCACTGAGCCTGAGGTGCATAATTTTTAATTATTGAACATAAGGTTCATAGAAGCAGATGATATGAGCAGGGCATCAGCACTCTTTTTAAACTCATTTAAAGTTTTAGTATATACACTATGCATGCATTTGGGACTGTTGGAGGAAACCAGAGTACCCTGAGGAAACCCACACAAGCACGGGGAGGACATGCAAAGTCCACACAGAAACGCCAGAGCCCAGGAAATGAATCCAGGACCTTCTTGCTAACCGTTACGCCTCCATGTCACCCTAGATCCTGTGCAGTACATAACTAATGACGTAGTCATTAGCACCTCAGCCTCACAACAAGAAGGTCCTGGGTTCAAATCCCGGACTTAGCAATGACATTTCTGTGTAAAGTTTGCATGTTCTCCCCATGTTTGCAGGGAAAGACATTAGGCACATTAGGTTAATTGGCTATTCTAAATTGCTCCTAGGTGTGAGTGTGAATAGTAGTGTGTGTGCTGGCCCTGCGAAGGATGGCGATTTGTTCAGGGTGTACCCTGCCTTAGCTTAAAGTCTGCTGTGATAGGCTCCATTTTCTAAGCCACTTAATACTAATTAGGGTCGCAGGGAGGCTGGCGCCCTTCTCAGCCGACTCTAGGGGAGGTCAGGGAACACCCTGAACAGCTCACTAGACCATCACAGGGCCAAACTCCACGCACACCGAGAGGCAATTTGGAACAGCCAGTTCTGCATGTCTTTGGGCTGTGGGATGAAACCAGAATACCTGGATGAAACCCGTGCAAAAACAGGGCAAAGATGCAAACCCCACACCAAAATGTTTGACCCTGGGACTCAAACCTAGGACCCTTTTGCTGTCAGGCAGACATGCTAATCTCTCTCTCTCTCATATATATATATATATATATATAAAATACTTTTATACTGCGTTTTTTTCCATATATATATAAGGAAAAAAAACGCAGTATAAAAGTCCTGCTTGTTAAAGCTTTATTATTTTATTATCGTTCATACAGAAAAATGGCACCACCACTTTCTGCTCACAGTCGAGTTAGCCAACCTGCTGAAAGTGTAACATCCATCTGCTGGCAGTAGTTACTTAATAAATGTTAAGATGAGCTAAACTAATAAGATCAGATTGAATTAAATAGCTTCACATCCTTGGAATCACCTCATATCAACCTGAATCACATTGTAATGCGGTGTGATTCAATCAGGGTAAATCATACTGCACCGTATTAATATCTGCTTCACATGCATCTTAAAAATGTATTAAATGATTGGCAATGCATTGATATGCATCAAGATACTCCATTGCATCACTGATCAAGATGCACGTCCCTATTACAGTTGCATTTGTTGCACTGGTGCTAATTCTGGTGCTAACAGGGTGTACAGATTGTGAGCAATGTCACCATCTGACCAGAACAGTCTACAATGGCTTCATCAATTCAAGGGATGTGTAATTTTATTTATTTTTTCAAATTACCTTGCTGTTGCTCAGTAACCATATTCACGTTCTGCATGGTGAGCGCACAACCAGCCTTGTTATGCCACACAAATGTTAATGAGGTTGAATCGAATATATACAAGATGATTACTGTGAGAGCATGTGCAGCTCATTCTGTTAAACAGACACAATCATATTTCATATATCACACATCTGTGTCCATATTTTACTCATCTCCTTTCAATAAAAGTTAATGTTTAAGTGAATTTTAGAGATTTGTTTTTAAACACATAAGACATGTAAGAAAATAGTTGCTGAAAATGTTTGATTAGACTGTGAACTGTGCAGCGCTGGAATGTCGAATTAAACCGTTAGAGATTTTCCAGTATTTCTGTGTTCACCATATTAGGCAACCCATGCAAGAAGGGGACAACATGCAAACTCCACACAGAAACGCTCGTGACAGGGAATCAAACCCAGGCCTTCTTGCTGTGAAGCGGACGTGCTAACCACTGCACCACTGTGCCACTTGTTATATCAGATGAAATCCGAAAACATTGGTACACATCAGAAAACATCGGAGAATGCTGTAGAATTTCAAGTAGATCTTCAGGGAAGAGTGAAATATTTTGTTAGTGTTGAAAAATTGTGGGTTTTTTGTGTTTGAAGTACATCAGGGAAACATAGGGAAAAAATTGGTGTAACATTGGTATATATTGGTAGTGATCGGAGTGACAATGGAATAAAATTTGAAAAGAAAATGGAAGTAACATCGGTATAAATAGGAGTGACATTGGTAGAGATCATAACAGCAATGGATGAAGCATTGGAACATATCGGGACAAAACTGGCTGAAACATTGGAATAACATTGGCTCAAATCAGGATCAGGATCGGTATCGTGTGAGTGCACCTTTAGCCAAAATGCATCACATTAAGCTAATGTACCCTAAAGCTTTACTACATGCCACATTAATCCTGTCAGTGGCATTACAGTGGAGTCCGGACTAGATGAGAACAACCTACTTTATCAAATAACCTGACATTTTTCTGATGAAGAGTTAAATGAAATTCACTGCATTCACCATGTCATAGTTTCTAAAACGAGACCTATTTACAACCCCATCCAGACTAAACAACAAACACGGGGGATAGGATTCACAAAGAACCACCCAATACGATATCACGATAACTAGGTGCTGATTTGACTTGTATAGTGATGCTGTAAGTATCAGTAATAAATATTTATATATATATAGTAAATATTCCAATTCAATATTATAATTAATTTTCCACTTTGTTACAATTTTAAAACATTGAACCTTGACGTTTTTTCTTCTTGTTTTTCATCCCCCTAATTTGGTTGGAGTCAATTCCTACCCATCAAGCACTGCCTTCCACACAACCCCCACCAACCAGAGAGGGGCGTAAGCAAGCATGTGCCCCTCTATGTGACGCGTGATTCTGCTACCTGCATCTTTAGGAAATGCTCTGTATACACACTTGGATGGCCTAACACACTCAGAGGGAAATCGCTGGTGCCTATTTTAGCAAACACTGGGAAACGGCACACCCTGAACAGCTCGCCAGACCATCACAGGTCAATATCCACACAACCATTCACACTCACACCTAGGAGCAATTTGGAACAGCCATGCATGTCTTTGGACTGTGGGAAGAAACCCCGGCAAGCACGGGGAGAACATGTAAACTCCACACAGAAACACCCTGGCCGAGCCCGGAACTCAAACCCAAGACCTTGCTGTGAGGCAGACGTGCTAATCGATAGGCCTGCCAAACAAACAGATAAAGAAGCTAAATTCGGTCTTAACTTTTATTAGTAGTGTTGATTTAGATCAAATTCTTTCTTGCCTTCTCTTCAGTGGAGTTGATTTAGATCAATGATTTAAATCCATATAAAAGCCAGAGGTGCACAAGTTTGCTTTGAACTTGAGATGCAGCAGAGTGCACTCTTTTATTACGACTAAGCATTAAAGGAAAAAAAATATATATAGTACATGCAAGTGTTTAGAATCATCCAGAAATTTTATACAAAAAAACAAACAACAACAAAAAAAACAAACATAAAAACTATATTTTCTTTTAATTATTTTCTCTTGAAAATCAACCAATCCATGAATTAATGTTTTCAAATAGCATTAGCATCATGCGTGAGCACAGCTGTGTTGCGGAAGAACTTATAGCCGTGCTGCGGAAGAAAGGCAATACCAAATTGCAGAATCTGAACCTTTCCAACAATTAGCTGTGATTTCGGCGCCTTCAGTGATCACGCCCCCTGCATTTAGGAGCAGAAAGGACTGCTCGTTTTTTCAAGCTTCTGAAACCTAATTTCATATACATTTTTAATCATTCAAAGCTGGTCGGATGATTAATAGCTTATTTTTTGTGTAAACTCTGTACACATATATATACACACACTCACACATACATACACACACACACACACACACACACAGGAATTTTCCTTCAATCTTCACGATGAGTATTCTTACCATTTATACGCTGCATGACAAGCAGAATTTGTGAAGTCAATTTTCGAAGTATTGCAACTTCCTTTGTTATTTTGGACTTCTTTATGAATTCTGTGTCACTTCTGTAAATATCAGAAAACAGACTGGGTGTAATAATCGACTACATGCACTGAATGGGGCTCTGCGTCAGAGACCTGAAGAAAAAATAAATGACTATAGAAAGCCATTTTTTACTGTTTCTTAACAGTAAGTGAGGTAAACAGACACAGATGTATCTCTATGGGGATCTTTTCCATGTTGTCAGACACTTAAAATAACATTATGAGCCTGTCAGTGGCCAAAACAAGCAATTTATTTTTGATAAAGTCGTTTGCTCCTAGGGTTACTGTGTATCGCCATGTATGGTTGATGGTTATAGTGTTATAGCAATACTTGAACAATTTCAGTCATTTTTATCCATCGAAAAAATAAATAAATACATTTAAAATAACAGAAAAAAGGAATAAAACAGATGGGAAAGCAGGGCTGAGTCAAAGTAGTGTTGAAATAGATGTATTATAATCAATAACTTATCATTCATTCGTTGAACAATTTCATTCTATTAGGGTCATGGGGAGGCTCGAGCCTATCTCAGCCGGCTCTGGGCGAGGGAGGGGTACATCCTGAACAGCTCGGCAGTCCATCACACTCACACTAAAGGGAAATTTGTGCACATCTTTAGACTGTGGGAGGAAACTGGAGTACCCAGAGGAAACCCACGCAAGCACAGGGAGAACATGCAAACTCCACATAGAAACGGCCTCGCTGAGTCCAGGACTCGAACACTGGACCTTCTTACTGTGAGGTGGATGTGCTAACCACTACGCCTCTGTGCCACCCTGAAAACTTTGAGTCATGTCTGGCAAATCTTGTGCACAAATGTAAAGGAATGTAATGAGATGGAAATAAACCAGAGTACCAGAGGGACCTCATGCAGATATGAAGAAAAGAACCCCCCCAAAAAAAAAAACCTTGCAGGCTGAAAATGATGAGCATCAGCCCTCCATTTAAAATTTGCCATTGTGATCTTGACCTGATCTCCCAGAATGCACCTATCTTGTAGCAGTAATGGCTTCAGTTTTCTCCTTTGACCATTAGCATGGCTTTAAAAACAATGCTGACCTGCATGCAACACTATTCTTTCAATTAGAGGTTATATTATTATTTTGTAATTAATATTGTAATCTCCTGTAATGAATATAAACAAGGCTGAATCGATGCGCTGAACTGAGTGGGTTGCTGAGCATTCGGCTTTCAATTTGAATAATTTAACTCTTATCCGCATGATTTTTATAATTTATGGCTTTTAAGAAGTTTAAAAGTTTTTAATGAGGTGCATTTTTTCTATTCAGATTTCACTGAACACAGTTATTGTTAAGACGCAAAGAAAGTGCTTCGTGGTGGAGTCTTTCATACTGTAGTATACATTATTGGCAAGAATTTGATGTATTGTCTTGACAGAAAATCTCACAAAGTGGCAACTATATAGTATACTATATAAAATAATTATTATTATCATCATATTTATTATTTTGTTTATTTTTATTAATGGGGAGCATTCCATGGAAGATTTCATCTGCGCTTTAATTTTCACTACAAATGGAAAATCTTATTAAAAAACTATTGTAAACAAAAATAAAATAGGAGGTAAACAGTATCATGTTCTGAAGACTCTGTGAGATTTTTGTAAAAATCCATTCGTAGATGTTGGAGGAGTTGCGGATTAATGATGGCAAGCCCTTACTGAAGTAATGGCAAAGTGCATGTTTTAGTATGGGAAACCCCAAAAATGTATTTAATATAAAAACTCAGAGAGTCACTTATAGGGTCATTCATAGAGTACAAAGTACCTCCAGCAGGCACAAATAGATTATGGTGCCAAGTGCATTGATTAACCTAAAAAAAAAAAAAAAATCTAAGCCTAAGACTGCAGCTATCATTATTATTGTTACTTGGCATAATGAAATGTCTCCCTCTTGTGGGCGTCTGGTGAACAATTATTCACACATTATTTGCACTTATTGACCTTAATGGATTTTTATTTTTCAACATGATCCTATGCCCCCTAGTGCAGTTTTATAACTGGGTTATGAAAGACTCGCTGTCGTTCGTAAAGAGTAGGCCATTGGGTTGCCATCAGCGTGTTTCTGCCCTGCGAAGGCCTTGCGAGCTGTCCAGGGTGTACTCTGCCCTCGCCAAGAGTAGACTGAGATGGGCGCCAGCCTCCCTGTGAACCTAATTAGGATTAAGTGGTTCAGAAAATGAATGATCCCATGCGTTAATCATCTCTAAAATTAATCACCCTTCGCTAGAAATGAAATTCATTAAAATATATGCATAACTGAGTTATACTGCACAGAAACAAACAAACAGAACTAATACAGTTACAAACAAACCAACACAGGTGAAAACATGACCTTGTATTGGAGGTAATAAAATAGGATGTGTACAAAGGTATTATGTTCTGAAGGGTGTGTGAAAGTTTTGCTAAAATTCATTCACAGGTGTAGGAGGAGTTGTGGATAAATGATGGTAAGACCCTTGTGAAGCAGAGATCAAGTCCATGTTTTGCCATGCGAAAAGCCAAAATTGATTAAATGCAAAAATTAAAGAGGAGGTGCACAATAGTATGATGTAAATAAGATTCTCAGAAAATTTGGTTGCATTAAGTTGACTGGTTGAGGAGCAGTTAGTGTGATGACGACGACGTAAGATGACACATAGTGGTCCCTGCGTGTCGCTCCAGCATCATAGACTGGCGCCACAAAAAAAAAAAAAAAAAAAGATTCTCTGAAACTACAGATTGCGTTTGAGAATTAGATTTGGAGACAAATTGAACGGTGAAATAATGAGTAAGATTGATTATATCTTAGAGAGTCATCATTTAAGAAGGACAATATACACATTCTTGGTTTAAAAAAAAAAAAAAAAAAAAAAAAAAAAAACTGAGGCATGAGAGGCTCTTCACATTCGATTCAGCCCATTCACATTAGATACAGAAGTTGATGGAGAAGCTCTATTGTGCATGAATGAATCTTAGTGGGTCTGTGAAACAAAAAGACCTTTTGCAATACAAGCAGGCAAAAGGGGGGAAAAGGACATCTGGAAGATCAGAAAAGGTGTTTTTTTGCATACTAACAATTACAATTCTGAGTGTGTGACTCAAGGATGAGTAATGCAGAGCCATGTTCATTTTCATTCTCTCTGTCTGTCTCTCGCTCACACAAGCTTTATATTTGCTTCTATGCAAGAAACCACATTCATATTTTCAAATGAATAAGTGCACATCCCCAATAAGATGACCCTGTGGGGCGTAAAACCTCTCTCATGTTTATGAATTAAAGTTTTCAGACTATGGTTGGGGGGGGATAGAACCTTAGTATTTATTTTCACTTAATCCTACTAGGGTCAAGGCGGGGTACACCTTGAACAGCTCGCTAGACCATCGCAGGGCAACACATACACACAACCATTCCTACTCAGATCCACACCTAGGAGGAACAGTCAGTTAGCCTAACGTGCATGTCTTTCAACTGTGGGAGGAAACCGGAGTACCCGGAAGAAACCCACACACAGGGAGAATATACAAACACCACATAGAAACGCCGCGAGCCCGGGAATAAAACCTAAGTCCTTCTTGCTGTGGGACGGTCGTGCTAACCATTACACCATCGTGCTGCCTAATACTTATCCTGACACATATTTTTGTATTACTTCATTAAGCACTATTCGTACTGAACTAGGTTCACATAAGGAGGAGGGATAATAGCATTTGGATGTGTGGATTTGGAAACATGATGTGTGATATTTATGAGCGATTCACGTGGGATAAGAACCCTGGAACAAGCGGAAGAACATGATGATGATGAATAAATGACAGGGGTGAGAGTGGCTGCTGGATTTACACGCTCCCTTCACCTGCTGCTCATTACTAGAATACATGTAGGCACGTATTAGGGCCACCTAAGGGAGGATGTCTTTTTTATTTTTTTGAGATTAAAGTCAGAGTTGATGACATGAATGCTCTAATTAAGATTTAAAAAATGAGCCATGTCTGCATTTTCCAAATTTTAGTAATTATTAACTATACCATATAAATATATTAAAGTATGCAAATTCTATTAAATAGTCAATATGGAATTGCTTTCCCTTTAGATTTTCGCAAACATTCAAATCTCTTGGTTCGACTCGCTGAAAGTTTCTCGCATCTGGAAATGTCCAAATCCGTCCACTCGTACCTGACAGCCTCCCAAAGTTCAGTGGTGTTAAACTTTCGTCCAACTAATTTATGTTGGATTTAAGCCCAGATCTTCTCTATTGGGTTCAAATCTGGACTCTGTCCCGGCCAAAACAGGAGCTTGATGCCATTCTTATCCAGCCACGCTTTAAGTGGCCTTGGCGGTGTGGGCTGGGGCGTTTATTAGTTATAAAACTAATAATTTGATATAAATCAGCTGGTGTTCAGACAAACCATCACCATGAACTGGTAATGATGGATTCTTGGCTGTTACATACTTTTGCCACTATACCTACAAATAGGTAATTTCAGTGTTTACATTGCTTATTAATCTGAAAATGTAATTTCAATGTTTACATTGTTTATTAATTTGAAAATGTAATTTCAACGTTTACAAAGTGTACATTTATAATTAGATTTAATTATTCAAAAATTCTTTGTCACCACAAAATCACCACATCATAACAAGCTTAAGGAGCACTCGGTTCGAATCCTGCAACACCACCAGTCATTGATCTCTAACCCTTTAACATAATAATACCGCAGAAATACATTGAAGCAGCGTTTAACCCTGGAAATAGCTATTGACAACAAACTTAACAAGCAGATATTTAAACACATCTCTATTCACCAAGGATTAATATAACTGGAGGTTATTTCAAAAGCTAAACAGCTCTGGACTCTTCACAGAAACGAGCGTGCACCGTCTGTGTGTGCGCGCACACACACACACACACACACACTCACACTCATGTGGATGGTTGGATTGAAAACCTGCACCCACACCGGCTTTTGTGGATAAGATTGGACATCCCTGGCTTGGCTAATATAAACTGCCCTCTAGGTGTGTGTGTGTGTGTTCTTGCCCCACACCCAGTGTTCACGGAATAGACTCTAGATTCACCACAACTCTGTACAGGATAAAAGCAGCTGCTGAAAGCCGGGGGATGACCTTTCTGTTGATTTTTGTGCAACAGCTCGATCTCCTTATACAGTTAACAAAGGGTCATGTTGCTCAAATTCAAATTTGCATCCAGATTTCCTCCCCTACTCTGCATTTTGTCCATTATGCTGCACCTCCCCTCCCTTTCTACTGCCTGCTTAAAAAAAAAAAATAAAAAATACCTGCAAATGAGCTCCCTGACTGGCTGTGGGCTGCACCTCAGTCAGCCTCATTTGCATAAGCAATATCCCTCCTGGTCTTTGGCACTCAGCTTCCATTTAGAGGCTAAGAGAAGGCATTGAAGTGATGCAGGGCTGCTTGTCTGTCTCTGCTCCCTATTGTTGGCCAGATCACCCAGGTCTCGATTCACCAGACAGGCAATTTCATCCTTCTAAGAGACTTTAGGAAATCCAGAACACATATTTTAGGTTTTACAGACACACACACACACACACACACACACACTTCAACAGCAGACACACTGGTGCTCCCCAGCTGTGCTGTAAATTTATTGAGCATTACTCATTATACATTAAGTGAAAAATCTTTCTTTGTCATTTAATAGCATCAAAACTACGAGTTTGAAAGAGGATAAAGCAAACCTGTTCAATAGCACCCTGGGTAAACTTGTCATTTAAACCAACCGTTTACACACTAGACAGTGTGGAGGACAAAGCAATTAGTGTGTGCTGAACATTTCCCCCCCCCAATTTTTAAGCACAAACACTTTGCCTTGACATTAAAAGTGCTATTTAAATGTCAGGAGATAGGGCTGGAATCTAATATTCAGCAAGCAGTCAATGAAGGTTAATTAACACTGAGTAGTGCAGGGAAGTGTGGGAGGTTTATAATTAAATGGCCAAGGAATTTAGGCCCTCCAGTCAACAATCATATCTGCTTCCAACTATACACTGCAGGTTCACTTACAAGTGCTTTTCGATAATACTCCTAGGAACTCAATTCAATGTACATTTTTGTAGTTTTCCTGCTCCAAGGCATGTGAACTCGCTCATCATATCTGATGAGACCCCCAAAAAATGTATGCGGTTGGGCCTGTCCATCAGCCCAATATCGGTCATTTCATATCCACATAATGATACATATTACACTCATGCGCTCATTTGTCAAGCCACTTAATCCTATTAGGGTTTCGGGGAGGAGGATGCTTATCTCAGCCAACATTGGGCGAAGGAAGGGTACGCCCTACACAGCTCGCCAGACCATCGCAGAGCAACACACTCACACACAACCATTCACACTCACATCTAGGGTCAATTTGGAACAGCCAGTTAGCCTAATGTGCATGCCTTTGGACTGTGGGAAGAAACCGGAATACCCAGAGGAAACCCACACAAGCACAGGGAGAATATGCCAACTCCACAAAGAAACGATCTTGCCGAGACTGGGACTTGAACCCAGGACCTTCTTGCTGTGAGGTGGATGTGCTAACTGCAACACTACTGTGCCACCCATACACATTACGATACAACACGTTTCCTATAAATTTAAAAATCGAAATATTTTTGCATTAATGCTTTAAAAAAGAAAAAGTGAACCGAGAATTTTTTTATTTTGATATGCTGTATTAATCCTGCGTGGGAAATTTTGGCTCTGCATTTAACCCATCCAAAATGAGCACACACACTTGGAGCAGTGGGCTGCCACACATTGCGGCGCCTGGAGGGCAGTTGGGGGTTAGGTGCCTTGCTCAAGGGCACTTCAGCCATGAATGTAGAGGAAGGGAAGGTGCAGCTCACTCCCCCACCGCCACACATTTTCCCTGCCAGTTCGGGAATTGAACCAGCAACCTTTAGGTCCCAAACCCGCTTCTCTAACCATTAGGTCACAGCTGCTGAGAATGTAGCATTTCAAGTTGGGAAGTTCAGAAAAGAGCCGAATTATAAGTGTAAACCTGGTAGAAACTCATATTCGGATTTGATCGTTGATAATAAAAATTACAAAATTGTGAGCATTTGCAATCCAGCAATTTTTTAATGGCTAATTACCAAAACAAAATGTGTTTTGAACTCTTCACATTCATGGCATTTGACAGACACCCTCCTGCACAGCATATACCATTTGTATCTCATTTGTACAACTGAGCAGATGAGGGTTAAGGACCTTGCTCAGGAGTACAACATTGGCAGCTTGGTGGGGAAGGGACTTAAACCCCTGACATTCCAATCAGTATCTCAGACTCTTAACCACTGCGCCACAAGCTCATCTCTCTCATTTGCTGAACCGCTTAATCCTACTAGGGTCATGGGGAGGCTGGTGCCTATGTCAGCCAAAATTGGGTAAAGGCGGGGTACACCCTAAACAGCTCTGTCAGACCATCTCACACACACACACACACACACACACACACACACACACACTGGAACAGCCAATTAGCCTAATGCACATGGGAGGAAATCAGACTGCCCCATATTAATAGTAATAATGATAAATAATAAAAATACTAATAATACTGATAATGAGTTCACATACACATCCTGGACTTAATATTAAATAAATAATGTATTTACTTGTAAATTCTATTGAAGAGCACAACCTCTGATCTGTACTTAGCTAACATGGCCTTAGTATTCGCTTAGCCATCCATTATCTATTCCGCGTATCTATCAGGGCGGCAGGGGAACCTGGAGTCAGTCTCAGCTGATGGGGTACACTCTGGACAGGTGAGCTACACGTAGAAGCCTACAGCTGCAACTACATTCCAAGAAAAAAGTCCAAATAATGAAAAATATTATCCTATTAGCAAACTTGGCTATGACAGGTACATAGACAGTGCGATGGTTGTCCCACATACCTGTCAGGCCACGGAGCAGCAGAGAGTTAGATGGATGGAACATGCAGATCAACAGGGCTTTAATGATGACACAGTTCAATATCATAACTTTGGAACAAGCAGGGATCATCCAAAGCAGAGCAGAAACCAAGATTACGAGGCAGCAGAGGACCATATACAGAATCACAATGTCAGAGGATAGGCAGAGAATCCTATGCAAGGAGGCTAAACTGGTCATACACTAATAACCAAAGCACAGCGCTTAAAGCCTGGACCATAAACAAGGGCGACAAACACAGAAGCTATACATCACAACGTGTACTGTGAACAGGGTGCTTATATAGTGAGTCCATGATTACAGGTGAGTGGATACAGGTGTGTTCTGGGTCACGTGATGTGCGTGTCAAGTCAGGTGACTGAAAACTGTGAAGTGCATGCTGGGAGGTGTAGTGCAAAGACTGAGTTGATCACGAGAAAACTTTGACAATACCAGAATTCCTTCCTTTTACCTCCATGTTCTTAGGGTTTTGCATTCTATGTCGTGTTGATGCATTTGTCATTTCAGCATGCACTTTAATTGGCTAGGTAGTACACGTGGGTTTCCTTTGTGTACTCCGGTTTCCTCCCACAGTCCAAAGACATGCACATGAGGCTAATTGGCTGTTCCATATTACCCCCATGTGTGAATGGTTGTGTGTGGTGGCCTGCGATGGTCTGGTGAGCTGTTAAGGGTGTGCTCTGCCTTCTCCCAGTGTCGGCTAAGAAAGGCTCCAGCCTCCCCGTGGTTAACGCGTCTGCCTCACAGCAAGAAGGTCCTGGGTTCGAGTCACATACAAGTCAGGTCGTAGCCTTAAGGATCAGTAAGTCTGTTGGGAACTATTTATAGAAATCTATATTACGTCAACAAGATCTCAAGAGGAACAAGAGTGGCCAGTCTGCCTTGGAGTACTACGACTGCTCAAGCATGGATAGCCGTAAATATATA
>JBCNYH010000015.1:18452975-18465197 GCA_039654325.1 Tandanus tandanus
ACATATATATATATATATATATATATATACACACACACACACACACACACACACACTTTATTGTTAAATTCAAATATAAATTTTTCTCCAGAATTATGGTCTCCATATATAAAGCTTAGGGGTTAGTTTCTGAGAGGTTAAAGAAATGCTCAGGTCCATAAAAGCCCATTATAATCTTGGTTTATCTCCTTTTGCCAATCTAGCTTTGGGCTAGCAAGTGAATCCACTGCACAAAATCTAAAGGAAAACAATGTATTTCTGACCATAAAAACAAAAGGTCAGGATCTTTTTGTATGTGTTTCCGTTCAGGTATTTGAAAACTTCTCAGTAATAAATATTGAAAACTATTAGGTGTAGTGGCCAGCACTGCTGCCTCTCAGCATGAAGGTTCTTGGTTTAAATCTTATGGTCAACAAGAGTCTTTCTGTTCTCCCGTTGCTGGAGTAGATTTCTTGTGGGTGCACTGGTTTCCTCCCACAGTCTAAAAACAGGTTGGTTAGGTCAACTAGCTATTCTATATTGCCTATAGGCGTGAATGGGTTTAAAAACGATTGTTTGAGTCTGTGTTAGCCCTGCAACAGACTGACACTTTGTACAAAAATATCGATAATGGGCGGATGGATTTATATAGACTGACGAGCACTTCCAGAGAAATTAGTCATCATCTAGCATAACTATCAGGTAATTTTGTATGACTCATGTCTTCGGCTAATGCCATAGATAGTCACCCAAGTACACATGCTAATTCATAAATTAGCATTAGATTAGGAGGTCTTATTATAGTCAACACAGTTAAGCACACATATATCTTCAACACACTGCTGATTTACATGTTATTAACTCATTTATTTTTGTTTTAGAAGATTATACAAGATGTAAAACTTTTTATTTATCTTTATCTGTGTGTTTACAAAAAAAAAACAAAACAAAACATGGCCTCACAACACCCCACGTTGTAAACAGTATCACGGAGTGAGCAGGTTCTAAAGGATTACAAGACAAATCCGGGTGTAAATCTTCATACAAACCCAGTCTCTGTGATTTATGAGATATTTTTTAGTTTCAATCAATTCAAAACCCTTTCTAATCAGTTCAGGATCAATGCAAAAGCGATTTAAAGCGCCACCGTGGGGATCAAAAGAGTTCATTTAGAAATCTGAATCAATGCATTGACAAAGAGAGTAAATTCCTTCTGTATTCTACTAGGATGAATGTGTAGGTATTATATGCTGCTCATACAGATGCCTTAGTGATGGCTTATACAGGAGTTAATGAACCAGCCTCTATAATCATGCAGTTAGCCATGGGCCTTGTCCAGCCCCTACTGCCTATACATTAGTCAATGTTTATAAGAATTCTAGACACAGATAGGAATTTATATTAAAATAAATATTTTAAAAAGTAACAAAACATCATGAGATCTTTTTTCTGAAAATTAAAGTTATTAGCAATGCATTCCTCCAGTATCTATAATTTGGTCTGACTTCTAATTTCAATGTTGAACAATTAAATCACTGCATAAAGATTTTAGTCCAGAAAACCACCATTACCACTATGGGAAAATAAATATAGGATGACATTTGCCCTAAATTTGTGAACAGCAGTGTTGCACTATTTCCAGTAAGGGCAAATAAATAAAATAAATAATAAAGGTGCATTACTGTGCCAAAGGTAGTTAAACACTCATTCATTTTCTGAAGCACTCAATCCTAGTGGGGTCGCGGGAAGGCAGAAGCCTATCTCAACCGACACTGTGTGAAGACAGGGTATACCCTCAACAGCTCACCAGACCATCGCAGGGCAACTCACACACAACCGTTCACATCCACACACTCACAGTCAAACCTAGGGAAAATTTGGAACAGCCAGCCTTTGGACTGCGGAAGGAAACCAAAGTACCCGGAAAAAAACCTGGCAAGACTCGACACAGAAATGCTTTCCTGCTGTGAGGTGGACGTGCTAACCTCTATGCCACCAATTTAAACATTAGTTTAATAAAATAACTCATATTAAAATAATCAAAGATGAGAATACCAAACATAGAACTAAAGGCATTAGCCAAGAGCCATGAGACATTGTGACATGTCTCTAGCCAAGACTGGAACCAAAAAAAAAACAAACCATAAGAGTCCTTATATAGTGCATGCAATTAGTGGAATGAGAACCAGGTGTGTTGATCATGTGACAAGAGTCATATCTTTAAAGTGATATGACTGGGAGTGTTACAGTGGTTGCTGGGAAATGTAGTGAGAGTACGGATAGCAGCAGAAATGGGGTGTAGATGTGACATTCTATTCTTACCAATTTATTGTCTCAGAAACGAGTTTACAGTATAACAAATAGTAGGAAAAAAGGAAGAGAAGGTCTCAAACTGCAAACTTACTAAGCATAATAAAAGTTAAAAAATGCTCTGTTTCAATATAAATCACTTAAATAGCACGTATAAGACACATATGCCTGCAGACACACAGTAATAGTAAAAACAGCTAATGTTCTCCATGTTCCTTATAAATCTGCCATCCCTCCCTGAAGTCTGAGTGCGTCTTGAGCCTGCTGACAAATACGCTACAATACTCTATCCCCGTGACTAATGTTGGATGGAGATAAACACACAAACATATACCAGCAAAGAGTTTAACTTAATATCCATTATAACACAAGATAACTTTTCTAAAGAGCCGTTCAGGTGACAGGGTGGTTTTTTTTAGGCCACACGTTAATATATTGAGGCCACATGGTAATCTTTGAAGGCCTCAAACTAAGTATAATAACATTTGGCCAAGAGAAATAGCACGATGTGAGCCACAAATAATATTAATATATTGTGGGAATGTCACAGTTAATGCCTGGCCTCTATTTAATTACAGGGTGGCAACAGGCAAAAAAAGTCTACTTAGTTTGAAAGTTCATTTAAGGTGATACACCTAATGGTACACTCTCTCTCTCTCTCTCTCTCTCTCTCTCTCTCTCTCTCTCACACTCATTTGCCGAACCACTTAATCCTACTAGAGTCGCGGGGAGGCTGAAGCCTATCTCAGCTGACAATGGGCGAAGTCATGGTACACCCTGAACAGCTCGCCAGACCACTGCAGGGCAACACACACACAACCATTCACACTCACACCTAGGGGCAATTTAAAACAGCTAATAAGCATAATGTACATATCTTTGGATTGTGGGAGGAAACCGGAGTACCTGGAGAAAACCAAAGCAAACATGTGGACTCAAACGCAGGACCTTCTTGCTGCGAGCCAGATGTGCCAACCACTACGGCACCGTGCCACCTCTAATGGTACCGTACATGCATATTTAAAAGCCATTAACTCCTTAATTTCGGATGTAATATTGAAAGGACTGGAAAATATTTGTACTTAGGTACCTGCTTCAAGTACTGTTTGGCCATGTTTATATTTTTATATTTCTACTTTACCTGAATGTTATTAAATTTAAATTCTTGTGCTCTTAGTTAATTACAGACGTATAATCATTCACACATTTTAAACTTTATGTACGTAAATGTCAGTGTCTCTTCTTTTCTCACCTAGCCCATAAATGTATGCCACACAATGGCCAAAAGTATGTGAACACCTGACCAATCATAGTCATATGTGCTTTCTGAAAATTCAGTTAGCGATTGAATTCATATTTGCTATTATAATAACCTTCACTATTCTGGGAAGGCGTTTTATAAGCTTGGTTGAGGGAATTTTTTATCTATTCAGACAAAAGACCATTAGCACAGTCAGGCACTGATGTTGGACAAGGAGGCCTGAATGTAGTCAAACTTCCAATTCATTCCATAGGTGTGCCATTCCAAGTCAGGGCTCCGTACAGGCCATTTGAGTTCTTTCACAACAAACTTGCCAACTATGTCTGTACTGACTTTGCTTTGTGCACAGGGGCATTATGCTGCTGAAACAGGGTGGGGCCTATAATGTTCAGTGAGGGAAATTGTAATGCTGCAGCATCCACAAATATTTGAGAAAATTGTGTGCTAATAATTTGGTAAGAATTTTAGGGGAAGGCTCACATATGGGTGTGAGGTCACATTTGGGTACAGTACAAATGCCCACACACTCAGATGCCAACATACTTTTGGCCAAAGTGAAATCCAAGATAATGGTGAATATCCATTACTTACATGATAATTTGCTTTGGGTTAATTAATTAGCAAAGCCAACAGGTACATTTATACAGACTGAATGATATTTTCAAGCAAAATTGAGCAGTTGCCTTATAATAAAAATCAACGATTTTAGATTTTAAAAAAAGATTTAGATAATAAAAAGTTGCTGTTATTCGCATGAAAACAAATGTAATTGAATCTAAAAAAAAAAATTCTTGTGTAGCCACTTTTAATAATATCTTGAAATAGCATCTGTATTTTGACTTGAGAATAATTATGGAGTGCTTTTTTCTACCTTTGAATATTATCAGTAATTTCTATTCTTAACTTTCTGTGACCACAAAAATCTAATTCAATTCACTTCTCTTTCTCCCTCATTTTAAAATTGCGATGTTAAATTGCCATGAGTTATGTATTTTGTCACCATGAAATAGATTTCATGAAAGTTCTGGCCTTCGTATATTAATTAGCGGTCACACCCTATATGAAATTAACCACCCTGTGACCTCAGAGGCGCTACACTCTCATGCTCAAACATCCCTTTGGGGGAAAAAATGGGGTAGCATGCTGTCAGTACCAGTTTCAGTGCTTTTTAGACCATAAAGAAGAGAAAAAAGTCATGGGTGATATTGGCTCAGTGGTTAAGGCTCTGGGTTACTGATCAGAAGGTCAGTGTTTAAGCCCTAGCCCCAAGAAGCTACCACTGTGGGGCTCTTGAGCAAGGCCTTTACCCTCTGCTTCAGGGGCACCATCCCATAACTGACTCTGTGCTCTGACCCCAACTTCCTAACTAGCTGGGAAATGCAAAGAGAAAATTGTCGCTGTGCTATACTGTATATACTGTATATGTGAAAGTCTATATCTAGAAAGTTTGAAGCTTGTGTTTCAAAAAACAACATGGGATTGTGCAAGGAAACGCATAATATTTATTTTTTAATCTTAAGAACTATAACTCCTTTAAGCCGTACATTATAATCAGACAGTGTCTACGCAAGTTAAAGGAGAAGATAGCACCTGTTTAAAGTTCACCTCATTCAAAACTCTAGATTAATATCGTTCTGTGTGCAAAATCTTCGTCCGATAGCTTATGTTGGAACAATTTATTGGGAAGTTATTTGAAAACTAAGTCTCAGAATGATGATGTCATCAAGGACCAAGTTAACATGTACAGGTGTATATGTATAGGATTTTGATACACTCATGCCATTTATTGAAATATTTGTGTTGGAGGTGTCAAAAGGTTTAGACAAAAAGTCATTGCATGTGCAGTGAGAACCTATATATGCACCAGCATTAATATATTCCGGCACAAACTCAACCAAATCATGTTTAAATCCATGCTCCACTATTTTAACTTGGGCCTTGATGACGTCATCATTCTGAGTTTCGGTTTTCAAATAACCACCCATAAAAGCATTAAAACAGCAGCTATCGGTCTAAGATTTTGCCCACGGACAGATTTTAATATAGATATGATTGCGATTAACTTTCACCAAGTACTGTCTTCTCCTTTAATCACTTCACATGCCATGCTTAGCCCAGAAAATACACTTTCTGTACTCCCTGTAGTCACAGGAGACCTCCTTACTGACAACCAGCCCCGTGCACACACATGCAGGCCTCTACAGGCACCAACACTTGTCTTGATAGCATCAGTGTCACTTCATGCTTCCTAGAAAATGTAATTGAAGACTGCTCATAACCAGTGCTTGAGGCTTTCTGAATGTTGCATTTTTTCTCCAGGTGCCTAGATATTGTGTATATAGCTGCATGAATAGTCATCAATCATCACATAGAAGCTGAGAGTGAAACAGAAACAGGCTTTCCCATGGTCACTGCCTGCTGGACAGCTAGGGGGCATGAAGACACACATACCCTCTGGCTGAAATGCAAATAATTACATGGCTGAAAGAAAATGCTAATGTCGAACTAATTTCACTCTTCTAACAGGAGCCTCTATCAACAGGCCATCAGATAACAAGGCAGTACTACACCAGTGTAGTAATTTGGCCATTCCGAGTATTATACGAATCTCGGACACATTAGGATGTAGTGGCTAGCTAAATCTAGCCTCCGTCTTATTTCTGGGAACCAGTGCATCAGGTCCAGGTGCTGAACTGGTATAACAGGGGGGCACCAGAAAGGCAGATGCACTAGTACTTGCTTAAAAGCAACACAGTGCTGCCAGACTTCTGTCCTGAATCCTGTCCATCTGCTGACACTTCTGTCTCTCCAAAAATACCAGCCAGGTGCTTTAACAACTGTCTCCTTATGGCAAAGAGGAAACGGTCAATCTGTCTGTTTCTACATACTGTATCATACTAAGTGCACGGCATTCTGACCGCTTTTTCCTGGGTTTAAAGAAAACGCAGCACCTATCTTCTGATAATCCATCTTGAGCTAATATTGGTACTAGCTGTCTGTGAACAAAGTCACCAAGCAAATTATTTTTTAAGAGGAAATCTATTAAATCTCATAGAGTGTGACTTGAAGATAATATATTAGCAGCATTGCCTCAGGGGACAATAGTGACAATCCCTTCTGCATGACTGGGTACAACCTATGGGATTTTAATGGTCTAGTCTCTCAACAGCCCATCAGGAAGATTTAGTCCCTACCACATGTATGCTACTAATGAGTAAATAATGGACAGTGTCAGTGCAGACTCGGACACTCATTCATTCATTATCTGTACCACTTATCCTGTTTAGGGTCGCAGGGAAGATAGAGCCAATCCCAGCAGGCTCTAGGCGAAGGCAGGGTACACCCTGAGCAGCCCCCCAGTCCATTGGGGGGCCAGACTCGGACATTAGACACGTTAAAGGTAAGAATGTCCATGCAACATTTCATCTGCAGAGCTGTTTAATGCAAATTGGTTTCTCCAGGATCGCAAGCTTTTTAATTCTTTGCCATTCATAAAAAATAAATAAATAAATTATATTAGCAGCAATAAAAAGGATCACACATTATCAGTAAATGGTGGGAGACAGGTGAGAGTCTCTGAGAGCTGGACATACTAGATGACAAACGTGACGGAATTTCTGAACCAGGTCATGCCTCAGGGCATGGTGCTCAAGGGGGGCTGACACTACCGCATGGTTATGTTTGCCACCTCAGCATGTAAACCATCAAATCAGTCATGATGCCAAACCAGAAATGAGGTGGCATGCTGTCACCCTCAGGATCTTCTCAGGGGTACAGTGAAACACTCGGCAGCTCTACACTGCTGTTTGCACATCACTGAACCAGTCATATTTTAACCTACTGTTTAGCATAAAATCATGTTGAATTATGATGCTTAAATAGATACAGCCATTAGCTCCTCCTGTGATGGCAAGATCAATAATCCAATATCCAATATTACTAAGAGAGATGTATTTAAACAAAGCCTTCATCATTCAGCTCCCATCTGACAAATGCCAACTAATCATTGCCATGTGCAGCAGACGAGATTGAAAAGGCCCATTTTAATCTCTTGAATTTTTATTTTTTATTTTACTCTGAATGTTTGAATACCCTTGAACATTTTCTACCACCCTTCAACTTAAGAGAGATGTCTAGCTAAGTGCTAATAGGGTAGTGGAGTCATGCATTTTACTGCATGGATAAACAAAAAAATTATATTTGTATTGGATTTTTTTTTTTATTTAAAATTCCAAACTGTGTGGTTAAAAAAAAAAAAATTATGAAAAAAAAAATTATAATTATACAAAGCTGCACTGGTGAGAGTCCTGAATAAAACAAATGAAACGGTACTTCTCAGTGCTCAAGCAGTAGGTTACACTGCCTGTCTAAAAAAAAAAAGAATAAAAAAAATTACAAAAAAAACATTCCTGCACTGATTACAGCACATAATCACCATAACATTTATTTCCATCCAGTGTCGGGTTCATTTCTCACCGACAGCTTGAATCGATGAGGGAAAAATTGACCCACTCCATAAAGTCTTCTCCAGCACATCCCGGAAACTTTCAACAGGGTTAAGGTCAGGACTCTGTGGTACCGGTTCATATGTGAAAATGATTCCTCGTGCTCCCTGAACCACTCGCTCATTATTTGAGTCCCCGTTTTATATCCGTGCCATCAGGGAAGAAAAAGTCCATTGATGTGTTTTACCTGGGGCCTCATTTATAAATGTGGCATATGTACACAATAGGGCCTGAAATTGGCGTACTTCACTTTCCACGCAAAGGATGTGAGCTATAAAAAACAAACTTGATGGGAGAATGTGTGCACCTGTACGCAAACTCTGAACCATGCGTACACATATTCTGGAGAAAAGGGGTATTGGCAGCACAGACGATGTGATGGTGAACTGAAGTCAGGTTGTAGAAATGTAGAGTGAGAACAATGATTATAATTATTCATGTCCTTCACACATTTAATTTTATGCCGTATCATACATTAGACCCACGTTATCATCATGATTTAATTCAACAGTGATATTTTGCACTAGGAGTGAGGAATTGTTTCACAAACACCTTCTTCCAAAATCTAACAAAAATCTGAATTCAAAATACTTTCTATATATTGAATCATACCCCCTTCCCCCACCAGTTGCCCTGGCGGTGGGAGGACAGCCTTCTCTTTACATCCACCTTTAATGAATGAACACATTTAATACACATGACAACATCCAAGCAAATCATCCTTTAACACTCAAGCAACAAATTACAAACATGTCGGTAAAGGAGTAGAAAGATAGAGTAGTTTTGGATCACTCTTTTTGCCACTGTGTGCTCTGTGACAACGATTCCGCTGACAGCAGCAGCAAAGTGTTGCCACTCACTCTGCTTCCTTTTGTTAGTGATCCCGCTGCTATGGCCTCCAAATAGCATGTTGTTTCCAGGCCTCCACCTCCCTTATAACGGTTTCTATCTCCATCATCATGAAATCCTTTTTTTTCATTCATTTCCTGCCTGCAGTCATTATTCACAACAATGACAGAACAATAGCACGCCAGGCTCATTTATATGCAGACCACGTTCATGAGGTGATTTATATTGTCCATTTATGGTTAAAAAAGGGCGTGTACAGGGCTGGAATTCAGATATGCACACTTATAGGCACTCTGATTTATATACTGAAGATTGCTTACAGGTGTTTGTATGCAGGGTTTTATAAATCAGAATTTTTTTTTTTCACGGCACACACAAATTTTGGGTTTTTGGCGTAAGTAGACTTTTAGAAAGGATCCTATGTACAGTTTTATAAATGAGACCCCTGGTCATTCAGTACATTCAGGTCATTAGCTGACTTAATTTTATTGCCACATAATGTTGCTGAGCCTCTACCTGACCAACTGGAGCAACAATGCCATGCTGATTACAAGCTGTAATCAAGATTAAAGGTGCTCCAACAAAATATCAGAGAATTCAATTTATTTATTTGTTTGTTTGTTTGTTTGTTTTTGACTGAGCAGTGTAGTGTAATGGAAAATCAATAATGAAGAGCAATTAAGCTTAATTACAATGCTTAAGAAAATACTGCTAAAAATGCTAGGTACTTTCCCGTGTCACAGTTAGCCCTGTCTCTGTATGTGGAATTTTACTTGGCTGGATATCTTACCATCAAGGCCATTTTGTGAACTGGGCTGAAGTTGTTTTCAGTGATTTCATTTTGTTGTTTTATTCCGGTGTAGCCCCTGGATGAGGAATACAAATTTGCTGATATGGAGAAGATACCAATAAAGTATTGTTCTTTGTTCCATCCATCCATCCATTTTCCGAAGCACTTAATCCTAATTAAGGTCGCAGGGAGGCTAGCGCCCATCTCAGCCGACTCTGGGCGAGGGCAGAGTGCACCCTGGACAGCTCACCAGGCGATTGCAGGGCAGAAACACGCTGACGGCAACCCACTCTTACAACTCCTCTTACAACCTACTCCTTACAAACGACAGCAATGGTTCTTTTCCATGCCTCTCACCACAGACAGTGAGAGACATGGCTGGCCCTTGATAACCCAGTTAGCTGCACTGGGGGGACAGCAGTGACAACTTGGTGATAGCGGTTCTTGAACCCCCGACCTTCGGATCAGTATGCAAGCACCACACCACCAGGCCACCACTGCCCCATTGTTCTTTATTTTAAGCATCATACATTGATGCATATGATAGAGTTGTACAATTCTGTGTGCATAAATATCTTTTTTTGGCAGTAATAGAAGCAAAAAAGATCACCTGGGTATAATTGATTGCTTCTGGTAAAAGATTAAGGTCATGTTATCACCTTCTACGTGGGCAATGAAGCTTTAACAAAAACAAATTCCTCCATTCATACACCTGAGAATGTGCTAGACTTTAAATAAAGTCAAATATTCATGGCTACTGATATCAAATCCTAATACTGTAAATGCACTACCAGCTGCCAGAGAGTAACTGCACTGATCTGTTATTTGGATTGTATTCTTTTTAACTGTCCACAACATTGTGTATTATATACTCACTCTCACCGCTTAATCCTACAGAGGTTGCGGGGAGGCTGGTGCCTATCACAGCCAAATCTGGGCAAAGACGGGGTATACCCTGAACAGCTCACTAGATCATCACAAGGAGACACACACACAAACACAACCATTCATGATCACACTTAGACCTAGGGGGCAATTTGGAACAACCAGCCTAATGTGCATGTCTTTGGACTGTGGGCGGGAACCGGAGTACCGCATGCAAGTACAGGAAGAACATGCAAACTCCACACAGAAACACCTGAGCCCAGGAAACGAATCCGGGACCTTCTTGCTGTGTGGCTCTTTTAACTGACTAGTCAAAAAACAAATACATAAATAAATAAAATAGCTACAAGGGTAAGTTGGCTGGCTATAATTGTAGTTGCAATTTAGAACAGAAACTAGCATACCAGCTCAGGACGGCATGGTGGCGTAGTGAGTACCACATCCGACTCATATCAAGAAGGTCCTGGGATCAAGTACCAGGTATTAAGCTAACTGGCTCTTTCAAATTGTCCAAGGTGTGAGCGTGAGGGTGAATATCTGTGTGTGTTGGCCCTGTGATGGTCTCAAAGCTCAAAGTGTACCCTGCCTTCGCCCAGAGTCGGCTGAGATGTAACCTTAGTAGGATTATGCAATTCAGTATGCGAATGGATGAATGAATACCAGCTCAGCAATGTGTATACATTCTATACATTTAAAATCTCTCCACAGCTTTATATCATTTTAGCTCTGGGTCTGTTGCTGTTGTCTTCTGGCTTTATCAGGCTTCAAAATAAAATCAGCTTGTGTTTGGGGCTACTCTCCATGTCTCCGGCTTCAAAATACTGACACTTGAGAACGTTTTGTGAGGAACATTATTGAAAACTGCATGTTCAATCGTTGAAAATACTTCACTCAGGCCTGCGTAGAACCTAAATCACACACAAACTGGCACTGACACAAACACCTGCTGTCACCGTACACGGTTATGTTCTTACAGGCATGGTGGCAAAGGAGTTAGGAGTTGCTACCTCACAGCTTCAGGGTCTCTTCAGTACTTAACTTGGCTTACTCTCAGTGCACAGTTTCACATGTCAACATGTCAGCATGGGTTTTCCTCTGGATTTTAAATTTCCACTCCAAAAATAAAAAATACATGTTGGACATGTTGCCCATAGGTGTATTTATTTATTTTTTGCAAATATCTTGCGGCTTAAATACGTAAATCGTGCAAAAGACGAGAGAAAGTCGGTGTGAGAATTTGCGAGCGATTTGCGATTGGTTTGCGGATGGTTGGCGGGACAAAAGTGTCATAAATCAGTTGTGTTTTGTTCACTTTTTGTTCTCAAGCCATTTGCTTTTTATTAGCACGTTATTAGCGTGAACAACATGCGAATAAAATACGAATGATGACAAAATACATGGAACATGCTGGATGCCAAGTCTCGGACTTTTCTCAAACTTTCCGCTTTTCATTCTCAAAATGTTCTCAACTTTGTCTCACGACTTTTAGGGCATCGCGGATGAGGCAAAATGAGGTTCTGGTGTGGAGTGTTCTCAAACTCTTCTCAAACAGTGCGCACATGTCGCGAGAAGGTCGCAAAGTTGTCACTTTGCTCCAAAGTCTCCAACTTGCAAACGAAAAACGAGCAAAGTGACAACTTTGC
>JBCNYH010000015.1:18466414-18477592 GCA_039654325.1 Tandanus tandanus
CGCAAAGTTGTCACTTTGCTCCAAAGTCTCCAACTTGCAAACGAAAAACGAGCAAAGTGACAACTTTGCGACCTTCTCGCGACATGTGCGCACTGTTTGAGAAGAGTTTAAGAACACTCCACACCAGAACCTCATTTTGCCTCATCCACGATGCCCTAAAAGTCGTGAGACAAAGTTGAGAACATTTTGAGAATGAAAAGCGACAGTCGCGAATTGCCATTCGCGTCAGTCTCTTTTCTATCGCACCACTACTGTGATCACCCCCTAACAAATGGTCATGAATAAATAAATGAATGCTGTGGGAGGAAAGGTATTAATGTGTTTACACTGACTTAACTCTGATTTTCTTGATCAGATTTGAGTCACTTTAATACGTGGTCCTAAATCAGTCAATTATGCGCGCACTGTGTAGAAGTCACTACACCTACAACGCGCAGTCCTGAGTGGTACAAAAATCACCATCACATAAGATACAGCACTAGAGACTAAAGAAAACAAAATGTAAGAAGAGAAATAATAATGGAGCTATGTGTGGTTGTGTCTCTGGAGGGCAGTAAGTCATTAGAGATAAAAGAAATCTAAGACTAGCTGTCTGATCTGTAGGTGTCTTACTGTGTGACTACACTGAAGCTGGCTTTTTTCCATTCAGTGGATCGTGACCTTACTGTAAATATAGGATCCCAGTGTTCTTCGGGCTTCGGCAGTGTGTGGGGGTGTGCGTGGGGGTGTTTTAAGCCCATTTCTCTTATTGTTCCAGATAAAAGGAGTGGAAATTCCCTTTGTTGGTTGCAGGGTGGAGTCGTATTAGCCAACAGTCATCTTCTGTCTGCTTCAAAAAGACAGAGGATCTTACTGTGCTTTAATGCACCTTAATGGTTGCAGTTGCAGTTCAAAGAAGCGAAAAAGAGAAAGTCTGTGTTGTTGTGATGCTGTGCAGCGGTACTCCAGCTCTGAGAGAGAAACGGGGTTCCATCAGAAGACAGAGCACATGATGTGGTAGAGACTGGAGCGTGGCATTGCTGCGTAATGTGATCAGAAACGGTGGCTTTTATAACACCTCCCCACTTACATTTCATCAAACAACTTACTTTTATTTGATTTGGACTTTATTACTTGGACTGCCGGGACTGTTTTGTCCTCCACCACGGCTGGATGCAATATTTATATCTGTCGCAGGCACAAGGTGCAGGAAAGTGCTTTGAATAACACCGCAGCAATATGCAGTCAACAGGGCTAAAGGGTCTGTCTTGTGCTGGCACTCATCAAAGCGTAATTTGTGACCCCCTCTCAATCCGCACACATCTAAATCCAGACATGCAGAAGAATGAAATCTGGCAGATGGCAATCTCATTACTGCCCTATGTACCGCTTCAGACACTGCATTCACACACACATTGGCATCGATAATTACTACCCAAAAAAAAGATGCATGGACACACACACACACACACACACACAGACACACACACACACACTGAGCAAGAAGCTAGCAGTCTAAAGGTTCCAAGAATAGCATGTAACTAGCTTTATAGATTTGGAGATTATACTTCACCCCAGGGCACCATGGTGGCGTCGTGGTTAGCATGTCCGCCTCACAGCAAAAGGTCCTGGGTTCAAGTCCCGGGCTCAGCAAGGGTGTTTCTGTGTGGAGTTTGCATCTTCTCCCTGTGCTTGTGTGGGTTTCCTCTGGGTACTCCAGTTTTCTCCCACAGTTTAAAGACATGCACATTAGGTTAACTGGCTGTTCTGCATTGCCCCTAGGTGTGAGTGTGAGTGTGAATAGTTTATGTGTATGTTTAGCCCCGCAGTGGAATGGTGTGCTGTTCAGGGTGTACCCACCTTCGCCCAATTTTGGTTGAGATAGGCTCCAGCCTCCATGCGACTCTAATAGGATTAAGCGGGTGTGAGTGAGTGAGTGAGTGAGTGAGTGAGTGAGTGAGTGAGTTAAACCCCTGAATATGAATGTTTTGGGGTTTTTTTGAATGTTCACTGGCTTTAATCAAAAGCATGATCTTTTAATTTGAGATCAGTATATATTCATTTCACGTCTCGATTTTGGACTGGTCTCTCTGCTCTTGCTCAATAAACCTGCACTCTCTCATATAACCCCTGCTCTTATACAGATTTGCTTTGCTCCATCTCAAAACAGTATGTCCACACTTCTCAAATATGTTGTGCATCAGTTTGAGTTGCCTTTTCATACTCAAATAGTTTTTTGTGTACTCAGGAATCTTCTACTCACAGATTTATTTATTTATTTTTTATTCTTCCCCCTAATTTTATTTGTATCCAATTCCCACCCATCAAGTGTTGCCTCCCTATCACATACGACCACCACCAATCAGGGAGGGGCATAAGCATGCACATCCCCCCTCCGTGACATGCGATGCTGCCACCCACCTCTTTACAAACTGCTGCGCATGTGCATTCGGAGGCTGTCTAACACACTCAGAAGAAAAGCGCTATCAGCCACTTTTGTACAAATGAGCTCACAGACGCCCATGATTGGCTGGTGATTGCTGTGAGTGACAGGGGAGCGTATGCTATCCCTCCCTCCGATGAGAGCTCAGCCAATTAGCTCCCATGGACTCCCAGTTGCAGATGGCTGCGGCATCAACCTGGATTCAAACTTGCGATCTCCTGGTTGACAGTCGCGCACTTTGTTGATGCGCCATTTGGGACTACTCACGGATTTATGTACGCTTTGCACCAACCAGTCAAATGACTTGACTTTACCAACCAGTCAAATGCAATGTATGACACTGACCAAAGAAATCATCGATTTCTCTTTGGGTGTGTTCACTTTACTTACAGGCGATAACTGTTCGATGGGTTCGACTGCAGATCCCTTTCATTCATTCATTTTCTGAACCTCTTAATCCTAATTAGGGTCGCGGGGAGACTGGCACCCATCTCATCCGACTCTGGGTGAAGGCAGAGTACACCCTGGACAGCTCGCCAGGCCATCGCAGGGCACTGCAGATCCCTCCGTCAGTCAAATCAAAGACCTCAAGTAATGATATTATAACTGTGTTCGTCTCCACATTTCTACAAGAATGTAAACTCTCATTGTGTCTTTGCATAGTCTTGCTCCAGCATTGATTCCGAGTCTTTGTTATCTGCCTACTGTGATTTATGTTTTGGGAAGCCTGCTTACTATTTAACCATTTAGTCTGGTTTAGTTTCTGTCTGTTTGCCAATTATCTGACCATCTGCCGGTCTCAGGATTCAAGATACTGGTCTTTAGTTTGTCCCCACAGGATCTACAACACAACATATTAAAACTCACCATGTACAAATTTATTCATGACAGTTCTATTCAGTTCTTTCATCATATTGGAGAAATGGAATTAGAAGAAAATAACCTTTGATGACCTTTGATGACATGATCACACTCACCATCATACTGATTACATACCTGGACCCAATTACAACCACAGCCACACAGACAAAATCCACTCCACACACATCCACTTTGTGACATATACACCCTGTGATTTATCCAGTTATTACCAAGCCTTTCCTTCAGTGATTCTGGATTTAATCTTGTTTCTGGTTTCCTTGTCTTTGTCTTGCCTATCCTGGTTTGCTAATTGCCTGACCCTTGCCTGCATCTTGATAAAGACATTAAACCTTGCTTACCTGCCGTTGTGTTTAAACCAGCATACCTGACATAAACAAATTATGTCATAAAAGAAACACACTTCCACTGTTTCTCGGGTATGCCTATATGATGTTAATTTTAGTAAAATGAAAGGATTGCAAGAACATACACATATTGGACTTGTAATTTGGTGGGGCTTCTGAAAGAGATATTTTTATCTGCAGTACCTGACACAAGCACCTCTTAACCACTCACTCACTCATTTGCCGAACCTCTTAATACTATTAGGGTCGCGGCAAGGCTAGAGCCTATCTCAGCTGACATTGGGCGAAGGCGGGGGACACCCTGAACAGCTCGCCAAACCATCACAGGGCCAGCAGGCATACACAACCATTGACACTCACACCTAGGAGCAATTTGAAACAGCCAATTATCCTAATGTGCATGTCTTTGGACTGTGGGAGGAAACTAGAGTACCCGGCGGAACATGCAAATTCCACACAGAAATGCCCAAGCCCGAGACCTTCTCGCTGTGAGGCGCATGTGCTAACCACTATGCCACCTTGCCGCCAAGCTCTTAACCAGCTTCAGTGAAAAAATTTTTTGTCAGCTTGATTTACTTCTTTCCTTGGATGTTGAAGAACTGTAGTCTGCTTAATGCTTCTGTTTTATTGGTACACTGTCACAACACCTGCATAATTTAGGGTGTGCTTCCTGTAAATGGAATGTATATTAGAGGAAACTGTGGCGCGTCCTGCATGCGGCATGTAAATAAGGGACTGGTGGGTATGAGCTTGCTTGTAAGTAGCTGTAGTTGATTCTTCTTTAGTGCTGAAATCACCACTGATTTTCATGCATGAAAAATTCATGAATCACACAAAGTTTTGTACATAAACCAGTCCAGCGCTGAAATCTGTAATGGTTTCTACACAGCTTTGATGCACCATGTAGTACAAGTATTTAGTTTGTAAAAAGCCTCATGGGGCTTCAGTCATTCATGTCAGTTTTGAGAAAAGTGAAGCAGGAAGTAATTGCAGTTGTCAGCTCACATTCAAAGCTGTATGCTCCAGCACTAAAAATCTATAAGTGCCGCTGAAGGCAAGCCTCAGTTCTGCATACTGTCAGTATGTGTACATCTAAGACACAATGCATATATTTGGCCTAGTATCGATCTCCACCCACAAACAGCTGCCATGTAGCAGCAATGCATATGAATTTATTGACATGACAAAGATTTCTCATGAACTTTAGCCCATCATTATGCGTACATCATGACACACATTACCTAGTAGAGTGCATTACCTATTAGAGTTACCTAATAGGGTCATAAGTTGTTACAATCGCATGTAAACAATAAGAGTCTGGCCAATGGGCGGCACGGTGGAGTAGTGGTTAGCACACCCACCTAACATTCCTGGGCTCGAGTGCTTCTGTGTGAAGCTTGCATGTTCTCCTCATGCTTACATGGGTTTCCTCCGGGTACTCCAAATTCCTCCGACAGGTCAAAGACATGCACGTTAGGCTAACTGGGGTGTTCCAATTTACCCGTGAGTGTGAGTGGTTGAGTGACAAACAAATTAAACAATCAACAGGGGGGGAAAGGGCTGGATTTCAACATATGATAGACAGTAAAGCCAGCTATATTTTAGTGGAAGTATAGTAGCTTGCAGATTTGCTTAATCTTACTAGGCTTGGAGGGAGGCTAGTCGACTCTGGGCAAAGGTGGGATACACCCTGAACAACTCGCAACTCAACACACACAACAATTCACACTTACACTTCTAGGGACAATTAGAAACAGCCAATTACCTCGATGTGTATGTCTTTGAACTGTAACAGAAAAGCAGAGTACCTGAAGGAAACCCAAGCAAGAAAACAGGCAAACTCCCCACAGAACCCAGAACCGTCTTGCTGTGAGGCGGACTTGCTAACCACTACACCACTGTGCCGTCCAACTATTGTAGCTTGTTCATTTTAATTGCTCAATCTTTGGGGTTTAAATTGAAGCAAACAAGGATAATGTATATTATGTAGCAGACCGAGCAAATAATTAATAGATAGTGCTAAAGACACCTGAAAAATAGCTAAAGGTAAAGGGATGGGAAAAACGCAGACCTACTGAATTCCCACAGATAATGATAGCAGTCAGGCCACTTGCTTATAATACCCTGTGCTTGTATTAGAAAGACGCTCACTCCTTGTAATAGGCTGCCTACACCCCCGCTGCAGCACCCCCATCTACTTACATACAAAAATCGATCAGGCTGCAGGAAGACAGTGACACAGTAATGGTAACATTGCTATAGTGACATGCCTCTCATGTCTCCTGCAGTTTTTGCATGAAGGCTCTGATTCAATTGGGCAAGTCTGTTCTTCTCCGGAAAAACGTGGACAACATCCAACTGTGATCCCATTGCAACCATCCAACCGTGGCTCGAACATTCGACCTGCCAGGGGATGTGATGGCCATTGTTTTCACAAAGATTGATGAGATCAATGCTTTAAGCTCCCGACTGGCGTATCAAGTGCACGACTATCAATCTAAAGATTGCAGGTTCGAATCCAGGTTTATATCATTATCTGCAACAAGGGCAAGCCAGGATGTCACCTGAACCCCACTCAAACCTTGGAATGAGTTCCAATGCAACATTCTTCCTATGGCAGTTACATAATGAAAATACACACACACACACACACACACATTCAACATTACAGCTCAATGTCAGTACACATTTAGCCCATACACCCACACTCTCACACCTGGTATTTAAAGCACAGGAACAGCTCCTGATGGTATTTATTTAATAATATCGAAAACTGGGTGAACTGTGTTATTTTATGGAGAACTTATCATTAGATGAGAAGGGGATGAAAACAGAATGGCACTCTTACGGAGCGCGTATCAAAACCAAATGACATACCCACCAATAATTAATCAATCTGACATAACGATCATACCCCATGTAGTCCAGTATTCACCATTCATCTTCAGTAGGTGTCAGTAGGCCACGATTACATGAAGTAATGTTTAAAGACACTTTAAGAAGAGTACTGGAGTTTCATCTTGAGTTTAATCAATGCTGTATAAGGTCACTGTCATGAGGGCAAAAGAAGAAGTGTAGGTTTAGAGGGCACTACTGTAGTGTTAATGAACAGGGCTGGTGCCAAGAGGGCTGCAGTGATGAAAAGTGTTAGAGATAAAGAAATGCTAGAAGGGGTGTGACACAGATGGCATGATTTGAGTGACAACTTGAAGACACCTTATATCCAGTTCATCTTACAGACAGTTCAGAGATCAAAGGTTCCCCATCCAGCTCAAAACACATTTATTAATGTTATCTTCACCCAGAAGAAAAGGCAAGACTCTGAGGCCACTGAACTTACCCCTTAATAATAAATAATTTAAAAGCCTAAATAATAATGGGTGGTATGGTGGTGTAGTGGTTAGCATGTCTGACTCACAGCAAGAAGGACATAGGTTTGTCTCCCGGGCTCGGGAATTTCTGTGTGGGGTGTCTGCATGTTCTCTCCATGCTTGCATGGGTTTCCTCCGGGTACTCTGGTTTCCTCACACAGTATGACAAGCACATTAGGCTAAGTGGCTGTTCCAAATTGGCCCCTGATGTAAGTGTGAATGTTTGTGTGCATGTTGGCAATGTGATGGTCTGGCTAGCTGTTCAGGGTGTACTCTGCCTTCGGCCAGTGTCACTGCGACCCCAATACGATTAAGCGGTTTGGCAAATAAGTCGGAGATGAGAGGGAGTAAAAGGTACTGTAGCAATCTCTATAGGCGAGTAATCATAGCCCATGTGAGATTATAGAAAAGACTAATATTAGATATTTTCACCTAAGCCTTAAGCTTGCATAATGTACTTTTAAATAAATCACAATCCGACATGACATTTTCTTCACTTTAGTAAATCTTGAAATGCAATACCTTTTTATTTCAGTTTTACAACCGAACACTGTTTTGCAAGGTGTTTATGTAATGCCTATTCTCTCAGCAGATACAAGATGCCCTGTGAAGAGCTATTGTTCCTTCAGAAACTAAAAAAAACCCACTATTTCCTGCACATTTAAAAAGGGCATCTGAACACCCTTAACCTTTTCCTCTCCAGCCCTATCTTCAACTAATATCCACTTCCTCATCATTGACCCCTCTTTCTCTTCACACCTCCTTCCCTTGACCCTCCCTCCGGCGCAGTGCTGAGAGACCAGCAGTAGAGTTTAAGTGGTCTTCACTGTCATGAAGCAGTGCTGAACCTGAAAGGCATGGTTCAGACAAGAGCCAGAACACAAAAAGCTTTTGATTTAACACCTACATGATTTTTGTTTGTGTTATTCACAGGAATAAAAAAGACAGATGCACTAAAATAATTTCCTTAGTAGAATGGTTTAGAGACCCACAGTCTCGGTTCATTTGGCCAGCGTGAACTTGAAAAAAAGAAAAGTCTGCAACAGGTCTATAATTCTGATCAACATTTTCATACTAACCAGAATTCACAGCAGTTCAATTGCGTAGCAACCCAATTGAAACTAAATCAATAAACCCTGCTTTTTTTAAAGGATGGCCATTTATGAGTACACTGTGATGGTTTTGAATATGTGGTGTTTAATGCGTTCTTCATTCATTCATTTGGTGAACCGCTTAATCGTACTAGGGTCACGCGGTAACTGGAGCCACTCTCAGCCAACTCTGGGCGAAGGGTACAATCTGATGAGCTCCCCAGTCCATCAGAGGGCTAACACACGTTCAAATTCACACTCACGCCTAGGGGCAATTTGGAACACCCAATTAGACTAATGTGCATGTCTTTGGACTATCGATGGAAACCAAAGTACCTGGAGGAAACCCATGCAAGCACAGGGAGAAACTCCACACAGAAATGCCCTCGCCGAGCCCAGAACTCAAACCAAGGACTTTCTTGCTGTCAGGCAGATATGTTAACCATTACCCCACCATGCCACCTTGTGCCTAATTTAGTCTTGTCTAAAAACAATTCAGAGGCAAATAATGTGTTGTTGTGGCAGTGGTGTACCAAAAAAAATAGATTTTGACGAAATAAGGAAATATCTGTACAAAAGTGTGGCATGTTTGTGCATTTCAGGTGGTTGTCAAACAGCAGTAGTAGCAGTAATGACTATTTGCTGTTTTAATTATTTCAGGCACAATGTACTATCAAACAGTCTTTTTATAGTAATTATTTAAAAAAAAAAAAAAAAAAAAAAGAAATGTTTGAAAACACATTATTAATAAGTACAAATGACTCATTATAACCTACTATATGATTCACAGTAAACTCAAGCAGCTACTGCACCAGCACTCACCTCCATATTACAGGCTTATTGTGTAGTTATCTGGTTAATGCTTTTGATATTCTGTATACCAACATAACATACATTGATGGAAAAATATGTCTATGCATATGAATCTACAATTTACAGACTTCATTTCAAACCTGGTTGTTTTTTTAGATTAAGCATTAATTTTTGGTGACTTTAATATTTATTTTGATAACCCAGAATGTCCTTTGAGAAGTGTTCGTGTCTATTCTAGATTCAGTAAAGATAAATCAAAAGTAATAGGACCCATGTAATGCTGATCACACTCTAGATTTAATACTAACTTTCAGATTAAATATTGGAAATATAGTCACACTCCTACAGTCAGAAACTATTTCTGGTTATTATATTCTCTTACTTACAGTTCATCTTTGTAATAATATATAAACCTTATATTCTGCAAAGTTTCATTAAGATTCTCCCAAAATGATCAACTATGATTGGATTACAGTAAGACCCCACAAAACTCGATCAGGCAACTGAATGCTTAGAGTCAAATTTGCACCTTACTCTAGATAATGTACCTGCTCTTAAAAGTAAAATGATCAAAGAAAAAAAAATCGCACCCTGGTATAATGATGATATGCGCACACTAAAACTGAATGTTTGGAATTTAAAATGACAGTGACATTTAACTAAATTAATGGTATTCCAGTTTGCATGGAGGGAGAGTCTCTATAACTATAGAAAAGTATTAGCACATCATAGCACAGAGACAGTACTCATGACAATGATAAATAAGCTACTTCTGGCCTCTGACCAGGGCTGTGTCTACTTGCTTGTGCTACTTGGCCTTAGTGAAGTTTTTTTAAGAGTGTTGATCATGCTGTTCTCTTTGATAGACCAAAAAATGTTGTTGGAATTAACGGAATGGAACTCTTCTGGTTTAAATCTTAGTTAACTGATGTTAGATAACTGATGTTATCAGTTTGTAGATATAAATGGTAACATGGTACTTTCTTATGTTAAGTTTGGTGTTCCACAAGGTTTTGCTGTTTTCTTTCTCTATACATGCTTCTTTTGGGTAATATTATTTGTGAACATAGTATTAGCTTCCACTGTTATGCTGATGATACACAGTATATTTCAGCAAAGCCAGATGAGAGACAACAGATTATTAAAGTTGAGAAATGTGTAAAGGACATTAGACACTGAACGCTTATTAACTCCCTCTTATTAAATTCTTATAAGACAGAAGTACTTGTGCTTGGACCTCAGGCAGCTAGAAATAAGCTTTCTGATTGATTAACAACTTTGGACAGATTTTCAGTTTTATCATGTGCAGCAGTCAAGACCTTGGTGTGATTATTGACCCCAGTCTTGAAGCTCATGTAGATAATATTATGGATAGCCATCTTTCATCTCAGAAACAGTGCTAAAATAAGAAAGATTATGTCAATGCATGATGCAACAAAACTTGTTCATGCATTTGTTACCTCAAAATTAGATTATCAAAAATAACTAAATATCAAAAATATATACTTTACATAACTGTAGTACATACTAAAATAATTAATGTAGAGACAGCAATTGAACTGCCAGTGAAAAGCCTATTTCCAAAAGGTACTGTTCAGCTGGAAAAAGGCTCCGTTCCCCTAAAAGAAAAAATGTGTTCACCTGGAAGAAAAAATACTGGTTTTTAACTGAAATCTATTTTGCCGGATTGTTTGTAAAATGCAAGCTCAAATAATAACAATACTGCAACCATACAATCGTTGGCCAGGATCCAAAATATCAAAATTATCTGCCCCCTCTGCAGAAGGGGCGGTATGGTAGGCGCTGTCTTTCCCATCTGTTGAGGAGATCTGATGTATGCAGAGCTGGGCAGACAGCAATTTTCTAAGTGTTATACTGCCCTGTGATGCACCATGAGTAGCAATTCACAAAGATGTTGACGTTGGCTTCACACATCTTAGAGGAAGTATGTGTTTGCCCTACCATCCTTGGTTGGTAGTTGTTTTGTTACAGGGGAGAGTAAGTTAGAAGGTGGGAATTGGCATGATTGTATTTGTATGCTAAACATCTTAAAATTAAAGATTTTGCTATTACAGTCATTTACTACTCTGCATTTATTAGTACCCTTAAGGTACTAAGTTCACACAAATGTAACAAAACGCCATATATATATATATATATATATATATATATATATCTATTTTTTTTTTTTTTTTTTTTTTTTTTCTTCCCCTTTCCCCTCTTAAAGACCCCAAATAAAACCCAATTTCTCCGCC
>JBCNYH010000015.1:18568022-18578118 GCA_039654325.1 Tandanus tandanus
AATGAGTGTCCCTTGTCCTTGAGATGTAGGTGGACCGCTGAGTCTTGACCTGAAGAGGTGGCTCTCCTGTGTTGCGCGTCTTCAAAAACCACAAAAAAGAAGTCCAGTTGCGTCGACTCAAGCTTTTTAGGATTATTATGACCTGGATGATTGAGAATCTACACCAACATACTAAATGTAATGTTAGCTCTGGGTGTCGTTGTGCATGTCCAGCAAGCCCCAGCCTCCTCTGTGCCACTTTGCACTGACTTCTGGTAGATTGCCATTGAGCTCAGAGTTGATGACATTTGTTTTGGACTGACTGGAGTTTAGGGCCATCCTCAGCATTCTTGTATAGCACCTGTCCACCATCATAGTGAGGCTTCTGGTCAGAGTCCAAGTTTCAGACCCATACAGGAGCACCGACTCAACTGCAGCAGTGGAGAGATGGATTTTAAAGTCTTTTCGTAGGTCTGACTTCCACACAGACTTCAAACAATGACAGGCTGTCTATGCTTTCTTCTTCCTTGCCACTGTCGTCTTCTGTATTTCTGATCTTAGCTCCAAGCTATAGAAAGTGTAAATGAGGGTATGACTTTCTGTTTTTATGTCGTATCCAGTGTGTAAAGACCTTTAGACTTGAATGAAATGCTGGGTTTTAAAAAGTATGCACAAGAGCAAAGTATTAAAGGCTCATTTCTCAGTAAAATGGAAAAAAAGGCCAAAATGCAATAACATTAATGACCAAAAGTTGAAATGTGAAACCTAAAGTTTGCCGGTAACGATAACTTGCTGGTAAGTAGGGCTGTGTGATAGGAACAGCTATAGCTACAGATATCGTTTTTATCTCAAATCAGGCCGTTTACGGCAGTATTTTCCATTATTTAGAGGGTGTATGTGGGATTTAGTGATGCAACTGCTGTCAGATATCTATATCTTTGGGTTCACAGTAGCTCAAAAATAAAACTCCTAGTTTTTGTGGTTTCTTGTTACCAGTCAACACCTTGAGACTAGAATATTTTGTGTGAAGTATCAGAGCTACAGGTCTATTGGTGTCTAAATTACACTGGGTGGAAGTATAACAGGTACCGGGTCTCTAGAATAACTACATCGGCTTGTAGTGTATCAGAATTGTAAAGAATTCACAGCATTAAGAATAAAAGCTCACAAAACACATTTTCTGAGCAGGTTTCATGCAACATTAGTTGCATTTATTATTAACTGCAGTAACAACAGCATCAGTGACAATCATTGAGGTTTTCCGGAGAAGACCCTTTTTGACGGACATGCTTATCAAGCTGATGTGGAACTCTGTACAGAAAGTATTTCACATCCAATCCCAATTATATTTCTCAGCAAGCTATACAGTACTATGCTGCTTTAGAAAAAGCAATTAATATCTGGTAAAAAGCATTTCTGTCCTCCACATGTAATCTCTACTTTCCGGAGAAGACATTTTTGACGAACAAAGGATCCTGCCAAAGCCACTTAGATTATAAATAAAGCTTACAAGCAGCAGAACATTTTTCCAGATTGTATTTACTATTCACTACTATTTTTATTACAGTGGAGAGAATTGAATTATGTACTTGAGCAATATTTTCCTCTAATAACACTATTTATCGGAAGTGAGAAAAGATTTTACTAGTGTAACTGGGACTACTCTTGCTCTATACAACAATAAACAAGAGACAGTCATAAAGTGCCTACTTAAAGAAAAAACATATTTTAATTATATCTTACATATTTTAATTATGACAGAGGCAGGTCAGGTAAGCTTTGTGCTTCAAGCCCAGTTAAGCGCTATGTATGTAACAATGTTTTTTGATCATACTCATTCATTCATAGTTTAGCACATACCACACTAAAACATAAAGAAAAGCAAACTAAAACTAGATTATTATAGTTTATATTTAAATATTTTAACCATGATCAAGACAGGTGAGGTTAGCTCTACAGGCACTGAGCTAACAGCGCTGTGTAGCTAACTGAGTCTTTTGAGCGTACTCATGCAACACTGAAACGAAAATAAACCTTGCTCCTTAAAGGTGTTTTTTTTTTGTACTGAATACAAGTTTTATTATAAAGTAATACAGGAAAAGTAAACAAAAATAAGATTTATGATTAAAAAAAACAAAAATTAAAGTTTCCAAAAACAAAAACTGCCTGATTATGTCAGTTTAAATAAACTGATTTCAGTAAAACTCATCATTATTATAACATGTTTTAACAATAATAGTGATATAGTAGTAATTAGACCAGACATTATGAATTATGGACAGAGATTTTCCTTACATGGGTTCATTTGAACCCACTGAACCACCCGATTGGGGGGGTGACAGGAATGGTAAAATAATCTAATTCCCTCTCAATGTGTAACAGAAATATAGATAAGTTTAAAGTACCAACAAATTAATATTTTAATTTTAATTGTTTGAAGTATATGGAGACTACCAGGTAATGGGGGTGGGGGGGGAGGCTTGGATCGTAGGTGATCTAGGGTTAGTTTACCCTAGATCATCACCCAAGTGCATGAGCCTTTGTGAAGATTGATCGTATTCATATTCTGGATATTTTGAAGTCAAATATTGGCCATTTTACCAATATAATAACCCCAAACATAAATCCAACAGAAAATAAAATAATTAATTTGCTGGAACACAGATTAAATGTTTTGCAATGGCTACTTCAATATCCGGATTGAAAGCCTACAATGAAATGAGATATTGCAGTTATTGGAAACCATTTTCTTTTGATAGATTGTGTGTGTGTGTGTGTGTGTGTGTGTGTGTGTGTGTGTGTGTGTGTGTGTGTATAATGTCCACATCAATTCAAACCACTGACTTGGCTCCTATAAGTGGAGGATTGTTATCTGTGGGTTGTTATCCGAAGGCGAATAATCCTCTATCATACGAAAGCCGAATTCTATAATTGTTTTATTATTCATTCGAAATACTTCTAAAGTAGACAGTCAAATTATTGTGTTGTGTGTGCCAGTCGTGCAATATTCATTCAATTTATCAATAATTCAGCTATCCCGTGGTAATAATAAATACAAAAAAATTATTCAATGGCTTTCCACCAATCAGAAAAAAGAAAATCTCTTGAAAGAATAATACTTCATTATATCAGACTATTTTTGGTTAATAGCTGAACATGCCGGCTTCATAAAACATACAGTATCTCAAACAAATTAAATACAATTATTCTAATTACTCACTGACTCACTCCTTTGCCGAACCGCTTAATCCTATTGGGGAGGCTGGAGTCTATCTCAGCTGACACCGGGCAACGGCGGAGTACACCCTAAACAGCTTGCCAGACCATCACAGGGTAACACACATAACCATTCACACTCACACATATACAGGCAACCTGGAACGGCCAGTTAGCCTAACGTAATGTTTTTGCACTGTGCGAGGAAACCGGAGTACCCGGAATAAACGCACACAAGCACAGGGAGGACATGCCGTGCTGCTCTTTATTTTAATTATTGGCACTTTTTTCAAGTAGATGAAAAATATGGATTTAGTAATGAAATGCGTCTCGAAAGCAAACAAGTGAAAAAAAAAAAAGACCAGAGTCAATTTATTTTGCCTTATCATGAAATATTGGTTATAATCCGTACCCAAAGTCATAATAGAATCAGAGAGTGTAAACACAGAAAGATCTATAAAGGAGGACGGGTACATGTCAAGGCATGATTGAAAGCTGTATCAGATAGAGCCTATCTGCTCGGAACCAGACAACCACTAACATAAACACAGCCTGGGTTCTCAGACCACTTTTCAGGCAGCTTCGCCTAATGAAAGCTCATTAATCTGCATGCTGTTTACAGTAGCTCACCCCCTCATCAGAGGGAAATTAGCAAACTCACAAAGTCCCAAATTACTCGGCATGTGAGGCTCTGCCCACCCATTACTGCCTGCTGCTACACACACAATGGGTGATGTCATAACCAAATTAAGATTTTTATATTCTCTATCAGAAAAGCACTCTCTTTGTGTTTCTATAGGGCACACTCCAATGCCAAAACCTTTTGAATCTAGCCTTCCAACATTTTTAAATTGATTCTGAAGGGGGAGGTCATGGGCAGCAGCTCGAGATGTGTTTACTCTGACTGAATAGCCTGCCATAGCCATGACCATGCCATTAACTTTACACTGTGATGGAAAAATCTCATCATACATAGGAGGCAAACTTATTGCTGCATTAGGCTATATACGGAGAGGGTAATAAAAAGTGATTGTGAGCTTGAGGTTCATAATTTTAATAAAGCAAATCAAACCACTATCATGTTTCATCCAGTATATCTCTGGATAGGATGGTATTGATCCATTTTTAATGATATTAAAAACAATTAGCTTCAAGATCAGTAACGGCTGCTCACAGCAAAGAGTCCAGCTATAGATTAGCATTCCCCTACAATTCCTACTCATTTTTTTAAATTAATTAAATAATTAGATGACAATAAACTGAATTTACTGGGTAGCGCGATGGCGTGGTGGCGTGGTGGTTAGCACATCCTCCTCACAGCAAGAAGGTCCAGGATTTGAGCCTGGTGCCCGGTAAGGGTGTTCCTGTGTGGACTTTTCGTGTTCTCCCCATGCTTGCATAATTGTACTCTGGGTGCTACAGTTTCCTCCCTCAGTCCAAAGACATACACACTAGGTGAACTGGATATTCTCATGTGCCCCTAGGTGTTAATGTGAGTGTAAATGGTTGTGTGTCTTGGCCCTGTGATAGTCTGGCAAGCTATTCAGGGTGTACCCTGCCTTCATCCGGAGTCGGTTGGGATGCGCTTCAGCCTCCCTGTGACCCTGATAAAGGATGAATCGGTTCGGAAAATATACTGAAAATTAAAAAGAAAAAGAAACATTTTGAACAATGTCAATTTAGTGTCCTGGACGGTGCTGCCCTGGTCTGGAAATATTGAGACTGATTAGGTTTTGCCTGATCAAATTTAGAGTTGTGAACAAACAAACAATGGGAATAATATATTAACATACGCCTCATAAAATACAGTAGGTCCCATAAAATCATACTTAGCCTTTAAATAACTGGGGCCTAAATCTCACAGTTGATCATTTGTCTGGAAATAACCATGATGTGACTTACTAGGTTTCTTTCAGACCATAAGGGAAATTTAGGATCGCTACAAAAGTGTAAACCCTGTGAGGACCACTGAGTGTCTGATTGTCCTACAAACCAAACTAAAAATGATCAAAAATTTGTAATATTTCAAAGCAGAAATCGCAACATTCATTCATTCATTTGCCAAACTGCTTAATCCTACTAGGATTGCACGAAGGCTATGAACCTATCTCAGCCGACTCTGCGTGAACCTGAGCAGCTGACCAATCCATCACAGGTATGACACACAGCCATTCAAACTCACATTTACACCTAGGGGCTATTTGAAACAGCCATTTAGCCTAATGTGCATGTCTTTGGACTGTGTGAGAAAACGGAGAAGTACCCAAAGGAAACCCATGCAAGCATGTGGAGAACAAGCAAACTCCACACAGAAATGTCCATGCCGAGCCCAGGGCTCGAACCCAGGACCTTCTGGCTGACATCTGAGACAGATGTGATCATCATTACACCACCGTGCTTCCCTGTGCTTGCGTCCTCTCAAGATATTACTAAAATCCCTCACAAGTGACAAAAATTGGTGTCTATGTGTGTGTAAAAAGGGGTTTGGGGCAGATTTGGTTGGACATAAATTTAAAAGCCACTAGTCTGTTATGCACAAGTCTATTTATCCTGTGTCCTGACATAAGGCTTAAAGAAATTGTGAAAAGGAAGTATCTAAAACAAGCGTTCTGAGATAAGAAGGTCTTACATAGTATTCTGTCAGAAGAATATGAATAATCCATGCAGACTCTCATTCTTTTTTTATTTGAAGTGTCAGAATATTCCCTGTGTCCATTTCTTCCTCTTTGAAATCAGGAGGCATTCACCGTATACAGTACAGCTGCTTCTGGTCATCCATCATCTAACCTTGTTGAGCTCCTTTTCATTAAATCTTGATTGCTGACTGCATTTAAAACATCTATCAATGTTCTGATAAGGGTTTGCGATAAACTCTAGCTCTGAGTCGGTGTCTAGACAGGATGGAACCGAGAACCCATGAGGCTGTTTCTGCAACCTTAGGTCCACATTCAGGGGTTATATTTTTACCACATTTTGTGCCAGCATGACCTGCCATGTACACAGAAAAACCATTAGAAAAGAAGCAGGAAAGCTGCAAATTATCCGCAAATACTTCAAAAGGTCTCCATATTAAAGTACTTTTCTAGTATGAATATTTCATTCACACGCCTGGAGTGAAAATGTAATATTGAAGAGCACTGGAATCCCGTGTCATCATGTAAAAAGCAATGTAAAGCAGAATCTGGACTTACTCCAGAATCCAATTATCAGAGGCGAGGCATTCGGCCGCAGAGCACAAGGAGATTTTCTATTAATCAGAGACGCGGTTCGAATGAAAGGGAATTCTGTGGAGGTGTGCTGAACCGGCCCTTTCTTATGACCTGCAGTCATCACAGTCACTGCCATTTGCGCTCAGCTTAAAACACCCAATTTAATAATCAATATAAATGATAACTAATCCACATAATGATTGTTCTTTCATAAAGTCGTCCTCAGTAACCGGTTTATCCTGGTTAAGGTGAAAAAGCTAAGCGTTCCACCTGCATGCTCATTGCAAGATAAGATGGGAGAAACACACAGTCACAAGAGCATGTAGAATCCACACATATTGTAACCCCATTGCTGAGGATCCAGTCAGGGACACAGAAGCTCTGAGATGACAGCTAGTGTTGGACGATGCAAGTCCACGACCATGCAATAAAATAAAAGTCGGTTGTTGTTTTGTATAGTGGCATTATTCCTCTATAGGGCCTAAAAAAATATCTAGTCAATTTAATTCAAGCCAATTCAGTAGAGCTCACTCATTTGCTAAAGTGCTTAACCCTGTAAGGTGGAGTACACCCTGAACAGTTCATCAGACCATCACAGAGCAACACACACAACCATTCTCATTCACATCCCTACCGAGGGGCAATCTGGAACAGCCAGTTAGCCTCATGTGCATGTCTTTGGAGTGCGGGAAGAAACCCAAGTACTTGGAGAAAACCCACACAAGCATGGGGAGAACATGCCAACTCCACACAGAAACACCCTCGCTGAGCCTGGGACTCAAACCCAGGACCTTCTTGCAGTGTGGCTACGCTTCCCTGCCACCCTATTTCAGTATATCACTTTGTAGAACTTATATTGTCACGAAGCAGCGTTACATAGTAAAACAAAATTGGTAAAGAATTTAAACTTGTGATTTTACTTATGAAGTATAAGTTATGAACATTTCTCTATTAAACCTATATATCAGTAAAGAGTAAGTCTGTGGCGATGGTGGAAAGGAAGAACTCCCCCAGAAATAGATCTATGCAACCAGCCCGGAACATGCGGACAGCAGCAATCCGAACTGATCAGCGGGGGGAAAAAAATAAAAATAACAACACTTCAGCACACAGTTTTACAAAGGTCAGAAATGGCTAACAGCGACAGTGACCAGTTTGCTGCTGTTGTTTCCCCCTTCACCTCTCCTCTGCTCAGTACTTTCATGTACTGCTTCAAACTGGTTAAGCTGAAATACCTATTTTTGTAGCATGTCTGATATCCTTTGATGTCTAAATATACAGTCAAAGAATTATTGTTTTGCAATAGTAAACCTATTGTCCGAGATACAGGATGCAATAAATTCCACGTGGCCATAATTCCCCCGTCCTCTTTGTATCTGCTCGTCATAATTAGAACAGTTCTGATAAATACACTGCAATTCAAAGCCAGTTATTACAAACAAATTTCAACATAACCTTCGTCTCATTTGGGGCTTTGTATGAAGAATGAATGGAGATAACACGAAAGCCAATTTCCACATTAGATGACATGAATGTCAGACTCATTCAACAAACAGTGCAGCAAATGCCATATCTAATTATAATGGAAGCCAGGAAATGATATTCGTTACATTATCATTGCGATACTTCGCTAGAGAAGACTGTGATGGACACAAACAGTTTTTGCTTTTTTATATTATAATTAAATTGTATTTCTACAATCCAAACCTTACCGTAGCTGCTTCATTTCCATAGTCCATATTTTCCACAATTATTTTATTTACTGCTTTCGTGAAGAAGATTTACCGAATGTTTCACTATAAAACACTGTGGCATCAAAAACTCAATCAGGTTTAATAGAAAAAAACAAAGTGAGATTATTCGTTCATTCGTTCATTCATTCATTTGACGGACAGCTTATCATCATCATCATCCCGTCGGAAAGGCTCTAGACCCCTTAGGGCGCTTCTGTTTGCATATTATCAAATTTAAAAATTGCTTAAAGTTTGCCTTGGACATCATCGTTCTCCTAATTTGTTGGGCACCAAGCCCCAAGAGATTCTCAAACTTTCTCCATTTCACAGATCTCCTACTAGAGTCGGAGAAAGGCTGGAGCCAATCTCAGCCGACTCTGGGCAGAGGCGGAGTACACCCTGAGCTACTCGCCAGACTATTGCAGGGACAGCACACATACAACCACATACTATACTCACACTCACACCTAGGGGCAATTCGGAGCATGACTTTAGACTGTGGGAGGAAACCAGTGTACCTGGACGAAACCCACGCACGCACGCACAGGGAGAACATGCAAATTCTACACAGAAACACCCTCGCCGACCCTGGGACTCGAACCCAGGACCTTCTTGGTGTGAAGAGGACATGCTAACCACCATGCAACTGTGCCAGCCAGGTGAGATAATTCAATTATAAATTATGATACACTGACCAAGATACAATAGTGTACCATTACGGTAAGGCAAAACTAGTTGAAAATGGTGACATTTTGGAAATGCTGGAGAATTATTTGGCAGGTGGATGATAAACATGCTCCACTGCAAGACACAAAGCTAAAAAAATATGACATCTTCTATTCTGACCTGACTACTAAGCAGGCTTCCTGCCTGTGAGCTATTTTTCATAAAAATTGCTTTTTGTGTAATACCAATTTATTGTTGCTTTTCTAAGAATAAATTGGTGGCAAATAAATCATTGTATATGACACTCCTTGAAAGTAAGACTTCTGTAACCTCATAGCAATGACCCACAATAATACTAACCACCAGCAGGATTTTCGCTCTATACCAGTGAATGCTAAAACCACACAAGAGATTATATTTCATGAAGGAAAGGCTACAGAGGATGAACTGCGGAATATACAGTAGCTTAAGCCTAAATCTAAAACAAACATAAACTGGCTGTGTAACTTTATTTATGTGACCTTTGTGGCCAGACTGCATAAAAACGGCTAAACTGTTAGTCAAGGTTACACTTAGAACGGAGCTCGGGAAGAGGGGCTGAGAATATTTATGGCTAGTAAAGCTCATGAGACATTAAGAGCTCGAGAGGGAATTTTGATTACAACCAGTTGGAAATGGAGGCAACTTTTTAGATAATGAGGCCAAGTGGCGTTGCAGAAAGTTTATTGTAGTGGAGGGCTAATATAAGCACTTTAATATAATATTTGGTTTCAAAACCAGTCTCTACACTAAAAAGGGTATTAGACTGTATTAGATTTCCTCGTTGCTGGGGTGACGATCCTAACCTTTTGTACCATTAACATGTATCTTTTACCTAGAAATGGATGTAGTATACGTTTCAATATTCATTCATTTGCCGAACAGCTTAATCCTACTAGGGTGCTGGGGAGGCTGGAGCCTATCTCAGCCGACACTGAGTGAGGGCAGAGTGTGCTGTGGACAGTTCGCCAGTCCATCACTGGGGCAACACACACACAACCATTCACACTCACACCCAGGGGCAATTTGAAACAATCAGCCAGTCTAATATATGTCTTTGGACTGTGGGAGGAAACCGGAGTTCCTCATGAAAACCCACGAAGGCATGGGGAGAACGTGCAAACTCCACACGGCAACACCTCCACCGAGCCCAGGACTCAACCCCAAGACCTTCCAGCTGTGGTGTAGATGTTATAACCACTACACCACAGTACTGCGCTTTTCAATATGAATTATATTGAACATGTATATATA
>JBCNYH010000015.1:18578876-18591681 GCA_039654325.1 Tandanus tandanus
GCAGTAATTGTTCTTTTAAGCTTTATGTATACTTAATGCAACTTTCCAAGTACACCATACATAATACTGAAACAAATGGATTGCCCTTGGTGGTACCAACCTAGCATAAAGGAAGGTAACCCTTGTTTTTAATTATTATACCCTACCATATTTCAGGCTTGGAATGCTTTTTTTTTTAAATAATAAAGGTACAGTGTGTAACATTTTGGAGGATGTATTAAAAAGAAATTAAGTATATCATCAATAAATAATTTTCTATTAAAATAAGTAATTGAGTTTTCTGAAGCTTACAATAAGTTGTTTATATGTACATGGGGAGAGGTTCACATACAGGCTTCAATGGGGAGGGGTTGGAAACAAAATTTCAGCTGATTGTAATCTGGAACCTCAACACTAGAAACTGCACCTTTAAATGAGTAGCGGCATTCTATAACCTACTTTAATAAAACTAAAATACACTTCATTTGTTCTTTAATTGAGCAATCTGACCTTCTTTGAGGGTTTTACTTAAGCCCCTTTAAGCTATTTCTTGCTGAATACCTGCTGAGTGGAATTGCCAGTAAGCAGTTCACATGTATTGCATAAGAACTGTGTTCACACTAATACTTTACCAACCATGTAGACGTTTTAATAATTATGAACGTTTTATCTTATCAAATGTGTCACCAATTATTCAAGGTTTTAATAAGTCTTTTTACAACAAAAAACAATCATTTCATTTTAAATAGCTTTAAAAGCTTAAGCTGAAAGAAAACAGGTCTTGTCCAAACTTTAAGCATTGCAAGCACAAATTGAAGTAAAGTATGACTTTCATATTTAAAATAACTGTGGGGGTGATACGGTGTCATAGTGCTTGGCATGTCCACCTCACAGCAAGAAGGTCTTGGGTTCGAGTCCCAGGCTCGGCGAGGGTGTTTCTGTGTGGAGTTTGTGTGCTTGTGTGGGTTTTCTCAAAATACTCCGGTTTACTCTCACAATCCAAACACATGCACATTAGGTTGATTGGCTGTTCTAAATTCCCCCAGGTGTGTGTGGGTGTGAATGGAAGTATGCGTGGCCCTGAGATGGACTGGCCATCTGTTCAGAGTGTACCCTGCTTTCGCCCAGTGTCAGCTGAGGTCCCTGCGACCTTAGTAGGATTAAGCGGTTTGGCAAATGAATGAATTCATTGATTATTTATTAATTGTGTCTTAAAATCAAACAAAACGAACTTACTTAATTACACTACTTGATTGAAATACATTTTTAGCAAATGCTTTGTCATGTACCCATAAATGCCTGGAAGCTCTCACTCCTTGGATTGGCCCTGATATATCATTACTGTTACTAAGATGCTTTTGGTCACGCTTATTGTCCTCTCAGCTACTGTAACTCACTCATTTGCCAAACCGCTTAATCCTACTATTAGGGTCGTGGGGAGGCTGGAGCCTATTTCTGAACAGCCAATTCATCGCAGGGCAATACACACAAAACCATTCACACTCACATCCACACCTTGGGGCAATTTGAAACAGCCAATTAGTCTAATGTGCATGTCTTTGGGATGTAGGAAGAAACTGGAGTACCCGGAGGAAACCCATGCAAGCACAGGGAGAACATGCAAACTCCACACAGAAACACCCGAGTCTGAGAATCGAACCCAGGACCTTCTTTCTAAGAGGTGGATGTGCTAACTACTATGTCACTATGTCACCATGCCACCCTATCTACTGTACCCTTTTTAAAAATACCTTTCATAACTTACTGCTACTATGAACTGCTACGCCGAGATCACAAATAAAAGTAACATATATAACAATTATATATTTAATTCCATTTGCCTTTAATTGCCTTTTATTCCAGTGGCTTACATAAGTATTCACCCCTTAAACTTTTTCACAATAACACATTAAATTCAGTCAGTTGGGATTTTTTTCCTATTTAATTTACACAATATGTTTATTTAGAGGTGGGAAATATTTCTTTTGTGGTACAAAGTAGTTAAACAAAAAGGCAGAAATGTTTTTTTTACATAAGTACTCACCCACCTGGGTCTTGGAAGAGCCACCTTTTCTGCAATTAGAGCTGTCGGGATATGTCTGTATCAGCTTTGCACATCTAGACCCTAATTCATTTTGGTAAATTTGCTCAAGTGTAGCCAGACTGCATAGAGACCACTGATGAACAGCAGTGTTCAAGTTCACCACAGATTCTCCATCAGACTGAGGCCTGGGCTTGGACTCACAATCAGGTTATTGATTCTGAATCACAATATATCCACCTCAGTATAATAAGCTCCCTTAGTAGTATTATAACATCTGTTGCTACTTATGCGAGCATTTGTACAATTACTCACTCACTTGCCGAACCGCTTAATCTTATCAAGGTTGCGGGGAGGCTGGAGCCTAACTCAGACGACACAGGCAGAGTACACCCTGAACAGCTTGGCAGACCATCGCAGCACCAACACACACATACAAACATTCACACTCGCATCAACACCTACAGGGAATTTGGAAAAGCCAATTACCTTAATGTGCATATCTTTGGAGTGTGGGAGGAAATTAAAGTACCCGAAGGAAACCCATGCAAGCATGGGGAGAACATGGGGAGAACATGGAAACTGCACACAAAAAAAACTCTCGCCAAGCCCAGGACTCGAACCCAGGACCTTCTTGCTGTGTGGCAGACGTGCTGCCATTTTTACAATTATTTAAATGATAATGCTTGCTGTTAACAGGAAATATAGTATGAATTACCATGTGTATTGGAACCTCCAACCATTGGCCCACTTTCTGTCAAGAAAGAAGATCTGCTTGAGTTGCTCAAGTGCAAACTTGGTCTAATTTACATCTAGATGACCTTGATAAAATCAAAACTAGATTTTCCTGGATTTTACAAAACTGCCCAAGCTCAGTCAAACTTGCCTTAAATTGCTTCTTTGCCTGCTGTACAACGAGACATCGCCAGACAAAAGTAGTAATGCCATGGCAATGCTGACAATACTAATGCCTGTGGCTCTGGAAATGCGGAAATCAGATTTCAGCCTTTAAGTTCCTGAACCAGAAATGTGTACAAACAATATCAGACACTCTTTGACCAATGGATGTAACATCTGAGGATGAGACTGCACTACAACCTCCACCTCTAGCAAGAACGGAATTAAATGCCGATTTGAATAGAAACTTTCTGTGCCAAGAAATGTGGTGTGATTCTGACTGGGGTCCTTAAAGATAATATCATCTTGTCTACTGAAACAAGGCAGTACCAGCCTTAAGCAATGTCTATCTCAGACTGTATACTACAGCACTGCTTTCAGTAGTACAACATAGATAGCTACAGTATGAGAGTGTAAACAAATGCAGAAATCGTTTAGTCGTCCTTCTACACCCAATTAACTTAAAGCCATAATTCCATCTGATCAACCCTCCAACCCTCTCTGTGAAGCATGCATTTCTTTGTCCAATTAAATATTGGCATGCAATTTTCCTGAGCTTTTGCTATGATGCTAACAGGATGACATGGTCAGGGGTTTTGTTCAATTTGCAGCAAATTGTTTTTAATGTATATTTTATTGGTTGAGGCCAGAAGGATGACGAGATGGGATTTACTCTGACACAAATCAGCACATGACGACTCATGATATCAAAGGCCAATACTCAGGGTCAGAGACAATCAAAGGACTTAGTGAGGATGAGACAATATCCACTCGATTAAAGCAAGCTTCTTCCAAAGAGGATTTACAGCTTAACTTTTAAGATTTACCAGACTTATGCTTATGCCAGAGCAACACCATGGTGCAATGGTTAGCACTGTCACCTCACAGAAAGAAGGTTCTTTGTTCGACCCTTACAGTCGAATGGGGACTTTCTGTGTGGAGTTTGCATGCTCTCATCCATCCTTGTGTGGATTTCCTCTGGGTAGTCTGGTTTTCTCCCACAGTCCAAAGACATGCATATCAGAATTACTTGCTACTCTAAATTGTTACATTTCTACATTATTGTCAAGTCTCAAAAGTAAAGATGACGAGCATGCATGTGTAAGCTGTAGAAACAGTTGATCACATGCCGAATCTGTTCTGTGTGTGTGCAGAGAAAAAAAATGCACTCATGCGAAGTGTAAAAATGGTTGCGCAAAGTAAAAAAAAAAGTGCTTGCGCAAGTGAGGGTTTGTGCAAGTGGAGCAAAAAAGTGGACTAATTAAATGCCATGAACAGTATTTTGTCAGAGGCAATCCATATCACAAAAAATCTCGACAATGAAAGTAAATTGCACATACCATAACGAAACACATATGTAAGGACATGGTCCTGATTAATATCACTGAAAAGCCAGGGTTCAGAGAGTTAGTCAGCTCCCTTGACCCCAGGTATGTAATAACTAACCTCAAACACATCACTGATGTTAATTTGCCAAGTTTATATAGAGAATGCTGGGCCAAAATTTATTTATTACAAATAAAAGAAGTAAATAATCAAATGTGATGAAAGCACATATGGTCATTTTAAGCCACCAATTGAATTAATGGGAGGGATATATATTGTGATGTATAAGTTACAGTGATTTATAGTTATTATTACTGTAATAGAAGATTTTGACCATATTACCCATCCCTAGATGGATGGGTGAATTGATGGATGATCGCATATGCCAGAGAGTAACAGAATAAGGTTTTATGCATCAGGATTACACCATATATAATTCACTTTTAGACAAAATGTTACTTCAATTTCAGTGCTTTTTAGAATCATGCAATATAAAACAAGACAAATATGCAGGAAGAGTCAGAACAATGATGGTTTGCAGAATCACACTCTCAGATTGTGGAGTTTTTGTAGTATTCTATAACAATTCTCAAGCACTGAAATCATCTGAAAATGAGAACAATCTTCTCTCTGTCAGGGAACCATATTCAAGAAACATGAAGAAAAATGTGCTTAGGGAGTGGATGAGTTGTTATTGACGATATTACAAAATTCAAGTTCTACAAGACATCGCATAAAAAAGCGAGGTGTCTCTTTGGATCACGGATGAGTTTCGTGGAGAGAAGTAGATGACCATGTTCTTCAGTGTAATGACTTTCAAGCTAAGCCAAACCAGAGAATATTGTGCATATTATCGGATGCATTGCTCTCGAAGGAGTGTGAAATAACTTCCTAATGCAAAAAAAATGACACTGCATAGAGAACAACTTCTAAAGCTTATAGCACTCATGCAGTAAAGCACACAGGAGTTGATCAGAGCTGCTAGAGAGAACTGAGAGAACGAGTAGGAGGAACAAGAGAGAGGGAGGGGGAAACAGGAGTCAAAGAACGGGGCCCAAGGCTCCATGTGTGAAAGACAGCGATGATCAGAGCCACCACCACCACTCAAAGGGGGCCTACTTCCTTTAGAGGATTATGGTATGTTGCAAAAGCTTGTTTGCAGGTAGCTTGAAGTCTGACTCTGTTTGCGTGTTCTCCGTGAGATTTGCTATGCAGAGACGAATGAATTCTGAGTGCCAAGCCATGAAGATACATGCTTATTGGCTTCTTTCCTGGGTGTTCCACCTATACACCTGACACGATTAACATACAGTCCTAACATTCCTGTTCAGTTATTATGGATCACAGAGCAGCCATCACTACAGCCAACTGTTTTCTTTCCAGCTCACTGTATTGTAATTACGACACCTCTTTGCTCCCCTTAACCCCTGTAGTGAGGCTTGACTGATGTGCTCAGTGTAGTGCTGTGTTACAGTTCACCGGGAGCATGTTTACTCAATATATAGGAAAGAACTCAAGTTCCCTGCATCAGCAACCCCGAAAATAAAACACATGGAAATGGTGTCAAGCAAAGTCAAGCATGAAGTGTCAAATGTACATTGATCTTTGTAACACAAAAAAAAAGGCTGGGAGGAGGGGGTGGGGGGTTGAGCGTGTAACGACTGATTCAAGCAGACTGATAATGGTGGGAGACAACCAAGAGATTTAAAGATCAAACAACATAAATCACTTCACAACCCATTGGTACCTGTAATGAAAAAAGCAGCATTAATCATTCTTTCTCCTGCATTATAAACCCAGTTTAATAAATTCTGTTTTAAAAAAAAAAAAAAAGCTCTGATCCATTTTGTTAATTCAGGGTGGCACAGTGGTGTAGTGTTTTGCACGTCTGCCTCACACCAAGAAGGTCCTGGGTTTGAGTCTTGGGCTCGGGCGTTTCTGTGTGAAGCTTGCATGTTCTACTCGCGCTTGCATGGGTTTCCTCCGGGTACTCCGGTTTACTCTCACAATCCAAAGACATGCACGTTACGCTAACTGGCTGTCCCAGATTGCTACTAGGTGTGAATGTGAGTGTGAGCGTGAATGATTGTGTGCGTGTGTTGGCCTTCAATGGTCTGGTGAGCTGTCGGCTGACATAGGCTTCAGCCTTCCTGTGACCCTAGTAAAATAAAACAAATTTTGGCAATGAGTGAGTGAGCAAGTGTATCTTTGTGGCAACCCACACAAGCACAGGGAGAATATATAAAGTCCACACAGAAACACCATTGCTGAGCCCAGGGCTCGAACCCAGGACCTTCTAGCTGTAAGGTGGAAGTTCTAACCACTGCATCGTTGTGACACCCTGCTCTTATATAGCTGCAGATAATCTTATATTTCAGTCTTACAAGGATTCTGGTGTAAGGTTTAATTTTTTTACAATACTCTATTCTGGTAGAACATGGGAAAGAATTTCAGGAAATGGCTTAGCCGTTTGACAGGGATCATCCTGACAGACGTTCACGTCCCAAATTTGCTGCACGTGACTCCCCTACCCCGGAGATTAGCTTGAAGTGAATTGACAGTCAGAAGGCCTCAGGTGATCCTGCTACAACATTCCTTTGTAAGAAACAGAAATGAAGAAAGAGTAAACCCAAGAGAAACGCCTGAGCTGTCACATCATTGTAGGAACGGACTTTTGAAAACATAGCCATGCTTGCTCCTTTAATCAGCTGAGGAAGGCACAGGATCAGACAGTGACACTTGTAAGACTTGTTTAATTATTCCTATGCTCTTTCATTTCCATGCCCTTGACTCCAAGATCACTGCATACTGCAGTCATAACACAGGGATACATTGGTATGCACTATGTCAAACATTAAAAAAAACAACAACAAAAAAAAAAACATCAGCCACGTCTGACTCACTTCAATCTATAGTCATCCAGATAAGCATATAATGTAAGAGACGGCTTTTATGGAAATAGAAAACTCTAAATGCCACATGAAGTGACAGAGACAGCAGAAAGCTTTGTCTTTCAAGTGTCATAATGTGCAGTGGAGTGCGCTTTATCAAATGCCAGCGTAAACCCTAAAAAGAGCACGAAACATCAAGGCTTGTATAAAACCTTCTATATCATGTAAGCACAATGCAATAACACAGCCATATTATTTACTGACCTTCTACTCCCAATTTAAATGCTTGGACTGCTTGCACCTAATTCAGCACTGCAGATAACACTGTTTAATATACTGTCAAGTACTGACATTTATTTCTCCAAATACCACACAAAAGAAAACAAAACTCACTCTAAACCTAAAAACTCATACTTTACACTACATGACTATGATGGAACACAGATGAAACATGCTTTAGCATTTAGGTTCCAGGTAGAAAAGCTAATTTCCAAACAATAAGAAATGATAAACATTTCGGCGATTGTGAAGTGGTCGACTGTCACAGAATGCCCTCATATCTGTCTTCCATCTGGCTCTCTCTTTTTAGTTATGATGTCCCATGCCAGAGTCCCTGCTTGCACTCAGTAATAATAAACTCTTTTTTAAACATTACACTGTTGTGAGCATACCTAACAACCTATCTTTCTCTCGCTCTCTGTGTGTGTGTGTGTGTGTGTGTGTGTGTGTGTGTGCTTTTGTTGAGGTACAGATGCTACTTCTGAGATACCAGTGATCCTGATCCTTCCGGTTCCTGTGATCCGTCCTGATGTGTTACTACTGGTTGGAGTTTTCATCTTAGAAGCCCTTCACTCCTGCTGATGATGATCCATATGGACCCAAATATACACTCAGAAACTGAAGATGACTTTCCACTGCTGGTGATATAAATTCTTTTAGTGAAATGATTAAGAACTACAATTACAATAACAGTTATAAGATAACCTAGACCTAGATTTTAAACTATAGTGAAGTTCCTGCTGCATGGTTTGAATTTTTATCTAGATGATAGTGAGGATGGGTTTTCTTTTTGAGTCTCGTTCAAGGTTTCTTCCTCATTTTGACTGAGGGAGTTTTTCCTTACCACCATCGCCACAGGCTTGCTCATTTAATGTGTGAGTGTAAAATTGTTGGTTTGGCGAGCTATTCAGGGTGTACCCTGGCTTTGTCCAGGTTCCACTAAGATAGGCTCCTGCCTTCCCATGATCCTATTAGGATTAAGCTGTTCGGTAAATGAGTGAGTGAGTGGTTTGAATTGAGGGCGGCATGGTAGCGTAGTGGTAAGCAAGTCCGCCTCATAGAAAGAAGGTGCTGGGTTTGAATGTGATTGGTTGTGTGTGTGTTGGCCCTGTGCTGGACTCGCGAGCTGTTTAGGGTGTACCCAGCCTTCACCTAGACTCTTCAAGCCTAGTAGGATTAGGCAGTTTTGCAAATTTATGTATGAATGAATGACTTAAATTGAATTCCTGCCCCACACTCAGTGTTCCCATCGGAGCCTTCAGTTTCATCTTGATACCGACCAGAAAAAAGTCATTATTGAAGCTGAATGAATGAATAAATATGATATTTCTATTTGCTCTTTATAAGAACACATGAAATATTTACCCATGTCACTTTATCCTAGCTTTTGTTATCCGGTATTCAAACTGTAGCAGGCGCTGGTGGATGATTGTGAAATAAAAAATTTTAACCACGTTTCTTTCAGATCGAAAATGTTAAATACATGAATGTAAACTATCTTACAAATGGCATGACATCAAATACACCACTTTCTTGGCCTCTGCACCACTCACTTAGCCTTTGCTCTCTCACATAGAGACCCTGATGCTACTCTTATTTATCCCTGTTTAACTTTATATTATACAGCTTTAGAAGTGAACATATTTGTAAATCTTACTGTTCAGTGTCACCTCCTCTCAAGAGTTCTTCTTCATATCAGCTCAGGGAGTTTTTGTTCCATTAGTGCCTTTAGTTTGTTCATCAGAGACTTACATTTGCACCCAGATTTTTCGAAATCTGCTTTGAGACCATATATGATGTTTAAAGATTAATATAAATAAAATTAAATTAAATATAACCGAGGGCAGCTTGGTGGTGTAGTGGTTAGCACGTCCACCTTCCAGAAAGAAGGTCCTGGGTTGGAGTCCTGGGCTCTCTGAGAAGTTTGCAAGTTCTCCCTCTTTCTGAGGGTTTTCTCCGGGTTCTCCGGTTTCCTCCCACAGTCCAATGACATGCACGTTAGGCTAATTGGCTGTTCCAGATTACCCCTAGGTGTGAGTATAGTAGAGTGAATAGTTGTGTGTGTGTGTGTGTGTGTGTTGGCCCTGTGATGGACTGGCGAGCTGTTGAGGGTGAACCACACCTTCGCCCAGTGTCGGCTCCAGCCTCCCTGCAACCCTTATAGCATTAAGTTGTTTGGCAAATGAGTGAGTACTGCTGTTGATATTAATAAGCTTAGACTCCTCGCAAAAACTGAGATAAAATAAATTTAAGTGAGATGTTTCCATCTTTGTCACTAGGTTGCCAGATATTAAAAATTACAATCAATATATTCAGAAAACAATAACTTTTCATTGTGTCTGATTACAACGAAGGCTTTTTTGCTGACAGTGGGGAATTTTTCAAAGTAGTCCGATACCCTAGACTTGCAGCAGCCAATGTCATCAAAGTTCCCACTTGGAGGACACACTAGTCGACCTGGAAATCCAACTAGTCCACACTGAGAATCAGCAAGGATTGAGGAAGGATTTGAACCACTAGACTGTTTGGTTCAGGTCACGCCATTAAATCGCAAAACAAAGGGGATGATCCTGCAGAGCCTGGGGACACTTTGCAGTTTGTTTACTGCTTGCACTGCTGCTTTTGTTAGCTGTCACACATCTGGAGAATTAATCTGATTCGGGAAAGAATGACTTCGTATCATAAGTCACTGAAATGACAGACAGACGGCTGTAGTGCCCCTAAACAGGATGTAGATTTGCCTGTGAGATGAACTGCTGAATATGATATACTGGCATGATAGGTAGCCTGCAGGCTAACACAACATATTACCACTGTGTTCTTTTGATGAAGGCCAAGAAATATGTCCAAAAATAGATTGCAGAAATGGGACTACCCATCTGGCCCACCTGCCAGGCAGTGCTGAAGATTATTATACAAATTCCCTTTGGATTTGGACTAAACCATGTAATATATCATGACAGTGAAAGACGTGGTGGTGAGATTATCAGATATCAAATATACTTTACTTCACTCTATAATGTATTTCAATTTGTGGGTGTGGAACGATTAATAACAAGCAGTCTGAAATCATTTCGGTAATCTTTCAGAGCAATAAATACAGTGCCATCCATTAGGGAAGAGATCATCTCCGTGGAGACGGACCATCAGAAAACCAGTCAAAAGTCCAATATTTTACACTGAATTACAGCACTATATATATTTTTTACCCCAAATAAATAAATGACCAGTGTTACACAAGTGAATGTGATCAAACCCTGACCTGCAAGAAAATAATAAACTATTTAACATTATTAAGCAGTTAAAGTCCTGCCACCTGTTCTGATAGAATAGAGCATGAAGGGCTAGATAGACTTCCTCCTTACTCCAACCAAAAAAAGACAGCACAGTGCCAGAGCTTGTGGGACATACAAATAACCAACCTGGTCACGTAGAGCTGAATAAATATTAGAGAGAGCAGAGCGGCCACTAGGGGGAGCAAACTGAACACTTTGGTTTCTGTACACACACACACACACACACACACACACACACACACAGCCAAACCAAACCATTGCGAACTGCCCTTCAAGAGTCTCTGTAAACTGCCTCATTGTGAAACATGAGTCTGGAGTCTACTAAGAAGGAGTGAACGTGCGCTTGGCGTCCCAGCTGGTAGATCTGGGTAATGCCAGGGACACTGTGGCTTATCAATGACAGAAATAAATGCAGGTAGCATTAGGACCAGATCTCATAAAAGCAATGCGCAACTGGGATACCTCCCATCAGACATGCGTCAGCTCCTAAGCAATCCAGCAGTGAAATGATGAAATGTGTCATCTGAGAAGTGCCAACATTACAGTGCCTGTTTTCACACTTATTGTGCAGATTAAAAAATAAATAAATACTGAATAGTGTTCTTGTAGCAGTGTAGCTACATCTGCAGCAGCACAGAACTATTTAAATGTCTTATGATCTTGGATTAAGTAATGTTCTAGAAGCTTTGTGGCAAAGTTTGGGAAGGACTCCGGCAATGAGGCAGTAACACAGCGCAGCGGGATCTGGGAAATGTTACAGGTTTAAATGTTCCAATTCACTTACCAGGTATATTAAATAACCTTGAAATACAGAGTAATCTCTTGTGGGGGAAACTTTACTCGGCTACAAGATCTTTCTGAAACCATTTGCTTACTCCTGTACGCATGTGTCAATGACTCCTGCACCGGGCGCCATGATATTAGTAAAGACTGGCATTTTTTTTTTTTATTTCCCTTGAAATAGTCTGCCTTTTTCATGTTGCACTGCCAAGTTATTGCGCATGCGCAAGATCGTTCCTCTGGTCGCATGGTCTGGTTATTGCATTGTACACAGACACAGAACCAAAACAAGATGTAGAACAGTTGAATACTAAGCCCATGAGCTGCAGTGATTTCACCAGGAAACCTTTATATTCAGCCAGAATGAACTGATAATGATAGAAAAAACGCATCGGATATTCACTAGTGAAGGGTCACCTTTAAAGAGTGTGAGACAAAAAAAATTTTTTACATTTTTAAAAAGGAGCCAGTGTGACTGACAGGAGAGTTCACTGAATGCCACCTGTTTGTTGTGGATAATGGTCTGCACTGATTCATAGGAACTGAACTAAAAAAAACTGCACTTGGGTAACGGTGCATGATCTCATTTATATATTAAGCAAAGGAGAGAGAGACAGAGAGAGAGAGATGGAGAGAGACAGAGAGAGAGAGAGAGAGAGAGAGAGAGAGAGAGAGAGACTGGGAGAGAGAGAGTGAGAGAGACAGAGAGAGAGAGAGACTGAGAGAGAGTGAGAGACAGAGAGACTGAGACAGAGAGACTGAGAGAGTGAGAGACAGAGAGAGAGAGACTGAAAGAGTGAGAGAGAGAGACTGAGAGAGAGAGAGACAGTGAGAGAGAGACTGAGAGAGACAGAGAGAGAGAGAAAGAGAGTGAGAAAGAAAGAGAGACTGAGAGAGAGGGACTGAGAGACAGAGAGAGAGAGAGACAGAGACTGAGAGAGACAGAGACTGAAAGAGAGAGAGACTGAGAGAGAGTGTGAGAGAGAGACAGCGAGAGAAAGAGACTCAGAGAGAGAGAGAAAGAGAGAGACAGAGAGACAGAGACTGAGAGAGAGAGAGACAGAGACTGAAAGAGAGAGAGACTGAGAGAGAGTGTGAGAGAGAGAGTGTGAGAGAGACAGCGAGAGAGAGAAAGAGAGACTCAGAGAGAGAGAGAAAGAGAGAGAGAGACTGAGAGACAGACACTGAGAAAGAGAGAGACTGAGAGAGAGTGTGAGAGAGAGACAGCAAGAGAGAGAAAGAGAGACTGAGAGAGAGAGATTCTGCACACCTGGCAATGAAGGAAAAAAAGCCCACATTATGAGTATTCTTGACGT
>JBCNYH010000015.1:18626860-18640845 GCA_039654325.1 Tandanus tandanus
TATAGTGTAGAGTTACTTTTACATTTATCAAAGTCATCAGCCATCACCGAATGCAAATAATCCATTTTTAAACAAACATCTTAAATAATCAACTAAAATTCTAAAAGTAGCTCTTATGCACCATTAGTGAAGTGAAAGTTAGTGTGCTTTATCTATTAGAAAGAGAAGAATTCCTGGATTGGGAGTTGACCGTGTATCACATGTAGGGCAAAAAGTGTTGAGTCTGGGAGTCATGTGAGCTGAGCGTAAAATGAACTCACCTGATGTCTATTTATAGACGAGAAAGTGGTGATCACTCGAAGCTGCCACTGCTTCCTATTACAATACTGTAAGAACTATTTTCTACGCCACCGTACAAAAGGCTCGGTTTGGATTTCTGTGTACATTATGTTAAAAATAAAAAGTAGCAAAGTAGCATGCAATTAGTAAAGGTTAATGAGTGTTAGCATAAATCCCAGCTAGCAGCAAGAGCTTACAGTCCCTCAGAGGATACGAGTTGGCAAACGTGCATCGGCCACATTTGTTGGTGCAAAACGATGCTGGTGTAGAAGTTACAACTGTGTACAGTCCATACACACAGATCTCAAACACAATTGACTTTAAGCTGGATTTGATGTAAGACACGTGAGGGTTTGTCTTTCAGTTCTACCAAGTCTGGTACTTTCTCATAATCTCTCACTTGAATGTTTTTTTGTTTTTTTCCCCGGAGCCGATCAGTGGAGGTAAGTGGATATGATAAGCTTAAATACACACAGATGGACATTATCACTAGTACCTTTAACTACACAGATTTAGAAAATGGAACAAAAACATCAAAATTTATAAAAAAAAAAAAAAGAAATTCAGAATGATCTTCCATGTCAGTCTTTCAGCAGTGAGCAGTGGGTCAGTGAACTGGCATCGGACCCACTACTCCGCCCTTACTGGCCTTGTCTCACAGCTGCGTAATGAACTCTACCTGCGCAGGTCAAGCAGGGTCAGCAGAGGATTGATGGCATTTTAAAGATAGCTGCAGAAGCTAGATTGGGGCTCCGTCCAAACTGTACAGAGGTCAAACAGCTGCTGAGGCAGAGGGATTAATGATTAGTGCAGAAGTCTATTTTAAAGTGTGTTTGTGTGTATGTGAGTGTGTTTGTGTGAGTGTGTGTTTTCACGCATCCTGCTGGCCGAGAGCCTGCAGCTCGGGTGTGTAGAGTGAGTGCTGGAGGAAGACGTTCTTTCGGCTGTACATGTGCAGGGAGAGCGGCCCGCGTGGTGGCTGACCCAGACGCCCGCTGAATGATGAGTGCGGTCTTGGCATGGAGAGTCTCTCGCTGTCTGAGGAGAGGCTGCACGAGCTTCCACTTACCACGGCACGGGGAATCTGAGACGGACCCAGATGGTCTAGCTTTCGCGGTGTGGTTGCCTCAGATGATGATGAGTAGGTTAGCTCAGATCTCCTCTGGACTGAGCCTGAATCTCGAGTAGCTAATCCTCCACTATGGCGCTCTTCTCCCCAACTGGACAATCGGGCTGATCGTCGCTCCCTTGGAAGACTGCTGCTGCTGCTATTCCCTATGGCTCGACTGTGATGGACAGCCTGTTAATCGAGAGAGAGGGGGGTAAAATTTAGAACAAAGGTCGAAAGATTCGAAAATATATTTCCTGCTGTATCAAATAAACAACAACGGCAACAAAACTGGCTGGTAGATGCTAGTTTAAGGGCCAAGACACTGACGAAACATGATACATCTTAACTATTGTTGAAAAGGTGTTAATTGAAAGCAGTTTGTGCTCGGGGCTTGATTTGAATACACGGCCCATCGGAATAGGAAAAAAAGAACAGCCTGAGACTCTAACCAAGAGCAAATTGGATCAGTGCATTCAACAGCATCTGGATCAAACTTGCTCAGGCTGCTAACTGCTAGCGCCTCTTTAATTGTGGAAGAGCTAGCTAGAGTATACGCCAAGGAACTAGCACAAAAAAAGACAAAGTCACAGTGGAGATGAAGCCACCTGTTCGTTTTTTCCCCCCGCAAAGCACTGCCTCACTTACACACAGCCCATTACTTATGATGCTAATGAGCATAGCACCTAAAAACGGAGCCATTAGCTGAAGGCTTCACTGTTTTGGCTAAATAGCGCTCACACCTCAGCGTGTAGTCCCAGCTGAGTTTACAGCTCAAACGCAATGAAATAAACAGCAATGAGTGTAAATTTGACTGTTCCCCTGGGTTAAGCCAGAGAGTCGATTAGACATGATGTTACTTAACTAATGTGAAAACCACAACATTATAGACTGGAACTGAAATCAGAAAAGAGTAAAAATCAAAGGAAAATTAAAAAGGATTTTTACAGTTTGGTAGGAACTGTACAGCCTTCATGCAAACCAAGAAAAGAGGACTGTGGTGTGTGCACAGGCCACGGCATACGTTTTGTAAAATAACAGAAAGAAAGCCAGATCAATAGAATGGTGTGGATGTGGACTCAGTTTCTGCCGAGTCTTTTTCAACCCCTTCTCAAGTACATGCCTCCACAAGCTTTTCAAAAGAAGGGATATAAAAGCATCTGAGCTAGTGACAGAACAGTGTGGTGCTCTGGAAGTAGGCCAGAAACCTGCATCCACACCCACACACCGCACTACACCTGCAGAGTCATGATGCTGAAAACAGGAGAACGGAGTAAATCACTGTGATTTAACAGCCTCATCCATTTGTGTCTTTATTAGCCTGTAATAAAAACGAGTCTGGTGATAATTGCAAGCTTCTGCTAAAAGCCCCTCAGGATGATTACGGCCACTGGGCAAGGAGAACTAACATAGTTGTTCACTACACTATAAAGTCCATATACACATGCTTATAAAATGCAGCAGTTGACACACAAATCAGCACTCCGAACAGTGAGGAGAAAATAATAAACTCTTTCCTGACAAATGAGTGATTATCAAGCTCGGTTATAAACTGGGTTTAACTGGATATCAGGGCTTTGTAGAAGAGAAGGAAGAAGAAGAAGAAGAAGAAGAAGAAGAAGAGTTCACACATTTACACTATTTAATATTTTGTTGGACCGCATTTAGCCTTGATCGCACTGCCGTCCATGCATTCATCCATTTGCTGATCCACTTAATCCTGCTATTAGGGTCACGGGAGACTGGAGCCTATCTCAGCCGTCTCTGGCTGAAGGTGGGGTACACCCTGATCAGCTTGCCAGACCATCGCAGGGCCAACACACGCACAACCATTCACACTCACACTCAGGGGCAATTTGGAACAGCCACTTAGCCTAATGTGCATGTCTTTGTTCTGTAAGAGGAAACCGGAGTACCAGGAGGAAACTCAGGACCTTCCTGCTGTGAGGCGGATGTGCTAACTACTATGTCACCATGCCGCCCACCTTGATTACAGTGAGCACGTAATTGCCATGTGATTGTTTCGACTAACTTAAGCAACATCCCAATAATTATCTCCATCCAGAGCAGGGTTTATTTTTCACCAATATGTTGACTTGATGATAGAGCAACTTGTACTAGTAAAATTTCTAATGATTGCTTTAAATGGGTTGAGCTGTGGTGCTGTTTCGACAAACTTAATCATCACGACATTTATTTCCATCCAGTGTTGGGTTCACTTAAGGTTCACTTAAGGGTTAAAGTCAGGACGCTGTGGTACCAGTTCATGTGTGAAAATGGTTCCTCATACTCTTATACTCTTACACTTATCGAGCCCCAATTTTATATCGGCACCATCCGGGAAGAAAAAGTCCATTGATGTGATAATCTGGTCATTCAGTACATTCAGGTCATCAGCTGACTTCATTTTATTACTATAATGCTGATGAGCCTCGACCTGAACAACTGAAGCAACAATGCCATGGTGATAACCCGCTGTAATCAAGGCTAAAGGCTCTCCAACAAGATATTACTTCGCACAGCTTTTTTTTTTTTTTTGGCTGTGCAGTTACATCACAGTGAAATTGTGTTGTTTGCATATCAGGGCGCAGGGTCAGCCATGATGACATGTCTCTTGACACATTACCAACTTTGTTTCGCAGGCCCAGAATTGGGAGGTTGGTGACTCTGGGGCTTGAACCCTCAACTTTCTAAGCAGTAACCCATAGTTTATTTACTGAGCCACCAGTGGCCTTAAAAGACTGTGGAAGAAGCATCTAATGCCCTCTCACTGCCAGGTTTCGACAGCGACACTTATAACGCACCCTGTGCCATTTTTCAAGCCGCCTGAATAAGGTAGCACTTTAAATGATAAATGCTCTTTCATCAATGTTTTCACTGAGACAAGTAGGAAATAAAGCCATTAGCTCCTGTTTGGAGCACAGTAGCCACCTATCTTTTATCACTGTCTCCCAAATGTCAGAGGCAGAGTAGCCGTGTGCTAAGGCAGAATGGAGAGAAGAGACACAGTCTGCCTGCGGCTGCTACAGAGCTAGGCGTCTAACGCTGTGAAGCAGTCCCGTCTTAGATGATAGAAGAGCTGACAGAGAGAAGGAGAGAGTAGGGAAAACTCCCACAGGCTACACTGCGCACTCAAAGACCTTACAATCAGGCCAAAGGCCACTTTTTAGCCTGCAAGTGAACACAAGGACAAATCGACTGCCTGCCACAGGGACAGTGAGTTTGTATTAGTTGAAATTCATGATATCAGCCCCTATTTATGATTTTCTGCTTTACATTAACGTCAACGACTGCTCTTTTTTTTTTTTTTTTAAGCACACCGAGCCCACACACATTGTGAGTACCTCCGATTTTGTGACTCAGGACTTGAAGCCACAACCTTCTTACTGTGAGGCAGATGTGCTAACCACTACGCCACCGTGGCGCCCTTGATGTAATCGCTATTTCTGCTAATTACAGCTATAGCTCCACCTGTACCCAATGCTAACCGTAAATTCCGTAACCCAAAAGCAAATCAGCCAAATGCTCCCACACGAGTAAACATGTCAGATATTGCTTTTGCGGTCACCATGATTATAATCATGGTTAACTTACTGTTGACTTCTTGTCAGCTTGAACTAGTTTCCTCTGGCCTCTAAGTTCTACCAACTGTGGCGCCTGAGCATCCCAGGAGATCAACAATTTCTAAAAAACACAAACCAGTCTGTCAGGCATAATCAACCACGCCACTATTAAAGTCATTGAGATGGTCATTTTCCCCATTCTAATGTTTGATGTCAGTCCCATCACGACTAATCCATTCATTTATCTCTGTTCAACGACCACTTTCATCCTGCTCAGGATTCCAGGCACCCATCCAGTAAGCAATGAGAGAGAAAGTGAGAATACAGCTGTGCATCCATCCTACATTAGACACAATCCCACCCAGGGATAATTTAGCACAACGAATCCACCAACTGGCATGTCGTTTTTATTTATTTATTATTATTATTTCTTTTTTTGGGAGGTGGAAGAAAACCATAAAAAACACACATGGATATGAAACAAACAGACACAGATGTTTGCTCAAGGACAGGGTTGAACCAGGGATACTGCAGCTGGAACCAGGGATACAGCACCTCTACCTGCTCCACCAGCAAATCAGCTAGAAGAACAGATGCTTTTCTATTTCTTTTTTCCCTCAGATACCTCATGAATGCAACACAGCCACGGAATGTGTTTACCAGATCACAATTTCCAACCATAGAGAGAAAATTGGGCAATTCTGTGTTTGGTGGCACCTGTCAATCAACAGTATCTTTAAGCTCAGTTATCGCTCAGATCCATTGCATGAAAGTTCAGATCAGTTGAACTCGGCTTGACATTCCTGACAGAGAGACCAGACTGACCTGACTGTGGTAAGAGGAATCCCAAGGTTGTGTGTAATCTCACGTTGGCCATCTCAATCCATCCTCAGATTAACGCACAATGCACTCTCTTTAAAAATCAGACAACTCTTTTGCTCCCGGTGTTCGCGGATTAGCTAGTTACTATGAACAATTTAAATACTCACTCACATACTCATTGGCCGACCCGCTTAATCCCAGTTGGGTCACAGGGAGGCTGGTGGGCAAAGGCGGGGTACACCCTGCACAGCTAATACACACACAACCATTCACACTCGCACTCAAACCTAAAGGCAATTTGGAACATCCAGTTGGCCTAAGGTGCATGTCTGTGGAAACCAGAGTACCCGGAGGAACCCGACGTAAGCACAGGAAGAACTTGCAAACTCCACACAGAAACGCCCTCGCCAAGCCAAGGACTCAAACACAAGGTCTTCTTGCTGTGAGGCAGATGTGCTAACCACTACGCCATCATACTGGCCCCAATTTATATACTGTAATATAAAACAAAATTATAATAAATTAACAAGTTTGATCAAATGAGTTTTACAGATAAAAGTATGTAATGAGGGAGGTTTATTTACTCTTGGTATGTCTCTGTATGACCAAATGGCAACTTAGTTGCATTAAAAGCCAAGCTGGTTCACCTGTCTTGGTATCTGAAGCGCCTGCAATCCATGCTACAATAATAAACCCTCTTTCAAAGTCTAGTAAATCCTTTCCTTTAGCTATCTCCAAAATCAAGATCTGTGTGTGTTTTGAGATAAACAGTCAGATTTCCTGATACCACATGGGTACCAGTCAGTTATTCTGTGCCCTTTGGAATTAGATTGGAACCACATTGTGATATTTTTTAATTACGACATCCTGAAAGCAATATAAATATACGTATTTTCTTTGGAAAGGACACGCAGCGCTAGCTCAAATCAGCCTAACCTTTTCATCGAGGCCTTGCATAAATAGTCGCCTCTGTTAGTCATATCTGGAATTATCTTTCATTTCAACTCCAGGGTCACTACTGCAGGTCTCCGCCAATGCAATTTTCACTCTTTCTGGAGCACCTAAAGGCTCCAACCTGGTATCTGAGCAGGTCATTTATCAAACATGTGGGTTGTGTTTTTCCCCCTCGTGCACACCAGTAGAATGTTCATGAACCTTCTGTTAAAGTCAGCGGTGCCTCCGAAAATAAACCACATCCCGACACATTACGACACCGTAATGAGATGCGAGGTGTGGGAAGCAAGCTAAGTGGCAGAGAGATCAAACAGATATTCGAGGGGAAAAATTGAATGGAACATAAAAGCAATGTAGTGTGAGAATTACAAAGGAATGACAACAATGTGTGTGTGGGGGTGTGTGGGTGACAGGGGTGTTACATGTGTCACAATTTGCAGCAACTGTATGTGTATGGGGCGGTACAGTGGCGTAGTAGTTGGCACGTCTGCCTACACCAAGAAGGTGTTTGAGTCCCGGGCTCGGCGGGGTGTTTCTATGCGGAGTTTACATATTCTTCCTGTGCTTGAGTGGGTTTACTCAGGGTACTTCAGTTTTCTCCCACAGTCCGAAGACATGCACATTAGGCTAACTGGTTGTTCCGTATTGCCCCTAGGTGTGAGTGTTAGTGTGACTGGTTGTGTGTGTGTTGGCCCTGCGATGGACTGGCGGGCTGTTCAGGGTGTACCCCGCCTTCACCCAGAGTCAGTTGAGATACCCTCCAGCCTACCGGCGACCCCAATAGGATTAAGTGGCTCGGCAAATGGATGAATGAATGAATGTGTATGTACACACTTGGGGAAAAGGGTTCTTGTGCGGTTCTTTCATGGTATACTGTTTAGCCTTCAAAAAGTATTACACTGGCAACACTTTATGATGGGGAAACACTTTTTGGTAGGCTGATATATTGAACCTTTTCCTTCATAAACCTGGTGTTCCAGAAACCAGTGTCCTGTGAACTGCTTCTCTTGTCTGAGCTGTGGATCGCCCTAGCTCTTTCAGAGTTGGCATCTGGTTTACTTCTCTGACAAAGTCCTAATTCCCTCCTTACCTGGGCACTCATTTTTGGTAGATGGCATCCTCGAGGCAGGATTGTGCCAACCAAACAAACTTAAAACCCCTCCCACACACCCTTTCAGTCATATGAGCCAATTCGGTGTAAACCCATGACGTACTGTATAATCCCAATTAAATTCACTTCAGTCCCATGTTAGATCAATACAAAATGTGTAAAAGTACAAGGGGGTGAATATTTCGCCGAGGCTGGAATGACAAAAATGGATTCCAGCCAGGCTTGTTGTTCACCGAGACCTGATGGCACTTTGATTTGGAAATGCAGCGTAGAAGAGTGAACATCAAAGCCCTTCCTCCTCCTACTGCATCCTTCGAATAGCCATCATCTTTGTGGGAAGATAAGGTGCTTTACAGTGCTTGTCTTGTTCTCTTTGACAGAAGAGACAGGACAGGCACTGGATAGACAATAGGGGATATGTATATCAAAAAGAAAAAGAGGAGAGATGCAGATAAAAGCAGTATAAATTGAGTTCCTATCACACATTCTGGCAGATATCTTCTCAGGCTGATAAAGCCTGTTTTAAGGACTGTCAGCTGCCCTATGGTGAGGGAAGTGTGTTCTAAGGATCATGTCACAAAAATGAACCACACATCATTGCCACATATGGGATTTTACAAGCAGAAAATTACAAAGCAGCGGAAGAAACACAGCTGGGTGCCACAGCATCCTCAACAAACAATTGCAGGGTTTTTTTTAGGCAAAGCTATTGCAGGCAACCCTTCCTCACTGAAAAGTGCAACAAAACAAAGCAAGCCAAAACTGCTGGATAGCATTCAGAACTGCACGTCCCGTCAGCATCCTGGCACACTGTATAATTTGCAAGCAGAGGTAGAACATGAAACACAGAGCCAAATGCTTGAGTGCCCTCAGGCTGTGATGTTTGAGTAGCTCTGCTTGGCTCACTTCCATTTTCGCTTGGGCGCAAGCGTACGGTGAGCAGGGTAGTCACCCCCTCGCAGCTGTTATTACTACACTCGGCTGAAATAAGTGTGACGGCCGAGGCTTCAGACAGTCATGTCAGGTGTAAAAACAACACAAGGATACAAGGCTTATCAGCCTGCGTCTCTTTCTCTGTGACCCACTGTAAAGCTTCAGATGCCCTCCCAGACCAGGCCTAATGTCAACTGGAGCTGCATTCATTTACTGTGTCAACACCATGAAGGAGGTAATGCATTTTTGAGCACCCGGCGAGCGTGGCACCGGCTGCTGAATTCCAAAGAATCTTTTACGCAAAATCAAGGTTTGTAGAAGAAATTTCTGGCATGAATTTTTAACACGGCAATTAGTATTTGAATTATTAAACCTGGGTATCCTCTGGGTACTCTGGTTTCCTCCCACAGTCCAAATACATGCACAGTAGGCTAACTGGCTGTTCCAAATTGGCTGTTCCAATCCTAGTGTGAATGGTTGTGTGTATGTGTGTTGGCCCCGCGATGGACTGGCAAGCTGTTCAGGGTGTACCCAGCCTTCACCCAGACTCGGCTGAGATGGGGCGAAAGGCTCCATCCTCCCCACAACCCTAGTAGGATTAAGCGGTTCAGCAAATGAATGAATGAATGATTAAACCTTTCAAAGTCAAAAACATCAACTGATCATTATGTTTATTAATGTTTTAACTAACATTGCGGCAGTATAGTAACTAGCACTGTCACCACACAGAAATTAAGTCCTAGGTTCGAGTCCCAGGCTCAGGCGTTTCTGTCTGGAGTTTACATGTTCTTTCTGTGCTTGTGTGGGTTTCCGCCAGGTACTCGGGTTTCCTCCCACAGTCCAAATACAGCGTACATGCAAATTAGGCTAATTGGCTGTTCCAAATTGCTCCCTAGGAGTGAGTGTGATCGTGAATGCTTGTTGGTGACAGTGTAAGCTCTACAATAGATTGAAGACTTGTTCAGGGTGTACTCCACCCCTCACCCAAAGTTAGCTGGGATTGGCTCCAGCTTCCACCATAATCAGTACGGATAATGCATGAATAATTTCCTGATATTTATTAAGCTGGGACTAAAACAGTGGTGCAGCGGGTACTGTTAACACCTCACAACTCCAGTATACCTGATTTGATGCTACGCTCAGACTCTCTGCGGAAAACCATTCATTGTCTGGGTGGATATCATGTGTTGTGTCCTTGTGGGGTTCCTCTGGGTTATACGGTTTCTTATAACCTCTCAAAAAATGCTCGGTGGATTGGCTACACTACATTTGCCCTGGGTGTAGATAAGGGTATGAAAGTGTGTGCATAGTACCATGCACTGGACTTATGTTTCCTTACAGCATGCATTCCTGTTACACACCCAGGTTCCAAATCCACCTTGACTCTGACCAGGAAAAATGAATGAATGAATGAATCCTTTGAAGGGTTTTTTTTCTCTAGGATTTCCCACATGCTGTTTTTTGTTAACATTATTTCAAGTCATGGCTTAGGACGAGGATTATAATCACAGCTGTGCATCTATCCTTAGCTTCTGTGGATGCCCACACCTTCAGAGATGCTCCGCTGTCAGAAACTAAGCCAGGTCTCTCTCCTTTTTCGAGCACTTGAGGGCTTGCTTAGTGTATCGCAACTCATTTTTCACACCAGTGTATCCTCTAGAGAGACTCCCTTTCTTTAGCACTTGCTACCGGAGCCGTATAATACCTATAGTGATAATGCTTTTCTCTACCCATCATAGTCACTCATACTCTATCAAAGATCTTATTTTTAGTATGTTGGCTTGTGCATTGAATTAACCTGTGCCTCTGGTCAAAACACCATGAATTACCTGACACTCCAATGCAACAAGCTTCTGAACTCTTCTCATTCTCCACTTGTTGACTGTAAAATTTAAGCACTGTGAAATATAAAAAGAGGATGAGGGGGAAAGTGTGTCCTTCACAGGGCCCTTGAGTGTACTTGTTACATGTCATGTGCCTTTGAGCAATGGGGTGAGTGAAGGAAAGGTCGGCTGTACCGATGGCTGACACACATCTACCTCACCTTAGGGACTTTCCAGCCAGGGTCTGCCTCTGATACACACGTCAATCGCTGTTCACACAAACCCAGATTAATTATAACCATTATAGATAGTGACAGTCACAGAGCAAAGGGGGAAGGCAAGAGAAAAGGATGGCAGGAACCAACTGGTCGGTCGGAATCCAGTGGTTGGCGATGACACGGCACACTTCTCTGCCCAATGAAGATAATGCCACTAAAAATATCAACCCTTTAACAAACTATGCATGCACAGCAACAACATTTTAACATTGCTACCTATAAAACTATGTTTCTTTTTAACTGATTAATTATAGGGCGGCACGGTGGCATAGTGGTCAGCAAAACTGCCTCACGGCAAGAAGGTCCTGGGTTCGAGTCCCGGTCTTGGACGTTTCTGTGTGGAGTTTGCATGTACTCCCTGTGCTTGCGTGGGTTTTCTCTGGGTACTCCGGTTTCCTCCCACAGTCCAAAAACATGTGCATTAGGCTAATTGGCTGTTCCAAATTGCCCCTAGATGTGTGTGTGTGTGATGGTCTGTCAAACTGTTCAGGGTGTATCCTGCCTTCTCCCACTGTCAATTATATCTTATTTATCATATTTTACTCTGAAGCCAAACTATCCCTACAACATATATCTTTATTTTATTTGTGCTCGCTCACATGAATTAATCAGGTACATTCTCATCACTCTTATTTTCCCAACTGCTTAATCCGATTAGGGTCGCCGGGAACCCAGCTGACACTGGATGAAGGCGTGGTACACCCTGAACAGCTCGCCAGACCATTGCAGGGCCAATACACACACAACCATTCACTCTCACACTCACTTCTAGGGGCAATTTGGAACAGCCAATTAGCATAATGTGCATGCTTTGGACTGTGGAAGGAAACCAGAGTACCCAGAGGAAACCCATGCAAGCACAGGGAAAACACAGAAATGCCTGAGCCCGGGCCTTGAACCCAGGACCGTGTTGCTGTGAGGTTAGCTAACCACTATGACACCATACCAGACCTAATCTGGTACATTTCCAAAGTAAACTAGAAGATAACACTGGGCGGTAATAGGATGGATTAGAATACACACTGAATTAGAGGAATAGAGAACAGAACATGATTTAGGATATTAACAGGCAAAAGGGGGGAAAAAAAGAAATTGATTGAAAAAAAATGCTTTTTAAACTTATTTCTTTCCTGTTGACATTACTCATCCACCACATACTGAAGTATAAGGAAGTTATGTGAATATATTTGACCTTTGGGTATGTATGCGTGTGTGGGTGGGTGGGCGGGTGGGTTGGTTTGTGTATCTAGGCGGGTGGGTTTGTGTGTGTGTGTGGGTGTGTATTGGCGCCAGCATTTCTCCTGCCATGCCTGAAATTGTCTCTGGTGCACATACCTTTGTGGGTGGTCTTCCCCCATCTTAAAAATCTATAGAACATTTTATTTCTATAGACAGTTTCGTCATAGCAAAGTATTCCTACTACATGCTCTGAGGCTATTCAGAATCTGTAAACTTACTGAAACAATAATCAGTATTCATTCTGTTGCATTTTCTCTCATGTATGCATGGGGGGCAAACTGTAAGATCCGATTCCGAGGGCCAGGGGTCCTCTCATCCAAAAGAAAAAAAAATTCAAAAGGGCATGGCTAAAGTAAAAGCAGAAACCAATATTCTGATATGCCACTCATCTGAAATGGAACGCAAACACAGAAGGTCCAAAAAAAAAAAAGTTTCACATGTACCCTGCTTACCCCAGTAGGTTCAAAACCAGAGAAGGGAGGAGGAAGCTCAGACTGCACTTGTCCTACTTTAGCTTGACTAATGAACTCAAAATGTCCTGAAACTGTCCACTAGTGGGTGAGGAGGGCAGCAGTAAACAGGAACAAGTCCCTTGGCTGGCACTGCCCGCGTGCCACTAGATACACAACCTCATCCCTGGACACTGGACCAGGCTTAGCACGTGTACCGAGACATGCTGAAACCAACATATATATCCATACTCACGTGCACAAACACACACTCAATGGTCAAATGTATTCGTTTAGTATATCTATACTAACAGTCAAAAGTTTTAGATCACCCCCATTTTTACCTCTGGCGCTCGGCAGGGGAGGTTATATATTCTCCAGCATCTGTTTGCTTGTTTGTCTGTTAGAGGAATTACACAAAAACTACTGAACTGAATTTCACCAAACTTGATGGAGGGATGGGGTATGAGCCTGGCAAGCACCCAGAACATTTTTGATCGGACCACAATCCACATCTAGATATGTACTCAAGTCTTTTTAACCAGTATTTATTTAAGGATTTTTTTTTTAAATTAGGATTGTGCAAAAACTACTGATCTGTTTTTTTTAATGAACTTTGGAGGAGGGGTGGGGCCTGGGCTTGGAAAGAACCCATTACATTTTGGAGGTAATCTGTGCATGCGATCATGAAATCCAGAAATCCCAAAAAATCCCTATCTTTAACATGGGGCAAAATGTTTTACCGACACCCATGAGGGGAAGACATTTCATTATAACTATGCCGAGTTATAATAATTCATTTGTGCCTGGCAAAGGTACCATGAACGCTACGACAGTTATTAAAATGCACAGTTTAATGTCTCAGTGTACTCTGAAATTAAGGCATAGAACCAAAAAAAATTTGAAGTAAAAAAGAAGTGAGGGATTTGTTCTGTAACACAATTTAAAGGTCGGGTCTTTACGTGGGACATGAGTATGCTTTAATATGTTAAATCTTACCTGCTAGGCATGTTGTAATCATTAGAACAAGAAAGTATGTAGATAACAACGAAATAAATCCAGTTTTTTTTGAGCGAGCAGCATTAGCCCTCCAAAACGCAACGAATAGATCATGGCGTGGTCACATGATCTGCTACGTCAGAAACGGGTCACGTAGGTTTGTTTACAACATGTGAGCATGTCAGTCTCGGAGTCCTCGTCAGTTTCCAGTCAATTTAACGACATTTGGAGCGATGTCAGTGAACCTGACATTGATAAACATGATTTAGAAAATGTTTTATATCAATCTATCGCATATGAACCCATGGGGGGAAGGTTTGGGGTCATCTTCCAGTGAAGAGGATGGAGACGACAGGGAAGAGCGTCTCGGAAACACTGCATGGTGAGCATCGTCTGTGATCAGATTTCAACCCCATATTGTGTAACT
>JBCNYH010000015.1:18669032-18680397 GCA_039654325.1 Tandanus tandanus
AGCAGGGCACCTAACCCCCAACTGCTCTCCGGGTGCCCCAATGTGTGGCAGCCCACTGCTCCGAGTGTGTGCTCACTGTGGATGGGTTAATTGCAGAGGCAATAATCTCCCTTGCGGGATTAATACAGTATATCGAAAATCAAAAAAAATCTAAATCAAAAATATATACACACTCGACTCTCGATTCTATGGACCCTTGTTTAACGGATATCAAAACGGCTGCGGACAAAGTCTGGAGTAGCCGAATTGTCCGGGAGGGCTCGGCGGTCTGCAAGGGCATAAGCGAGTTAGGTGGCAAGGGCAGATGCTAGTTTGTTTCCCGCAGTCAGCAGTACACCCACGCTTTTCCTTGTTATTTCACGCATGTTTTGTGGTGGATTAACATTGGATATCCCTTTACACTGGATGATGTGGTTGTATATACATATGTAGCATTTTTAATGAAACTGTTGTTATTACCCACTTCCTCGGAAGCTACGGACAATCGGCAAAACCAGACAGGTGCTCCCCCTTTTTTGTCCGTTAACTCGAGGGTCAAATGTGTAAGTACGGGTTACCTGTACTGTTCATAATCATAGCATTTGTCTGCTCTCAGTCCAGATCACTATTTATGACCATTCGCAATCCCCTCAAACCCACTGCATCACCTATTCACTGTACTGCTGAGCTATTGTCAAACATTTATAGATTTGACTTCAACATCCACCAACATTTCGTGGCTGCACCCCTGTACTGTCTTATGGCAATTTGTTCAGCAGCTCCTGTGCTGTAGATTCCATCTCTGCCCAAGAAATCTGTACTAAATCTAGCCTTTCATTCGGTGAGCTCATCTCTATTCCTCCCTTCAATCTCAAAGCTTCTTCTTCTGTCCTCTCCACTCCTGCTGTTTGATTGATATGTGCATGGCTGCTGTTACACCCGTTCTGAAGAAACCTGGCCTCGACACAACTTCTCTTGCCAATTTTGAGTGATGGAAGAAGTGCTCCTACTGTGTGCCTGTGCTGGGCCTCTGAATTTCACTATGGCTTTTTAGACTTTAAATGCACTTTTAACCAAACAGTTTATTACTTTATGAAAACATTAATCATCAACCTCGCCTGTCAATCAAGGGTAGCCTCAAGGCTCAGTTTACACTGCTAGAGAAAAAGTCGGCTTGTAAGTCATAATTATGAGATATCTAAGTCATAATTATAGCACAGGCCACTAAGTCATAATTGAGTTAATGTCAAAATAATGTTTGTTAGTCATAATTATGACTTCGCATCTCATAAATGACTTACCATTTCATACGCATGACTTACTAACTCGTAATTATAAGTCAGCATCTCATAATTACAACTAAGCATCTCAAAATTATGACTAGCCCAGAATTATGGTTAAGCATCATACAATTATGACTTAGCTAGCTCCAAATTATGAATTATCATTCAACTCCTGTCCAAGAACTGTAAATTAATGGAAATTTCTTTAATTATTACGCGTAGGCCCCAATGGCAGCAAATCTATCTGCTGACATTCATGGTTCATCTTAAATCTGCACAAGGTCTTCAGGAATCTCGATGTTCTATCTATATCAGCTAAAACCCTCAACGAACTTCAATATGTTCAATATTCAACTGCATGAGTATAAACACACACCAGGCCATCTGGTCATATCCCACCTGTGCTGTATCAGTTACACTGGATACCATTATCATCCTGTATTCAGTACTTTCTATTACTTTCCAAGCCCTTCACAGTCTTTGCACCTGACTATCTTTCTTTTACATTCAATCTCACTCCCTCACATCCTCTGGCAGCAGACTGTGACTCCATACACCAGGCTTTCATCAGAGGGTGCAAGGTCGTTTAGTGTCACGGCCTGTCCTAATTGCTCTGTGACTGCACTTCGATTGCATATTATCAATAATATTTCTTACTTTTTCTCTGTCATAAAGCTATTTCCTCCCAAATACATTGTTAGACTGCATGCTTTGTAAGGCGAGCCTGTGTAGAAGGAAGGTGGTTATAAACTTAACACCGGAATAATTAAACACACTATCATAAAATAATTTTTCCCCTGTGTTCTCCATAACTCATGTCCTGCACTGCCAGTCCTGTTAATCCAAAGCATGTCCTCTTTACCTCTGTTCACAATGACGATGCTTCACACTAAAAAAATTACCTTAAAAAAAAGCCTAAAAGGTCTCAGAGAGGGTCACGAGAAACTAATTATATACAGATTTAGGCACTGCCCAAAAGCGGAGATCCCCATGAAATTTTTCTGGGCCGTGTTTCTTTTCCATTTATAACAAGTTAATTATTCTAATGATGTTTTAAAAGTTTAAGCCATGATTTCCTATGGAAAAATCAGTAGAAGCATTTCCAAAAATACTTTTTAAAATGATTTTAATTGATTGTCTTTTGGATGTTGTTTAGTTAACAAAAACCTTAAAAGGTTTCAAGAACTAAAAGTATACATTCCTGGATATTGGCATGCGTCAAGTTCCTACCAAAAAGTAAAAAGCGAATCAACGTCACAGTGCATAACAGCCAGTCAGCATCACAAAGCTGTACTCGACGGACGGACAAATGTACAAGCCATCCAAAATCATGTCTATGGAAACGTAAGTATGATGTTCCATCAGCCCATGCAGAAACTCCACTACAAGGCTCTGTTAGCTCATGAGAGCAAAACAAATCTTTGTTCCAAATGTGAATGCAGATTAGCACAGCTGGAGAAGAGTAAAGATGCCAGAGATCCAATGGGTGGCACTAGCATAGGTTAGGTCTTTGCCACCACCATCGGCGAGGTATTAAATCAGGCTGATGCATGAAATCATATAAAAATAATGATTTAAGAGCTGATAGGTGGACTGCACAAGCGCTCATCTACCCAGGAATGTCCTTTAAAGGGTGTCTGCACTGATAGGACAAACATTCCTATATGCAGTGGGGAAGAAGGGAGGGGGGGAAAAAAACCCGAAAAACATTTTTATCTCTTTAATTGAAATTCTGTTCATGTGAGATTTGCCACAGAGTAAAGCTTTCTGTGCTTAAACAGTGCTCCAAGCATAATCTCTGCAGTTCCATTCAAAACATCAGACAGGGCTCAGCTTCAGTTTTTAAGTGCAAAGACCTCCTCAGTGCCCAGGGTCTTAAAAAATAATAAACAATTAAAAGCTTCAAAACACTTTAGAGTGAGTGAGGCAGGTCGAAACAAAAGCAGAATGAAAAAGTTGCTCAGCACGATGAACAAAAAGGTCTCAAACACAGCACAGATGAACATGTCCAAAGCTATTCCGTCAACAGGTTTCTTGAAGCAACAAAGATGATCATCGATCGATTCCCTCCCACCACCTCCAGCTAGTATAGATTGAACTGTCGAGGCCATAATCAGGACAATTCGTTTTAGCTGGAAGGGGGCGTTTCATATGGGATAAATATTCAAACATTTAATGAGCTGTCACTTCTCTAAATAAGATTTATGGCTAGGAGGGAAGTTTTGTAAAAATTTGAGAAGTAATCCATAAAAAAATGCATATCTGTGTCATGGAGTGAGGACTGATTAAGTAAACGGGCCCTTAATATTTCGGGCCAAATGCTTTGTCAACTCTTCCTAGTTAAGGCAAAGAAATCACTAACTCACCAAATTAAACATTTAAAGGGAATCTGTTCGGCTCCCGAGTGGCGCATTGACAACGTGCACTGCTATCAACTGGGAGCTTATTGGCCGAGCTCTCTCAGGATTGCATACGCTCACCTCTCGATCACAAAGCGATCACCAGCCAATCATGGGCATCTGTGGGCTCATGCATACAAGGTGGGGGTAGCGCTTTCTCTCCTGAACGCGTATGCACAGCAGATCATAAAGATGCGGATGGCAGCATCACGTATCATGAAAATTTTGGTGGGTTTGCACACAAAACTCCAAACGCATGTTTATTATCTCAACCTTCCTGCCAGCACTACAGAGCTAGCTAACTGCATGGCTGACCGCCAGGACTAGAAACCCCAGGCGTGCGACTCAGCTGAGGCCGCCGTGAGAGTGAAAGAGAGAGAGTTCCTTAATCTCTTAGTGCTAAAAGACTGACTTTATTACCATGTCTCAGAGTACTGATATGGAGATGGATGACAGATGGAAGGAGACTTTGTTGCGCATGTTCCGTAATCAAAATTTTCTATCCTGTTGAGAAAGCCTTTTTTCAGCAACATGACAATGTCACCTTCCACGGGGTACACGAGCCCACGGAATGGTCTGATGAGTATGATTTAAATCAGGCGTTCTCAACCCTGGTCCTGGAGGATCCTCTGTCCTGCACATTTTAGTGCTTTCCCTGCTCGGTCACACCCGTGTCAAGACTTGAAGAGCTGTTCATTAGCTAATTAGTTTAATCACGTGTGTTGAGAACAAGAAAAACACTAAAATTCTCAAGGCATGGGGGTCCTTCAGGACCAGGGTTGGGAACCCCTAATGCAAATCATATTGTTCCCAATGAATTATGCTTAATTTTACAATTTTAAAATTCCCATGTTGTACTCATTCTGGTTAGAAAAAAAATCAGTCACACTGTATGTGCTCAGCAAACTCTTTGTCACTGCTCCTGTTTTTTTTTAATTAGAGAGCAAGTAATTGAAATGAAGGCATTTAAAAGACAGGGTATTTAAAGATGTGGGACATTTAACAATGCTCATATTGTTGATGTCACCAATCTTGTATAACCCTTATATTATATTTTTTACTTTTCTACTTGAATAATAATAAATTATGGTTAATCTTAATTCTATCTTTATGTCGCGGAAAGTCATAACAAGCATTTCACTTACTGTGAAACTGAGAAAATTTCAGTTTGAAGATGTATAGAAACGGTTTACTTCATGACAGCCAGAAAGTCCACAAGGTTTCACTACTTTACCCCAAAGTGCTAGCTAGCTACCTGGAATAGCAGCATTACTAATCATGTCAGTGTGAATGGGCTGGTTAGAGTGCTATGTGTGGGCTGGAGACTCAACTCGTCTTCCCAGCATAGTGCTCCTAAACAGACTGCATGGACCAGGTATGTCTACTGCCCAGCCAAAAAGGGTCACCGTTTGAATACCGGCTGAAATTCACTTTGAGTACCAAAATAAGATTTGTATGTTTGTACATAATAAATTGTTACACAGTACTAAGTTTGTTTGTTTTTTTAGCTTCCATAAGTCAAAGTACATGAAATTTACCAATTTACTTTATTTTACAATTTTTTTTTTAAGTAAATATATTTAGTGCTAATACATAAGCAATGATGTGTCATATTTGGCTACATGTAAAAAGCACACAATTCACTTAATTCAAAGCTATTTCTTAGCTGGGTCATTCTGGGATTAACAGCAACATTTCCGGGACATAGAATCTCACAAAAAGTTGTCTTTCTGGTTAGTTTTTGTTACTAATACAATTTTTGACAGTCTATCCTTTGACAAATGATAACAAAAGATAGCTGCACAAGTTTTTATGAGAGGATTTTGAACCATCTTCCGGGTTGTCAAAATGTTACGGATGTTACTGTGTCAATACTTGACCTCCAGTTTTCAAAGAACAGCGGCAACTAGAGAAATTCCTTCACGTAAAATGTTTGATACACTTATGCTGATTGTCTACAAAAACATTTTATGCTGCAGATATCATTAAATAATTTAATTGCATTAGTTAAGCGTGTTGGAACGTTACCCAGTCGGTTCCCTGAATGTATTTTTTCGTTACATGATACAGTGGATTTTATGATGGCTAATATACTAGAAATTGGAATCAAGTAAACATTTAACGGGATTTCATAAATTTTAAGGCTTGTTTACTTCCATCTAGGTATGAACTAAATAAATCCAGACGAATTTGAGATCATATGTCACGGAAATGTTGCTGTTTATCCCAGAATGAGCCAGCTTTCAGTAGTAGCAGGAGTTATTTCGATCACACTAAATTCAGAGTCTGGAAATATTTTCTTTCTCAGTGTATACTTATGATATAAACTAGCATAAAAATGACATATTTCAAAACTTGAAAATACAGCTGGTTCTGAAACAACAACGTCTAATACAACTTCTAAATGTAATTTTTTTCTTGTTTTTAATTATTTGTTTTTTAGAGGACATTTAATATTGTCAGATAAGTGAAGATTAAACTGTTACTGCAATGTTTTCAGCAGTAGCTCTACCAATTGCCATGGATACAAATTTCATCATGTCAATAGAATATCTTTTTTCTGATGGTCTCACATGCTTTGTATATTACAGCTGGCATGTTTTGATTTCAATATTAACAAGCTGAACTCAGATACAGACCTGAGACATATCTGATACACATTCTGATCAGCTTGAAAATGAAAAATCTGGCTCCATGGGTCAACAGGTCATGCAGTATAAGCCTGCAAAGTTTCCTGCTTTTCCAGTCAGTAATAACGGAGTAGGACTTTGAAATTTCGTGACTGTGATGTCATGATTCTACATCCGGGTTAAAAAGTGAAAATCCTGACACTACAGAATTGTTGACATTGTCGCTTAGTATAATGTTGCCAAATTTCGTTCGATTCTGTCCACGCATCATGAACCTAAAGGGTGAATTTCAGCCAATAAGCAAATATTTACCAGCCTATGATCGAAGAAGTAGTTCACTAGTTAACATGTGGCAGCTATCAACAGTTATTTTAACCCTGACTGGTGCAGGGAGTTTCTTAAACAACTATATCGATGACATATCCCATGGTCATGGAAAAGTTGTCAGTGTGAATCATTCATTCATCTTCTGAAGCGCTTAATACTAATTAGGGTCGCGGGGAGGCTGGCGCCCATCTTAGCCGACTCTGGGCGAGGGCAGAGTACACCCTGGACAGCTCGCCAGGCCATCGCAGGGCCAGTGTGAATCAGAAGGGTCAAATTACTGCCCTGCATCAAGCAAAGAAAATGACGAAGCAGATTGCTGAAAATACTGGAACAGGCTTAAGAACGGCTCAAAAATGTATTATTAGTGACAGTGGTGAACCGTCAACTCCGCTGAGGAACCATGGTTTGGAAAAAAACAACAACCTGAAAACAGATCATGATCAGACATCACTAAAAATGTATAAAACCAACAGTAGAACTCATGGGTTTGCTAGGGAGTATAAAGAGCTGACTCTAGAGCAAAGGCCAAACTTCCTATCTATCACTTGGTCTGATAAATCCAGATTTAATTTATTCCACTGTAATGAGTAATCACAGCATGAAACAATGCACCAATCATGCATAGTGGCTACTGTACAAGAGGAGACAGTGTGACAGCAGTGCAATGTGGAAATACGCATAATAACTAGTTTATCCCATCAGTGGACTTTATGCAGTATTTTAACTCTCCAGACATAAAAAAAGATCTCAGTACAAAATGAATGCACCTCAGGACAGAAATAAATGCTGCGATTTTTCAATCAAACAACTGAAACAATGCCATGGCGAGTATGCACCGTGGGGTCAGGCAAAGAACATGAACAATGTTAATATCGTTATGGGTTTTAATTCCAAACACATGGATAATTCAGGTTATGATATCCCAATGAAGGGATGCTGTAAGGTAACACATACTTTTAGCCAACAGTATAACTCTACTACAGAAAACACTACTAAAAGCCAGCTGTAAAATGATCAAGAAAGTTCTTCTGCGGTGGCACGAGTGATTGAGCAGTTAGAGGGGGAGGAAAAGATCAACAAGGTGCTTTATATCAGCCCTATTATGAGCGAGCCATATGCTACAGACGCTGAGAATGCGGTGCCTGAACAGCCGGATATGGAATGGCGATGCAATCCATCAAAACTGAGTTAACGAAAAGCCCCTACTCTCTTTAGATTGCATCCATATCCCTAGATCTGCATTCACGATCATGACTATATTGGTGAACCGTGCAACCATGCATGCGTGTGAAAGTTATTATTCAATTACCGGTGGATTTTTCAAGCCTGTGACACTATTACATTCTAACTGTCAGTATACAATGCTAAGCCATGCAGGTGCCTTTATATCTTGCAAAGAACAGTGCAAATATACAATGCACCAGCACAGTAAAATGAACTGTTAAACCTATCCAAAAATGTTAGAGTACAATAACGCCAGCCCCAGGGTTAATTTCAATAAACTATTGACTTTATTATTCAGCTCAATGAGCCGTCACCACATTTAGTATGTAATTGATTACTTCATATTGTGTAAATTGGACGTCCCTCTTTGCAAATTCCCTCCTGTTTGCCATCCAATCGATCACTGTCTTTTGGTCATTCAAACAACTATTGTGCCAAATGCAAACAAAAACACTGTGACAACATTGTGGTATCCATATATTACGAACAGAATACGAGATGTGAGGGATAACAGGAACAATCAGCTCTGATAAAAATACACAATAAGCAATTCTTGAATGAGGTGAAATGTGATATGTGGAATTATTCAGATCGAGGGGCTTGCCGCTAATCTTGAAAGCCATTTTCTTGCTAGCTTTCTCTGGGAGGAGGTGGAGAAACGGAACACAGATAGCAAATAAGAAAGATAAGTTACACCCTACTGGCCGTTGCTACTTACTCCCATATATGGCTTACAATAGCATAAATAGTAATAAAATAAAATGAAGTTTTTACAGCTCAGGGCCGCAGTGCTTGGCTGTAAAATGTACCCCCCTAGCTAAACAATATGGCGGACAGTCTATCTTATATGATATCTATGAGGAGGAACATTGGTGCATGCCAACTGTGCAATCAATATCAATGATGGATAAGTCGGCTCAAAGAAGAACACCAAGAACTAGCTGGTGGTTTTCCACCGATCGGCAACGAGAAATTATTTTAAATATATAACAATGGTTTTTATTGACGAAGATGTCTCCTGAAATAACATTACCACCTGAGATTCCCAGAACTTGTTGAGGATTTGCGTTTTGGTTACTAAGGCTGTTGCTAGGGAAAGAATTCAAGGCTGGGCAGATGTCTCTACCTGTCTAGCTATCTATCTAGGTCGGATTCTTGTTCAGGCACCTGCCTCGACTTTCTGCTTACCCTTAATAAAGGAGTTTCTGTGGAGACAGAGATAGTGGCGTAGTACGTCTCTATTAGGCTCTGAAAGACATCACGGATACACACTGGGCGAGTATTTATGAAACATTTCAGCGAAAGTGTTTTAAGGGTCATTTTCGGCCTCGGAAGTCTCTCTCAGTGCACACGCGAGCATTGCTTCACACGATCATGACATGAGAAGAAAAAGTTCAAGATACTGTGGTCTGAGCATCGACACTAAGTACTAGCATTCAGTCCAATTAATTATCAGTTCAGGTCTAAGGGGAAATCTTCTGAAGAGCAGTGTCATGCTTCACAGGTGACACAGAAGATTATATTGACCTGAAAACTGTGGACAAGATGGAAATTGACAATCTGGCATGTGTGGACTGGACTGGAGTCTGGCCATCTGGCCAGTGATCTTTGACGCGTTGAGTAGTCTTTGCTGTGGCTGCTGAATACGGGTGTGGCTGGTGCCTATAAATATGACCAGTCCATTCTTTTTACTGCTCTATGGCACAAGTGAGGACATGAAACCCATGCTTGCTTCCTGCTTCAGCTAATTAGCTCAATAGGAAAGAGGAGGGGTGCTCCAGAAAAAAAAAAAAGGGAACTGAGGATAAAGAGGAAAAATAGTCATGACCTCCTCAAGTCAAAGCAGCCTTAGAAATAGCTGACCTACTTGTAGACACAGTTTCTGATGTCTGTGTGTCCTCAATGAAGTAACCTATATAGCCGTGCAGTCTACATAGTGCGCAGTGTGGAAAGGCACCTCCTCTCCTGCAAAGCATGAGAACTGATGAGGGTGTGGATACCGGATAGATCGCGCGAGGGTCTCGTATATGTGAGTCGTACGGTAAGGTTTCACTCCTCGGATCACCTCTGGTTCATACGAGATGAACGGAAGACGAGCCACATTTTTATCCGCCCACTCTACTTCCACGCTCCTTCTTGACACCGCAGCGGGAAAAAAAGGTGTTCGCTTACAATGGGGGAAAAAATGCTGTTTATCTATTGCGTAACTGTGAACCCTTGTAATAAATCATCTTTCTCTGGCTTTTTTATAGAGGATATGAGAAATAAAAGCCTGATGACTTGGTGAGCCATTAATGTTGTGTTAACAGTGTGGATTGTAAACCAATTAGAGGGAAGTCATTTGAATGCGCATCAGAGAAGCACATTATCCATAATACAAGGCTACAAAATATACAAAGGCTGGAAAGGAGCAGGGGGTTGACATGGGTCTCCATAGGGGCATGTCTGAAAGTGATTCTGAATGAGGGGAGTACAGCGAGGGGGAAAAAAACCCAAGAAAGAAAATAACAGATTTCAGTCCACATTAAAGTGCTGGAGGTAAAGTGTGACATGACTACCAATAGAAGAAAGAAGAAAACTAGTAGAAAGTACTGCTGAGATAATGCACATCACGGTTTTTAAAGTCAAAGCCAAACATACATACAGTACATCCTCCTAAAATACCTTTCTAAAATGTTTTCCCATGTGCGTGGCTGGAGGTTCCACACCGACGTTCTACACTGATTATGGGCTACTTGAAAAAAAGTCGAAAACCTCGTCTGATATCCTAATATCTGGAAATTATACAGCTTTGTACTTCACCGAATGCGGCATGACGACTTTGCAAAAATGCCTCGCCGAAAGAACATCTAAGGAAATGCTGCGTCAGAGCTTTATGATTTAAATGAGTGGGAGCTTTCTGCTGAGAAAGTGTTCGATTCGGCAGCACTATCTGAACCTGAACATGCGCTGCCTGGATTACAGTCTCATTGCTTCGCTTCACCACGGCCAGATAAAAATAAATAAATAAAATGGAATAAAAATAAATAAATAAATAAAACCGGGTAAGCCGACCTGAATTCAATTAAAAAAAAAACTGACAGTGTTCAATGAAGCCAAGACTTTAAAGAAGCCATTAAGAGTTCTATTATGGTGGGGTAATGGGTACTCACCTCTGGGGCTAGAGGATCTGTCTGGGTTGTTTTGTCAGTTTTTTGGCAAAGGGGTTTCTGTGCAGAACGAGCAGCTTCCTATAAAACACACATACACACAATTCATCAGTTACACTCAATCTGCAGCCACATTACAGTCTGTCCTACGTGTAATGTCAAATTACCTGTTTAAATGTGCAAATAATAAAAGGCTTAATTCGAAAGCTCCTAGCCAAAAGCATGAATAACAGGGTGCTAAAACTAACTAGCATGTGCCCAAACCATAAACGGACACAGGGGTGGACCTCTCATATGTACAGGGTGACCCAAAAAAACAGAACCCATATATTTTTGTCTGAAATTCATAAATTTAATTCTAGCTTTTTGTTTTT
>JBCNYH010000015.1:18698757-18708793 GCA_039654325.1 Tandanus tandanus
CTCTACAGGATCCTGGAGGGGGCATGGGAGTTTGCCCAACCTGTCCACATGTGCTTTGTGGATTTAGAGAAGGCTTTTGTCCGTGCCCTTTGGGCTATCTTGTGGGGCGTGCTCCCGGAGTACGGTGTACCGGACCCGTTGCTACGGGCCATTAGGTCTCCGTATAACCGGAGCCAGAGCTTGGTCCTCATTGGTAACAACAGGCCGAACTCGTTTCTGGTGAGGGTTGGAGTCTGCCAAGGCTGTCCTTTGTTCTCTGTTCATAATTTCTATGGACAGAATTTCTAGGCACATCCGAGGCGTTGAGGGGATTGTTTGGTGGCCATAGGATCTCGTCTCTGCTTTTTGCAGATGACGTTGTCCTTTTGGCTTCATCAAGACGGGACCTTCAGCTCTCGCTGGAGCGATTCGCAGCTGAGTGCGAAGCGGCCGGTATGAGAGTCAGCACCTCCAAATCCGAGGCCATGGTTCTCAGCCAGAAAAGGGTGGAATGCACCCTCCGGGTCTGGAACGAAGTCCTGCCTCAATTAGAGAAGTTTAAGTATCTCGGGGTCTTGTTCACGAGTGAGGGAAGGATGGAGAGGGAGATCGACAGGCGGATCGGTGCAGCCTCTGCTGTGAAGCAGGGCTTGTACCGGTCCGTTGTAGTGAAGAGGGAGCTGAGCCGAAAGGCAAAGCTCTCAATTTACCAGTCAATTTACGTTCCAACCCTCACCTCTGGTCACAAGCTTTGGGTAGTGACCGAAAGAACAAGATTGCAGATACATGTGGCTGAAATGAGCTTCCTTCGCAGGGTGGCGGGGTTCTCCCTTAGACATAGGGTGAGAAGTTCCGTCATCCGGGAGGAGCTCGGAGTAGAACCGCTGCTCCTCCGCGTTGAGAGGAGCCAGTTGAGGTGGCTCGGGCATCTGGCTATGATGCCTCCCGAAAGCCTCCCTGGTGTGGTGTTTCGGGCATGTCCAACCGGGAAGAGGCCCCGGGGTCGACCCAGAACATGCCGGAGGGACTATGTATATCGGCTGGTCTGGGAACACCTAGGTGTCCCCCCGGAAGAGCTGGAGGAAGTGGCTGGGGAGAGGGACGTCTGGACCTCACTGCTTACCTCCAGTGACCTCACTGACCCCGGATCAAGCGGAAGAAGATGATGATGATGACTCAAATGAACTTGAAAAAGTACATAACATCAGGGAATATGCAGATACTTTTGCTCATAAAAAAATCTTTATATCACTTCACTTAGGCTTCCAATAATTCTGAAGCTGGCTGTATATAATAATAAAAAAAACAATCAGAAAAAAAAAAAAAAAGTCAATCTTCGCTCAATATCACTGGGTCGTACAAACGTAAACACAGCAGAAAAGGGAGCAGTTTACATATGAAGATGGAAGATGGCACATTTGCAAGTTAATGAGCGGACAGAGTCAGCGAGGAGGGCAAACAATTTCCTCTTTAGTATTCATGTTTCTTCTGCTGTGTGCACTTCCCAGGACTATCTTTTGTCTCATTATAATTGTTTCAGTTTTTAAGCCTTACAAAATTGTTTTAATGTTGCTACTGTGAAGAATACTGCAGAAAAGCAGTCTGAAGGATGTTCCAGGTACATTGGTTTATAGTGATAGTCAATAATGAAATTTGAAATAATATGATTCAACAGAGAGTAAAGGAACCTCCAAGGAAAACAAATTAGCTGGTGTTTATTGTTCTGCAGTCAGTAAAGTTGACACAGTTGTGCCTTAAGACTTTCAGTGATGATGATATCTGTACTCCTGGTAGGCTGTGCTCAAGGTTCTCCTGCAAGAAAGCTGAATGCCAGATAAGTTTATGAAACCATATATCAGTTACATATAAATCTGTGCTCCAGGTTCAAGTTGGCAAAATAATGCTGCATGTAAGCTTAGAAACCCATGGACCACATTAATCTCACATGTGTGTTTAAGATATTTGTTATAGATGTGCATGTTCCAAAAAAAAACACACAAAAAAAAAAAAAAAACTGAAAATGTCCTAACAGGGGGCCATGAAGCTCTGTTTATAACCCGATGATAAAAACAGCAGCTCGAGAAATCAGCAGCCAGCATGAAGCCTTACCTCCTGCAAAACCCTGCGAAGACGCAGCAAGAGCGTTTTCATGGCTGTGCAGTCCTGCTGCATCAACCTGAAGGGTAATGTCTCCAGCCCAGAGAACAGCTCATCGTCACAGGACACACACAGAGACACTGGCCGTGGCTCCCTGGGGGGGAAAATAAAAAAGACAGAGAGAGGTTAATGTCGTTCTGTTAGTTGTTTTGTCATTAAATGATTTAATTGAATACATTATGTATAAACATCTTTGCCAATCAGCAATATGTAAAAAATAAAAAATTAAAAAAATAAATATGTAAAAAAATAAATAAAAATAATAAAATTAAAAAGTATGGTATAAGTTGAACCTGTTTAACAATAATTAGTATTATTATCAGGGTGGCACAGTGGCTGTAACATCCACCTCACAGCAAGAAGGTACTGGGTTCGAGACTGTGTGGAGCTGGCTGTGTGTGTGTGTGCTGTCTCTGCGATGGTCTGGTGAGCTGTTCAGGGTGTACCCCGCGTTCGCCCAGTGCTGGCTGGGATAGGCTCCAGCCTCCCTGTAACCCTAGTAGGATTAAGCAGTTTGGCGAATGAGTGATGAGATAGTGAGTATAATTAGCAACTTAACTTGGAGCATAGTGGCATGACAGGTTCACAACTGATAAATTAGTAACCCACTAAGAGTGAAGCAAAAGTATAAAAAAATAAAAAATTAGAATAATTGATACATATAAACAAAAATATCAAGGCAATAATAACTGAAAACATACACAGTCATTTCAAGTAAAGACTTTACAGAAGCCTTTGACTTCAAATCAGACTTTTTTACTTTTTTTTTTTTTTTTTTTTACTGGAACATTGTAATGAGCTTGAGGCAAATATTTATGCTATATTATGTAGAAATAAGTGTGTTCTTAGTCATGAGATCATTTAACTGCTTGACCTGATAAAAATATATCGTGTGAACAATCATACATTATGCATGAGCCTAACTCCAGGATATGCATGATATGTTCACTTGAATATTATCCAAAGAAGCAAAGAGAAGATCACAGACAGTTCATAAAAAGGAAAATGCAACTGGAATACAATTAGGCCAGTAACTTTAGGTCAGAACTGTCCCCAGTATAATTAAAAACAGAAGCACAGACCATCAGTTAGAAATTAATTAACAAAAAAATAATACTATGCACTGCAGGTGCAGACGACCAACATGACATAACAAAGCTTAAAAGACATAACCTTTCCTTCTTTCGCTCCAGAACATTGTCAGGAAATGTGTGTGTGTGTGTGTGTGTGTATAAATGTAAATGAGCTCCGCTTTTAGGAAGTGCCCTAATCCAGTTGAATTGCCCTGGATAAGGCCATCTGCAAAATGCCATAAATGCAAATGAGCTCCGCTTCTAGGCAGTGCCCTAATCAATATGTTACTCTACATCCATGTGGTATGCGGTAAACAATACAGATCTGGATTCTTCTTTCATTTTGCCACTTTCATATTTGATCCACAAGCCTGTTTGGGTTGCATTTGGGTTTATTAAACTAGTACGTAAATACATGTTACCTTATTAGCAGTGTGATCGCTACATCTGTTACTGGGTCATTATTTACATCATGGATCAAATCAAAAGTGATACTGTCATTACTCAGATTCTGAAGGTGCCATCACAGATGTTCATCTTCCCTGGATTTTATCCTGATATCTATTACAGAGAGAAAGAAAGCACGGCATCTAAGCGCTTTTGTATTGAGTAAAAAAAAGGTGTGGTGAGGATAAGAATGATGACATATTAGCGTTATAGGCACAGCACTAAGAAAATGGCAGGCTGGCAGAGTTAGCTTTGTCTGGGAACACTGACGATAACAGGAATGGTTTTTTTTTTTTTTTTTTACTTTATGTAATTTTCCTTGCGAAAGCACTTTTTCCAGCCTCTGCTGGCACAAGCTGGATTTCTCTCCCTTCAAACACTATAAATCCTAAATATGCTCCACATTAGTGCCTCTATCTTTCCTTCACTGTAATCCAGCCCCGTGTAGAACATCTAAAAGTGGTGCCCATTAGCTTTGACAACATTCCAGTCACCTCTAATATCCCATTACAATATCATTATAGCTGTCATAGCTTCCCCCAGGACTCTCTAGGTTCATGCCTTCACTGTGCAATGCGAATACTAATAATATCATCCAGTTAGACCCTTTTATGAAGGCATGTCCCTCTGCTTAGCCTCCTCTTTGATGGCCCCCTCTGTGTGCTCACCTGGACTTCTCATGTTAGAGGACAAGGGGAGCCAGCGACCCTTTGCTCTCAGCGAGCATCTGTCACACGCAATGGACTTCCCCAGCTGGACTGCTTTATAGCTCATATTCCGTGTTTGGGTTATTAGCGCAGTATTCCCATCAGGGCCTTGAGCATCATGCCACGCAGTGCCTTTGATTTCTAATTACACATTAATTTCACGCTAGAGAAGCGGCGCTGCATCTGGTCACCGTGAAGCCCATCACGCTGGTATATTCATTACAGAGTTGTAGAGGAGAAGTTGGATCTCTGCTTGAACGGCTCCTAAAATACAATCTGAGCTTCATCGAGGTCATAGTTAAAACAATGACTATTTTATTAAGCTATGTACTTGTGTAATAAAGATATTTAAATGTGAAGAAAAGCAACGGCGGACACAAAAGATTACAGTATGTTTCCGTCAGGCATTACGCAAAGAATAAGCCTTAAAACAAATCTGGAGCCTATGAATTTAGTAAACACAAGTAATATAATAAACACTTCAAGCAAAGTGGAGTACTTAAAAAAAGAACAACCTGCATTTGAGTGGAATTGTATATCCTGGCAAAAGACAGATATCTGTATACCTTAGTTAGCAAGCTGTTAAGCTGTACAGCACATTTGGTGGCTGGAGATAACCGAGTGAGTAGGAGGAGATTTAACAAATGCAGAGCTATACCCAAAAAATATGAAGCTTAAAAAAAAAAAAACTGGAAATAGAAGCAGTCTGAAAAGTGATGGTGCTGTATAAATGTGTGCCAAGCACTGAAACCACATTAAAAAAAAACAACCACAAAAAAATAGCAGGACTGTGGATATACGAACATCCTGAGGAGCTCTTATCAGGTTTGATCTATTAAGAATGTTTATATATGGTACACACTCCTGAAACCAAAGCAGCAGCAGAGATATCAGCATGCAATGCAAGGAGTTTACACTGGATCATTAGCCTGAAGTGGCATAAACAACTACGAAAGGAGGATAGTACTAAGATTACGAGTGAAAGGTGTGAAAGTGTGTGTGAAAAGACTTGGCAATCGGCATAAAAATCTTTATTTACATCCATTATAGCATATTGCGTGCCGAGTTCAGTAGGCAGCGATGGGTGACTTTAAGCAATTAGAAGAATGAAGGAAAACAAGGCTGAAAAAGAGTTTCAGTAAAAAGAAAAATAGCTCCACAAAACAGGCAAAACCAATCAGCCCACGGCGGCCATATTGGATATCGGACAGCGACAAAAATCAATAGGCTTGTGTAGTTACCCAGTCCCAACATTCATACCAAAAATGGTTATGATCTGTGATGGCTTTTCTGAGTTAGGTGCTGAATGCATCTAAGGAAAGATGGACAGACAGAGAGACGGAGACGGACACTGCGTGTGACGACGGTAAACATGTATGAATATAATGTGATTTCTTTTCTCTCATTGCTCAGAGCCAGTTCACCCATAATCGGGTATTATCCGTGGCTACCCATGACTAGTACCCTGTAATAGACTGACAACCTGGTCCGGACCCACATCATGTCCAAAGTCAGCTGGGATTGGCTCCAACTTTCCCCTTGACCCTGATGGATAAGCAGTATAGAAAATGGATGGATGGTTGGATGAATGGATGGATGGGTTTCCTCCATCATTAGTCCACATGAAACACACTGTAATCTCATGCAATCAAAAGAAATTAGGACTAAGTTCACACACTCTGAAGTTACAAGCCAGAATCTCTGTTTTCACCGCCTACACAGGGAGCAGTGGTGACTTAGTGGTTAAGGCTCTGGGTTACTGATCAGAAGGTCAGCAGTTCAAGCCCCAGTACCACCAAGCCCTTGAGCAAGGCCCTTAACCCTCGACTGCTCACTTGTATGAATGAGATATTAAGGTAAGCTGTACTGGATAAGGATTTTTTCCCTAAATGCAGAATTTAGGCCTTAAAATCAGCATACCAACAGCAATCACGTGTCATTGTGTCAAGAACGTGAGATTTAAATACTGATTTAAAAAAATATATTGTGCCTTAATTACAGGTAAATTGTTACCACACTGTGGCACAGTGGTTAGCACATTATAGCAAGAAGGTCCTGGGTTCGAGTCCCAGGCTTGGGCGTTTCTGTGTGGAGCTTGTTTGTTCTCCCTGTGCTTGTGGGGGTTTTGTTCGGGTACTCCGGTTTCCTCCCACAGTCCGAAGACATGCACGTTAGGATGTTCCAGTTTGTAAGTAAGTGAGAGTGATAGCGCACTTTCATTTAATTCCCAGAGCTGTTTTCCCTTATTTGCTCATACCCTCATGATGTACTGCAACAACAGTCAATTAGCTGTGATTTCTGTGTGTTAATACTGTGAATGTGGAAATAATGACTGCAGACTGGTGTTCACTTCTATCCCTGGCATAATATGACTGCATGCCTGCTGAAAACTCAATTGCCATTTAAAGAAATTAAAATCTAAAGGTTTGGGTAGACAGAAAGACAGACTTGACATATGAGTTATATGAGAAGTCCTATATTTAAGTACTTCATCATTTATTACGTGTTTAAACAGGCAATAATCATAACTGTAAAGACGTCATGAAGCAGCCGAACTCGCCAATATGGTGACTGTGCCTTGGGGGAAAAAAATTAAAAATCACCATGATTGCTTACTGTGAGTGACAAGCAGGTGACAAGCATGACTCATTTCAACTGAGACATTTCTCAGCCTAGACATGAGCTCGGTGGCTGAGGGTTGGATTAGACCTTCTCAGTTTAACGTACTTCTCGGTTTGTCATGGCTCGTATGTGCGCTTTGGAGCATAACTCTTTAGATCACCTTGAACGAGAAGGAGACAGGGAAAGTAGCACAGGGCCAGACGCACAGCCTTCTGTTGAAGAGGACCACAGCTTGTAAGAGCCTATGCAGTCTGGCCCCCTGCTGCAACAAACCTGTTCCTGAAGGACACGTGAGATGAACACCATTTCATGGCCGAGGGTTTGAGCACCTGACCACCTGGGCTCTGTCCAAAGACTTTTTTCTTCATTAGTAAGGGAAAAAAACATAAAAAAAAGCTGGATGCGAGGACATGAACCGAATCTCTACATACTGCACTGTCTTTGTACAACAAGTGGTTCAGCCTTCAGTGTGAGTTATACTCTCTTGTAAACAGCGCAGTAGTGTAGTTGTTTGACATACTACACTGTAGTCAGCTTGGAGGATGAGTGTGCTATAAAGCTGCTGAAGCACAGGTCTCGCATCACCAACTGAGTCGTGAGTCATGGTTACCATGACCATCCTGGGACCCTTCAGGTGGATTTTGGAGGCGGCCTCACGAAGCAAATATGTGTAAAGGAAATATGCACTTGCCAGAGAAGCGTGAGCATTCGTCTCAGCTGTCACGTCGACTGGCAGTAAATGTGACGTCTACAGTATGTCTTCCATGTATATTTGTAGCTCAAGAGAAACCCATTTTAACATCTGATAAACCATGTATGCCCACAGATGCATTCATGGTTGCAACAGTTGAATTGATCCACGGTTCAATTTCAACATGACCAAGCTTTCCATGAATGAAACCCATGCCCTCCTGGAAAGCAAGCTGGCTCTCACGTAGTGCACGTAACACTTACGGTATAATGCTGGTTGACCCCTGGAAGGCTAAAAAGCATCGACCGTCATTTACCATGAAGTCATTCCAGCTATGTGAGAACTAGGCTTTCGTCCCTTATACTTATCGCAATCATTAAAAGGAAAAGCAAAGAAAGCAATAATGTGATGCGTGCAGCGTGAGCAGGGTCCTCCAGAACATAAAAGAATTCCGTCAACTTCTTAATGTATATTATGATGAGGATTCTGAATGTGAAAACACTTATTTCTTTATTTTGATATACTGTATTGATCCTCTAAAGGAAATTTGGCTTTGTATATAACTCATCCAAAGTACACACACACACTTTCACTGTCAGATAGTGAATCGAACCAACGACCTTTCGGTCCCAAAGCTGGTTCTCTAAACATTAGGCCACGGCTGCCCCGACACTTGTACTTGGGTTACCATTTTCAGCTGTTCGAACTATAAGCTTTGTTTTTATCCATATCCAGAAGAAAATGTTGTATGTATAGCACTAATAACTGCATATCTGTATTTATTATTATTATTATTTTTTTTTTAAATCTTTGTATTATTATAAATCAGTTTGTCCTTACGATTTTTTTTCATTAGGGAACAGGCTAGAGGATCACTTTAACCTTTCTGTGTTATCCTGGGCTCGGAGAGGGCGTTTCTGTGTAAAGTTTGCATGTTCACTCTGTGCTTGCATGGGTTTCCTCCGGGTATTCAGGTTTCCTCCCACACTTCAAAGACATGCAAGTGTTACGTGCACCCGCCTTTGCCCAGAGTCGGCTGGGATAGGCTTCGACCTCCCTGTGACCCTACCAGGATAAATCGGTACGGAAAATGAACGAATTAAAGAATCTGATGGGACGTGTGAGCTATCTGCCAGTCACTGGCAGGGCAATCAACCGTCCTTCTCTTTACAAATCGATCTCTTAAATACTTCATTTTCACATACACACTTTCTTCTTTCTCCTTCATGAATAATTACACATTTGTGTGATTTCTGCATAGTTTCAGAGAGGAATTGTACAGGTGCAGGCAGCACGCACGTCTTCACAAAGCCTCTGTTCGAATTCTGCTTTCTAGCACGTGCAGTTAGTGCTTTTTCACGGAGACACAAATGACTGATGGGTATACGCTCGTCCATACAGAGCAAAGCGCTCATTTGTGTCACACGGACCCTAGCAGACCCTCACAAACTCACGGTCATGCAAAGTATAAGAAACGTTTTAGTGCTGGTATAAAGTGGGATGAACACTTTCTGCTCCCTCTCTCTCCCTCTCTCCCTCTCTCTCTCTCGCCCCCTCTCCTTTGCTCAGTTTAGCTCTGCCTCAATCCTCAGGGCTGTGTTTTTTATTTTTTTGAAAGAAAGAGAAAGAGGGCTCCAGGGCTGAGCATCATTTTCATCAGCTATTGAAGTGTTACGTGTAGAAAAAAGTCAAGTTTTGCCTGAGGATAATAAATCATGTCACTTAGTAGCTATGGCAGAAGAATAAGAACTCTACAGACACACAGTGTATCGTTTTCTGCACTGATGGTAATAGTATAATCCTACTAAGTTGTTTCTCGCTTGCCCTTCAGAGTCATTTGTTTCCTAATTGCAGAGAAAACACGTCAGCTAGAGCAACAGTGGAACAGTATACCTTACTAATACCAGCACTGATTCATGTAAAGAATCAAATGCACTGTTGCATATAAAACTTTGCTTACTGCATAGGTATGAAATTATTTCCAACTTGTATCTTATCTAATATACACTGGGCCATGATGTCCACGATCTCGGCGAATCGAAACAGCGTGGAGCTCCACGATTTATAAGCACGCTTGGAGCACTATTGGGGTATAAAAAGGAGGCAGGGTGCATCCAAGAGAAGAAACTTGAAAGAATCAGTTTTCCAAGTATATCAGGAGCTCCTACTATGGCACATGAAGGTCTGTTACACTCTGTTAAGCTCTACTACAATCCCCACGTTCTATTATGATTGGCATCCAATCTCAATAAATCATAATATTCGTGGCAAAATTTTTGACAGCCTCAAGATCATCACGATTCCACCAAGTTCCCTCAAGATCATCACGATTCCACCAAGTTCCCTCAAGATCATCACGA
>JBCNYH010000015.1:18725483-18739673 GCA_039654325.1 Tandanus tandanus
CTCTCTCTCTCTCTCTCTCTCTCTCTCTCCCTCTCTCTCTCTCTCTCTCTCTCTCTCTCTCTCTCTCTCTCTCCCTCCCTCCCTCCCTCCCTCCCTCCCTCCCTCCAATCTGGAACAGCCAATTAGCCTAATGTGCATGTCTTTGTACTGTGGGAGGAAACTGATTTACCCAGAGGAAACTCGTGCAAGCACCAGAAAAACATGCAAACTCCACACCGAAATGTTCTTGCCTGAGCCTGGGACTCGAACCCAGAACCTTCTTGCTGTGAAGCAGACATGCTTACCACTATGTCATCTTGACCCCCCTTCAAAAAGATATTAACTTTAAAATAACAATAATAACATTTTAACTGAAAGTAAACACATGACCAAAGCCCATGCTCCAGCTCCTCAATTTTCTTTTTGTTCCAGACCACCAGGGCACTTTCCTATAGAACTCAGAGCCTTCCTTCAGAGCATCTTGGCCATTTCACTGTTTAGTGCTAATCACCTCGTGACTCTTCTCACATGGGAAGCTTATCCTCTGTCCTATTACTGGTCTAACAGGGACTTGACAATGTAGTATCCAGACACTAAGTACAGCACTATGCGTAAGTAAGAGTGTACTTTAATAAATCATTTGGGCTACAGAAATTAATATCGGTTTACTTATTACTTATCAAGCCATGGTTAACCGTGTCCTCAAAAAAACCCCACATGGATTTATTGTTTGCCTCGCAGCAAAAAGCCCCTGGGTTCAAGTCCCGTTTCTGTGTGTTTGCATATTCTTCCTGTGCTTACTAGGGTTTCCTCTGGGTACTCTGGTTTCATCCCACACTTCAAAGGCATGCATATTAGGCTAATTGGCTGTTCTATATTGCCTCTAGGTGTGAGTGTGAATGGTTGTGCGTTTGTTGGCCTACAATATTCTGGCAAGCTGATTAGGTTATAGCCCACCTTCACCCAGAGTCGGCAGAGATAGGCTCCAGCCCCGCCGCGAGTCAGGAAGGATAAAGTGATTCGGAAAATAAATTCTTTTCTTACTGAGGATACTGGTTCAATATTAAATATGTGTGAAAGGCAAAAGTATGTGCACCTTTGCTTTCAGTATCTGGTGTAACCCCCTAGTGCAGCAATAATAATAATAATAATAATAATAGTAACTAAATGTTACCAGTAATTATTGATCAGTTTCACATATTGGTTTGGAGGTTGGAGTCCATTTCTCCATACAGAACAGATTCATCTCTGGGATGCTGGCGAGTTTCCGCTAATGAACTGCTTACTTCAGGTCTTTCAAGCACCACTGTATAACTTATGCACTGTTGGACTTTCCCAATCCTTGTACCTTTTAGTGCAGGATGATGAGCTGTTTGTTTTGCAAGGCCCCAACGGAGTCGGATGATTGACAGAGATCAATGCCCATGCAGGGCCGAAAGCAAATAGCAGACGTGGCTGCAGCACCCTCTTGGAAAAAAGCTAATTTCTTCGATGCATTATCGAAACTGCAAAGGAAATGGGTAGAAATCATATCTACTTAGTCTCCTAAAAGACTGGGCTCTTTTTCTTACCCCATTTTCTCTTCATTTGTCAGTGAGTTTAATGAATGAGGTTAATGTGGTCCGTGGTAGATTTTGTTTTAGAGTAGAGGTAGAGTTTGCAGAAGTAGTGTTGGACTGCACAGTCAAGTTACACGTTTAGGCAAATTCTGATGCGTTCCCAGCGGCTGCTTCGCATTCTCGAAACATGAGTAATGAGCCAACATCGTGGAGCATGCTGATAGGCCGCCATCAGGGCATTCTGTTAATCAGATTGTGATGCAGGTTTTCGGGTCAGGAGCAGCCGTAAATTCACTACAGGCTGATATTACGACTATTCTAGCAAAGCTAAGGCTGGAGCTTTTACTTGATACAGCTGACTGATGTCTATTGTCTAAGTGCATGAGTAGGCTACCTCACAATGTGCCAACCCCAGGATTGTCTTTATGTGCATTCAGAGGGAGTGAAGCAGTGTGAAAGCAACACAATGGGTCGAGAAATCCTACGGGTAATATTACACGAGCTATACAAGATACAGCATTCAAGTGAGGTACATTACAGGGATTGTTAAAGCAGAAAAAAAAATGCAAGCTGGCGAGTGCAATGCAATTACCAGAAGCCTGGCGAGAGCACATTGCACTACCTGCTGCTAGCACCTGGACAGGTATTTGGTGCACAGGCCCAGGGACCAATATTAAGATAGTTTATCATGTCCTTTCAGCTGGCAGCTGCATGGTTTATCCAAATGCAAAGCCTAATCATGCAACCCAATGCATGCTCTCTTATCTGGATGTTTGGCCACCAGTAGTCAATGCTACTGGCAGGCCCTATTTGTTCTAGTTCAACAGGTCATTGTGGCACAGCAGAGCTTGAAATTATGGGCTTGGGAGCATCAATGCTCAATACAAGCATGTTCGCTAAAGTGTTCCTGCTCTATCTATGTGTTACACACACGCCGGCAAACATCCTGCACTGCACCTTCAACAACATGTCTTAGGGCTCGGCTGAATGGGCTGAAATGAGTTTAATTCACAGCGTGTCTGGGCTTAGCCTTAGAGATAGGGTGAAGAGCTCAGACATCGGGGGAAACTCGGAGTAGAGCCACTGCTCCTTGATGCGGCCTCACTTGATGTGGTTCGGGCGTCTGATTAGAATTTCTCCTGGTCACCTAGCTTTAGAGGTGTTCCGGGCACGTCTGACTGGGAAGAGGAAGTGAGCAGACCCAGAATGCTGGAGGGATAATATATCCCATCTAGCCTGGGAAAGCCTCAGGATGTCCAGGATTCCCTCCTAGACCCTTGGACAGGCAGAGGAAAATGGATGGGTGGATAGATGAATGGAAGTCCTTCTGGGGAGTCTGGGGTACCCTAGAAGTACTCGAAAGATTAGTCAATGTTACAACTAATGCATAGCGAGAATAGCATAGAGAAGCAAAACCTGCGTTGTAATATTCTCACAGCGGAGGCGTGGAGTTGGAGTCAAGCTATTTATATGAATCAAAGAAGCAAATGGACATAAAGTAGTTTTTGCTTAAGACAGCTTTCTTGCGAAAGGACGAGGAGTGTGTGAATTGTTTGAGTCGGCACACGGTGCACGTATTAGAGAATGGAGATCAGGGATTTCACACTGTGGCCAATAAATTATTAAACCTATCAACCCATGGGCTCCTGCAGATGAGATTGTGCTCAGGCCAGCTTTATGTCTAGTAAGGAGTCTCATCTATCAAAAATTTCCAAATAAATATGAGAAAAATAAAAACAAATGCTTTATTTCAAGCAAGCAAAATATCATCATCAATGTAGCGTTTACTAACTGAACCCTGACATGAGCCGCTGGTCGAGTGATGAATGCGCTGGATGTGTAATAGGTCTATTCATATGGACAGAACAGGATGTTCCTACCAATCCTTTTCGGTATTAAAAGTAGAATGTGGGCAGAGAAACCTTATCCATATCATGCATAACCTTAAAAACAACACTAACCGCACTGCTGCTCACAAGGTACATGGATATTTTTTTTTTGGTTAAACCTTATTAGATGGCTTATACTGATTATCCACTCTGGTATTTGGGTCAAACATTGCACTGAATAACATCGAATAAGTAGGAAAGATTCAAAGCTAATCATGCACAGTCTTGTCACAGTCAGTCATCAATGTAGGAAGAATATTAAAATACTTAGAACATAATATCTATGAATTTTTTTATATTTGATCAAAAGACTAGCGATATCATTCTATACAAAAATAACTGGGCAGCACGGTAGTGTAGTGGTTAATACGTCCTCATCACAGCAAGAAAGTCCTGGGTTCGAGTCCCAGGGCATTTTTGTGTGGAGTTTGCATGTTCTCTCTGTGCTTACATAGCCTTCCTCTGGGTACTCCAGTTTCCTCCCACAGTCCAAAGACATGCACATTAGGCTAACTGGCTGTTCCAAATTGCCCCCAAGTGTGAATATGACTGTGAGTGTTAATGGTTTTGTGTGTGTGTTGGCTCTGCAATGGAATCGCAAGCTATTCAGGATGTACACCGCCTTCACCCAGTGTGGGCTCAGACAGGCTCCAGTGACCGTAGTATGAATAAGCAGTTTGACAAATTAGGGAATAAGTGGACATAAAAATTAATTTTGGATAATATTGTTTTACCACAAGGCAGCACTACTAGTGTTATACACCCAGAAGTAAAGTATTTGTCGCTAAAGGTTTTTGAGATGAAAAAAACCCTAAATACTTTCAAATAAAGCTATCCTGCATTTCCTTTGAGCATCGGACCTCAAAATATCACTTACAGTGTGTTCTATATTATTATACACCTATCACCCAACATTGAATCTACATGCTTAGTATCGTGTAGGCCCTCCTTGGCAGCCAAAACAGGTGTGATCCATCAAGGCATGGACTTCACAGGATCTCTGAAGGTGTGCTGTGGTATCTGGCACCTAGACATTAGCAGCAGACCCATCAAGTTCTGCACAATTTTTGCAGTGTGGCAGGTCACATTATCCTGCTGAAACAGGCCACTGCCAAAAGTGACATGTGAACTCTAAGCGTCTGTGGCTACGTAATGCCATGTGCAGCAAAGCACAAAGTGATGCACTGTGTGTTCTGACACCTTTCTCTCATAGCCAGCATGATTTTCTCAGCAGTTTGTGCTAAAATAGTTCTTCTGTGGGATCAGAGCAGACAGGCTAGAATTCACTCCCAACGTGAATCAGTAAGCCTCAGGCACCCAGGACCCTCTCGCAGTCGCTGGTTCACCAGTTATCCTTCCTTGGATATCTTTACATAGGTACCACTGCATACTGGAAACATGCCACAGGGCCAATGGTTTTGGAGATGAATAGTCTCAGTTGTTTAGCCATCACAATGTGGCTCTTGTTAAAGGTACTCGGATCCTTATGCTTGTCCATTTTTCCTGGTTCCAACACATCTACTTCAAGAACTGACTGTTTACTCTCTGCATAATACATCCCGTTGCCAGTGGCTGATTGGTGTATGCTATTGTTTATCTTCATTAATGGTGCCATGCAAGGTTTAATATCATTTTAGGGCTATAAAGGAAGGCAAATAACCATCAACATTGTAGTTGCTGGTCTAAATCTGACTCAGGATGAGGCACTGACCTCCATCCTATCCTACGTCTGCCACGGGATTTCCTCCGGGTCAGACATGCCCAGAACTCCTGTCCTATGAAGCATCCAGGAAGCATCCCAACCAGCTGCCTGAACCACCTCATATGATGAGATGACCTGATATGGAGGACATTCTTGTTGAGTACTTTTTGGCTCTAGCATATTTTCAAAGCCAAAAAAGGTTATTTGATTATTACCATTTATAAGATAAAAATAAAAAAAACTGAAACATGCTGTTTGAATAAGTATTTAAACCCATGTGCTTTGAATGCTTCATGACTACATACATGACAAAAAAAATACACAAAATAATCTGTATATAAAAAACACTTTTTGTAAGGGATATAATTTCACTGCAAATAAGAAGAATAAGAAGAATTCTGTAGATGTGAGAAACAAACTCACTGAACTACACAATGCAAAAAACAGCTACAGTAAAAAGTCTGAATGTGCAATTGAGCACTGCTGCTTCCATCATCAGAAAACTGAAGGTTCATCACAGCACCCAAACCCTTATTAGAAAAGGCCGTCCTTCAGAGCAAGACGTCGACTGTGAGAGGCTACTAAATCTCCAATCGTCACTTTCAGAAGTCTGCAATGTTCTTTTGCTGAAATTCGAATGAAGGTGCCTGGATCCACAATCTCAAGACCTCTCCATAAAACAGGCCTCCATACATTTACAGCATTTGGCAGACGCTCTTATCCAGAGCAACTTACAATTATCATTTTTATACAACTGAGCAATTGAGGGTTAAGGGCCTTGCTCAAGGGCCCAAGAGTGGTGATAGTGGGGACTGAACCGCTGACCTTCAGATCTGTAACCCATCGCCTTAACCACTAAGCCACCACTGCCCTACAACAGGCCTCCACAGGAGAGTGCCAAGAAAGAAAATATTCCTTCAAAAGGCCCACATAAAATTCACATATGGAATGAGCTGAAAAGCACGGAAAAGCCCCAGGGAGAAGGTTTTATAACCAGAGAAGACAAAAATAAAACTTCTTGGCCAGAGTTCTTCGAGATATCTTCGAGAGTTAACTAACACTGACCAAACCCCATACCTACAGTGAAATATGGTGGTGGCAGCATCATTCTGTGGGGATGCTTTCATCTGCAGGAAAATCTTGTCAGGGCTGAAGGGAAAATAGACGGACACAAACATCTCACATTATCACTGCAGGATTGTGACTAGATTGCATTTGCCTGGCATTGGTAGAGTTTATTTCAAATCAGCTCTGGCACTTGAAAGTGCTGTTTACCCATGAGGGAGTTAAAATTGTTGTACCAGTCACATACTGTACTGAACCAAAGATGTAATTGAAGGATGGGTTTCCCTTTTGAGTCTGGTTCCTTTCAAGGTTTTTTCCTCATGTTGACTGAGACAGCTATTCCTTGCCACCGCCGCCGCGGGCTTGCTCATTGGGGATGTGTAGGGTTTGTAGAGAAATGTTTAAATTCTTTACGGAAAGTGTTTATTATGTAAAACTGCTTTGCGACAATGTCAGTTGTAAAAAGTGTTATACAAATAAAGTTGAACTGTTTCAGTTGAACTGAATTCATTGCAGAAAATCACAAAAGTAGCCGAACACCAAAAAGCAATAGAGCATGTGGGGAGTATGGTCCTTTGAATACTTTCAGAATTTTGTATTTGAAAGACCACATATACTAAACTATTTTCTATTTTTAAAAATCTCTTTATACTGTGCATAGTTTATTCATCAATACATCTTCCACTGCTCATCGGAGGCCAGGTCTGGAAGGGAAACCCAGGCATCCCTCTCCAGCCTCTCCTGAGGGATCCTGAAGCATTCTCAGGCCCGGTGGGACATATAATTAACTTATTATATAGAATTCCTCCAGCAAGCTATGGGTCTGCCCCAGGACCTGTTGGACATGCCCAGAAAATCTCTAAATGGAGGCAACCAGGAGACATGCTAATCAGACGCTCTACCCCAAGCTCCCCCGAGATGCCTGAGCTCCTCACCCTATCTCTAAGACTGAGCCCAGACACCCTCTGAAGGAACCCATTTCAGCCGCTTGAGTCTGTAGTCTCATTCTTTCAGTCATTAATATGCATAGTTCATGTACACAATAATTGAGAAAAGATAAAACAGTCAAATTTTTAAAACACTGATAATCATACATTGTAGAAAAGGGTCTATATGAGACACAATTAATTTATACTGAGATACCGAAACGTCATACTGCTTTGAGTACTGACTCACAAGCACTGGAGTCGCATTCACACAGGAAGTGACGAGCAACCATGCAAAGTCAGTAACCACCAGCAAAATGAGGGATATGAGGCGAAATTTTCTCAAACGACGTGAAACGGACGGGTGCAGAGTTCATCTGAGCTGAGCCTTCACGCGACACAGTTTGAGCGACTACCAATCGGAGCTTAAAAATACCGTTGACTGGCAGATACCGCCAAACACAAGAAACGTTTCCGTAGGGAAACAACAAGCACGAGTTAAATTGATTCTCCCACATTAACATGGAAGAGCAGCTCATTATTGTGCTTACTGACTGCACACAAAAATTTTACAAGGAAACGCGATGCCTGGGCCACAATTTTGAAATGCTCAATGAATACTTCAAAATCTTTTCCTGGTTCATGATTCTGTACTTGCCGTGCAATAATATTAATGATAATGATGATAATCATCATCATCATCATCATCATTATGTTGATGATGATTTTAATGATAATAGTAATAATAATTTTGATGATAATAATAAGGATAATAGTAATAATCATAATGATAATATGAGCTAAAATAAACTCAAAACATATAAGGTAATGATAATAAAAGCTCTCACAGATCTACTATAGGGAACTAGTTTGATGCGCCTCACAGTTTCACTCGGAAAGATTTGTAAGCGGAAAACATGCGAGAGGGTTACCTAGGCAACAAGAGCTGAGGAATGCAAATCTGTCTCAAAGCGCTATGGAGACTGTATCGATTCCATTCCATTCCTGCTCATTTGCATAACCAGCAGTAATAAATACACTGCCGAGCCAGAACAATGCCAGGCCATAATATTTCTCCTTCTGTCGGCTCATACACACCATTTTTATTAATGAATATGACTCTAATAGTTCTGGAGCTAACACACTCTGAAGCACTACTGAGAGTTTTTAGGGGGCCTAGAGAGCCATTTATTATCCTTTTTCTCAGGGGAAAGCTACACTCATATTTAACCACAATAAAAGAAAAATCTGAGCATTTCTGGTACACATCAATCTGAAAAATAGTGCATGTTATTTACTATATAATGAGGTTCAGTATGGCTGACAAGCTTAGAAAAAGTCCAACAGCCATGAAAACAAAGAGCATTATTATCATGTTATATTTTTTAGATATACTGTGCCAGCAGGTTATTTGGTGGTATATTGGTCTGCTAGCAACGACTTTCCATTTTGCTTCGGCTGGTTAGCTGTTTTCTGGATACTGAGCAGGATGCTGTGCTTTTAAACCTTTTAAAGTAGTGTATCAAAGCCATAGAGGAGAAGTACGGAAGCCATAAGCGGATGTACATTCATACATTTTTTCCCTCCGTTTTCGTGAGATAATGTGTTAATTATGTAATTTTCTCAAGATGACAACAGTTGTTTTTCCGAGATAACAGATTCATTTCATTTGTTTTTCCATGATCTCTTGTTATAACAAGGTAATTTTCTCAAGCTCTAATAATTAATAATTATGTAATTAATATGAGATCTAGAGTTACCGATACATACACAGGGTGGGAAAATAGGCAGCATCATGTCAGAGGAGCAGGTGTACAGTTCAACACCTCACCTTTCTCTTCAATCAAGTCCTGACGCAGGCTGAAATAACTTTATACCTTACTATAAATAACTTATCACAGGAAGACAATATTTGTTGTCCTAAGAAAATGGCATAAATAACTTGAGATCACAAGAAAACAAACGAAATAACTAATTTCGCTGAGAAAACGGAGGTAAAACAAAATGTATGAATTCACGTCCGCTTGGGGCTTCTGTAGACAAGTCGTTGGGCATTGTACCCTTTCTCAACACTTGGCATAAACAATGGCTGGAAATCACATGTCCAGTGTCCCTTAAAGAAATCGTAAAATGTTTCTGCCAGTATTTTCACAACTGACCTCCTTCTGCTCAAACTGAACACAAACTAACTAACGTGCTCTCACTGGCACGGGACAGAAAAAAAAAAACACAGCGTTTTAAATCCAGTGTTTTAAAATGTCCAGTTTTCAATACTATTAAAATATTGTTTGTCTTGGCTGCATGATTTTATATCCCAAACTACTCTGGGTCTACAGGGAATGCACTAAAGATTAGCTCGAGGCAGAGAGGAGTTCAGAGGGCATGGAGTTCACAAACCTTAATTCGCATGTAATTACAGCGCAGCTGAGCTCCAAACCAAGTACCTAGTTCAGCCGCATACTTGGCTAGAGTTTATGGTTAAAACTGAAGTTGAAAAATATACGTTTGGTTACCAGTCTGAGCAACTGAATAACTAAAACCACTCAAAAAAGGCTCATAGAAATGTGACCTGCAAACCCCAAAAACTCTACCCTGGGTTTACCATATCAGCCAAGACTGCTCCAATCGTACTCGATCACAGGACGGTACATCTCAGTCTCGAACTTCAAATCATCTACAGAGTCTAATGCATTAAATATCTAATGCACAGCACTACTCAGAGATTTATTAAGATAAATATCTGCACTCAAATCTCTTATTTCAGCCAACTGTGCTTACTCTGTAAGAAATCTGTCAGAAAAAAGCACTGAGAAAGAAGCAAGACGTCTCCTCTGTGAGCAAACTGGTACTGCCGAGCGAGATCTAAGTGAACAGTATTGCCTTTTCAGTTAACGGTGCGCTCACATGATACCGATCACAATTTGCCCCAATCATAATCCAATGTCACATCGGAGGAGATCGGAGAACATCGGTACACATCGGAGAACTTTGGGGAGGAGTGAACTATTTTGAGAGTGTTGAAAAATGTGTCTTTTTGAGTACATTAGAATTTTGAGTTCAAATTTGTCTGAGTACATCAGAAAACTAAACATTTTCGGGAGACATTCTGGTCACATTTCCGGTAAATTTGTGTGTTTTTTAATATCAGAGACACATCGGTATAGATCGTAATGACATCGGGTGAAACACTGGAATAACATCAGAATCATTTCAGGTAGCAATCAGAGAACATCGGTACATATTGGAACAAAATCGTCTGAAACATCGACTAACATCGAAATATAATCGTCTCATGTTGGGATCACGATCGGTATCGTGTGAGCGCATCTTAAGTTTGATATTAATCTCATTTTCAGACCTTTATTTATTTTATTTTTTTTCCAGACACGAGTGGACCACCACAGTACGATTCTTATCCCAAAAGTTCTGCAGGAAGCTACTTCCCCACCTCCGCCTGAATTACGTGTTTGGCTTCCTCCTCCTATTTATGGTCTTTCTGTTAAGGAAAAAGACCAGGATGGGAGAAAATACCGCTCTGCATTGCGAGGGGGTTGGGTTCAGAGAGGGAAGGAAAGCTTATCAGAAGGCCCAGCACATCGTGAAGCGCTGGTGTGCCCAAAAAAATTTATTTGGCAAAAACCTTGTGTTTACAGCCAGCTCACAGAGGAAAACAAACATGAGCAAACCTCGTTATTTGGCTATTTGACATGTGATCTAAGATGGCTATTCAACCCTATAAGAACATTTATGTGTCACAAAAGTGGAAACAGCATAATATCCCCCCTTTAAAGAATGGAGGACACGACCAGAGAGCTCTTCACTGAGAGTGAGAGATCAGATTAAAACAGCGAGAAAGAGAAAAAAGTTTGTAAGGATGAATGAATATCTATAAAACTCCCAATGAGGGATGAGCAAGTCTATATGAGACCACAGTAAATTGGATGGAGCATATTACAGTCTAGATTTCTTTTTTCTTTTGCATAAGCACTAGGGAAATATGTGCAATGAACGAGTCCCACTCTGATATTAAAAGACAAAGCTAGCAACTTTGGGATCTAATGCATGATATCTAGTCAGTATACCTTTTTACCCCTGCAGTGCACTATATTCATATCCAGCCACACCCGTTTACAGTGCAGCAGTGTGTGCTCACTTCTGTGGATTTAGTTAGCTATGTTTCGAAGTTTGTTTGAATAGGTGTGGCGTGAATCCTTTAACACAGTGTAATTTAAATGAAGAATGATTGACAATCAGCTCCATCTACTGAATTTTTATGATTTAAAAGTAAACATTTGGGCTTATAACAGGGTAATAAAGTAAAAAGCCCCAAAGTCATACAGTCTTGATGACCCTGCTTACCATACTGCCCAGTTTGGAGGATGAGGAGTTGGTTCTGTATTTGGCCAGCATGCTGCTCTCCATGCAGGTATGTTCTTTAAGGTTGAGGTGAAGTCTTTGGCCTCCAGCTCCCTCTGAAGCTGAGCGTAGCCTCCTCTCCAAACGTATCACCTCACGACGTGGGCTCATACTACTGCTCATGGACACTGTGGAGAATGGAACACACCGGGGTGAGAAGTGAGACTACTACAGAAACACAAACAATATAAAATAAAATATAAGCAGATTTGGTGCCATTGGTATGGAAAATACCAATCATCAATTAAACAAACCTCGGTGTATTTATTTATTTATTTCTCACTCTCGCTCATTTGCCGTATCGACTGATCTTTTATTAGGGTCGCGGGGAGGCTGGAACCAATCCCAGCCGACTCTGGGCAAAGGCAGGGTACACCCTGAACAACTCACACTACTGCAGGGGCAACACACACACACACAACCATTCACACACACACCTAGGGGCAATTTAGAGCAGCCAATTAGCCTAATGTGCATGTCTTTGGGCTGTGGGAGGAAACCAGAGAACCCAGAGAAAACCGACACAGAAATGCCTGAGCCCGGGACCCAAACCCAGAACCTTCTTGCAGAGAGGCGTACATGTTAACCACTACGCCGCCTTGCAGCCCCATGATTCTGTTCTAATATTTTTCCCAACCATGCGATTCTAAGCACAGTATAATATAAAAATATAATTTTGTTGATAACATATACAGTAGTTATTACTTTATCATATACTTTAATGGGCTGTCATTATGTTAGGAAGTATTGTAGTATTTAAGTGCTCTCGAGTGGCACAACAGAAAAGCCACGTTGTCAGGGCAGGAAGGAGGAAATGATGGCAACACTCTGTTCCCTGTTTACGTACAGTACAGGCATCACAGGCCAATCATGGGTGTCTATGAGCTCAGGCATACGAAGAGGCAGACATAGCTTTCCTTCGAGTGTGTTATGTCACTCTTGACTATGACTACAACTACGGTCCGCATCATGTGCCTCGAAGGAAGCACCTACGCCTTCCCAGATTCGTAGATGTGATAGGAAAGAATGTCTGATTGGAGGAAATTGGAAACAATGAAATCGGGGAGAAAATTAGGAGGAAAGAGGAAGAAGAAGTGTATTAAGGTAGACAGACCATGCTAACTTCCAGTGATTCACAAGCGTAATGACGTCTTGCACACACAGGAGCAACTCCATGTGTGGGATAATGGTAGGCTGTCCCATATGTCCTACTTTCATAGGGTTGAATGAATGACATGTGTCTGTCAATATGGAGCATGCCAACCATACCTGATGCCATTTTATGACACTGATAGCTGCATACTGGAGTGCGGTTCCAAGGCAAGTATCAAACAACTTGCTCTATACATCATGCATGAAGCATTGTCTCAAAATCTCCCCTGAATGTCATCAATTAATCTGCATGGGCAGTGAACTGTACACCTGAACACAGCGCTTCATCAAGTGAAACCACCAGTGGTACAATGCGGCCTAAGCAACGTTCTCATAATCCATCAAGCTGAACACAGAGCCCATTCTGATGAAGCAGATGGTCTACAAATTCCTGTAACACTCTCTAAATAATCTTTACACAGACAAAACCTTTGTACACAGCCACAAGAGGCCAATTCGGATTCACTGTGAATCCGCTTGAGACCCCTCCCCGGAACTGTCAGCACGGAGGCAGCAGAGACAAAGCTGATGTTAATGCACATATTCTGTACAAACCTTGCAAAGCTAGTGTTATAGAAAAGAAGACAAGATGAACTTGTTACCAACGACATCTTCAGGGATCCACCACACAATGGATAAGTCCTTCTTGTTACTAATCCACATGTCAGAAACACCCTTAAATTACACTTGAAACACATAGGAAACTATAAAATAACTATTTCAGTTCGAAGGAATCTCACTCACTTACTCATTTGCCAAGCCACTTAATCCTACTATGGTCGCGTGAAGGCTGGAGCCTAACTCAGCCGACACTGGGCAAAGACAGGGCTCACCCTGAACAGCTCTCCAGACCATCGCAGGGCAAATACACACACAACCATTTACACTCACATCCACACCTAGGGGCAATTCTGAACAGCCAGTTATGTGCATGTCTTTGGACTGCGGGAGGAAACGAGAGTACCCGGAGAAAACCCATGCAACCACAGGGAGCGCATGCAAACTTCACACAGAAACGCCAAAGCCCAGGACCTTCTTGCTGTGTGGCCAACATGCTAACCACTATGCCACCGTGCCACCCTTGGATGAACCTGCTGGTTGCGATAATAATTCCATAAAGACATATTCTACAAACTTTTAACCACTTGCTCTTGAGAATCGTGCTAACAAGAATCTCGATAGATGGATGGTGGACGTAGCCTGAAAATGTAATGCCTCAACCACTTACTGGTTAACAGAACGCAGCCACAGGCATGACAGTCTTAGAATTGGGGATGTGAAACTTGTGGGATATGGAATCCAATCACCAAGGATTTGAGGAAAATGCTCAATGGGGAGAAAGTGGGGTCAGGAATCTGGAAACTGCAGGGCTGTGGAACTCAGCTGAAGTTGGGGGGGGGGGGGGGGGGGGGGGGGCGCCCACCCCAACCCTTTTTTTCCTGTTGGTTGAGTCCCTTTCTTTCCCCGGGCTTAGGGGTTAAAGGGCTGAGCTGACAAAAAAA
>JBCNYH010000015.1:18741541-18766236 GCA_039654325.1 Tandanus tandanus
CCCCCCCCCCTCCCCCCCCCCCCCCCCCCCCCCCCCCCCCCCCTCCCCCCCCCCCCCCCCCCCCCCCCCCCCCCCCCACCAACTCAAACCTCTGTATGCATGTTAGTGGAGTCCAGTTATCTCTCCGGGCTCAGGAGTGCAAGGTATAGTATGGCAGCAGAGAACCCTTCAACCATGCAAGACGTTTATATTCACAAGCCTGCAGGTTGCCACTCAGTGGGTGATGTGAAAATGTTCAGCAAACTGTTGAGAGAAAATTCACCCAGCAAGGCACTGAGAGGCGAGAGCCATACTGAGTAACCGAAACGTTTCTATCAAACTCACAGGCGGCTTAGTAGGAGTTATGGGTAACACAGCTAGCTAATTCACACTCAAGTACTAAATGGTACAAAATGGGGATAACAGGAGTCTACTGCTCGGTTAAATGAGGTCTAATGTGTTCCAAGCACAAACTGGAAAAGGAACAGTAACAACATGTCAAAAGCATTTATAGCAAATAAAATGCCATGTGCACATGATACAAGACTTTGCTGAATACACGTGAATGCTGGCACGCGTTCTGAAGAGGAATTTCATCACTCCCGGCGGTTAAGAGGGGCGAAGGAGAAAATGTCCTTACACACTCATACATGAAAGTAATACTTGACACACCAGTAGCATTGAACATGCATGCGCACTGAAGACAAGTCTGCATAACTAATTCTTAGGAGACATTCAAGGTAAAATAGCTCTATATTACCACTCTCTCTCACTCATTTGTAGAACCTCCTAATCGCCAGACCATCGCAGGGCAGCACACACACACAACCATTCACAATCACACTCATCTAGGGGCAATTTTGGAGCAGCCAATTAGTCTCATGTGCATGTCTTTGGACTGAAGGAGGAAACCGGAATACCTGGAGAAACCCACACAAGCACGGGGGAAAACATGCAAACTCCACACAGAGATGCCCTCACCGAGCCTGGGACTAAAACCCAGGACCATCTTGCTGTGAGGTGATCTGCAAAATCTGGAGATCGCAAGTTCAAATCCAGGTTGATGCCATGGGAGTTAATTGGCATATGCATACCCCTCTCACTCTCAGCCATTACCAGCTAATCCATGGGTGTCTGTGAGCTCATTCGTAAAAAGGGGCGGATGGCGCTTTCCCTCCAAATGCGCATGCGCAGCAGATCTAATAGAGGCGGGTGGCAGCATTGCATGTCACAGAGGGGGCAAGTGCATGAATCGGATACAACTAAAAAATTAGGGGAAAAGGCGGCACGGTGGCTTAGTGGTTAGCACATCTGCTGGGTTCGATTCCCAGGCTCGGGCATTTCTGTATGGAGTTTGCATGTTCTCCCCGTGCTCCTCCCACAGTCCAAAAACATGCATAGTGGGTTAATTGGCTGTTCCAAATTGCCCCCTAGGTGTGAGTGTGAATGGTTGTGTGTGTGTTGGCCCTGCGATGGCCTGGCAAGCTGTTCAGGGTGTACCCCACGCTCGCCCAAAGTCGGCTGAGAGGGGCGCCAGCCTCCCCGCGACCCTAATCAGGATTAAGCGGCTTAGAAAATGAATGAAAACGAGGGAAAAATCATTTAAATAATTCATTTAAAAAAATGCAGAGCACACTATAAAGAATTACAGGTATGGAATATAATAATGTAGATCTGGAAGGGATATAAATTAAGGGAACAAAGCAAGCTTTGGTACAGTCCCTAAAACCAGACTACATACTGTACTACTACAGAGGAGCCAGATACTCTAATTACACCAGGTCATTTAAAGTTAATCTTATGCCCGGCTGAGTGTGACTCTAATTCAATGAGATTCATCATGAAAATCTGACTCTTGTGGTTTTTAGTCTTTGTCTGTTTTCATTTTTGTAACTTGACACCATTGCGTTGTCTGTGCATTCAAATCAATGAAATTAAAATAAGGGAACGAAGCCTGACCAGCACGGTAGGGTAGTGGTTAGCACTTCCACCTCACAGCAAGAAGGTCCTGGGTCGAGTCCCATGCCTGGTGAGGGCATGTGCGTGAAGTTTGCATGTTCTTCCCATGCTTATGGGTTTCCTCCAGGTACTCCGGTCCTTATACAGTCCAAAGACTCACACATTAGACTAACCGGCTGTTCCAAATTGACCCTGGTTGACATGGTGACATAGTGATTAGCACGTCTGCCTCACAGCAATAAGGCCCTGGGTTCGAGTCCCCGGCTCAATGAAGGCATTTCTATGTGGAGTTTGCATGTTCTTCCTGTGCTTATGTGGGTTTCCTCTGAGTACTCCAGTTTCTTCCTACAGTCCAAAGGCATGCAAATTGGGCTAATTGACTATTCCATATTGCCCCTAGGTGTGAGTGTGAATGGTTGTTTGTGTGTTGCTCTGAGATGGTCTGGCGAGCTGTTCAGGGTGTACCTCACCTTCTCCCGGAGTTGGCTGAGATAGGCTCCAGCCTCCCTGCGACCCTAATGAAAAAGCTGTTTGGAAATCAAATGGGATAAAGCCTTTATAAGGCAAGAAATTGTTCGTTTCAACATGGTGCTTGGGTTAAATTGAGATTTTAATATAGTGACATATTGTAAACATTATTTGCCCCTGTGGTTCTCAGAACGTTTTCAGATGAAATGTTACCCAAATATTAAGAGTAAAGTGAGCCTGCAGCAAAAATACCTGAGCTTATACCGACATCCTGGAGCAGCAAGGCATAAAATAAACAATAACAACTTTTATCAAATTTGCATATTCACACCCTAAAGACATGATGTGCCTGAAGACACCGCCTTTTCATTATTCAAGGGAAAGTCATGACAATAACACTCACTCACTTACTCACTCACTCACTCATTCATTTGACGAACCGCTTAACCCTATTAGGGTCGACTATCAGGGAGCCTGGAGCCTATCTCAGCCGACACGGGGCGAAGGCAGGGTACACCCTGAACAGCTCACCAGGTCATCACAGGCCCAACATACACACACACACACACACACACACACACACACACACATTTATACTTACACTCTAACCTGGGGCAATTTGGAACAGCTAGTTAGCCTAATGTGCATGTAGAAGCCTATCCACTTCACAGCAAGAAGGTCCTGGATTCGAGTCCTGGGCATGGAGTTTCCATTTTCTCGCTGTGCCTGCGTGGGTTTTCTCCAGGTACTGCGGTTTCCTCCAACAGTCCAAAAACATGCACATTAGGCTAACGGACTGTTCCAAATTGCCCCTAGGTGTGAATGTGAGTGTGAATGGTTGTGTGTGTGATGGCCCTGCGATGGTCTGGCGAGTTGTCCAGGGTGCTCCCTGCTTTCACGTCCCCGCGACCCTGATAGGATCAAGCGGTTCAGCAAATGAGTGAGGAAAGTGGCGTGCCCGTACAGAAACACCCTCGCCGAGCACAGGACTCAAACCCAGGACCTTCTTGTCGTGAGACATTAGTGGTAACCACTACACCACTGTGCCGCCCATGACAATAATACATTACGCACATAATTTAACAATTACACTGAGGAAAGTTCACTTTCTCCAGCACAAGCAATAGAAAACAAGACGCAAAACAAACACTAGGAGTGTGTAGATTACATCTCCACAGGGAGAAATATAATACAATAGAACAACAAAGTTTGCCTCCCATAAAACCTCTCGGCCACAGGAATTCTGGAATGAGAGCTTCAGGGGGATATAACATTACAACACTGCGGTGCACAAGGGAAACGAAGAACAAAGTCACACCGCGACGAATAAGATGCTTTCAGTGGGTAGAAGCAATAATGTGTCTGAGGAGTGCAGTGGAAGAATCGTTGAACTAGAGCCAGAAGTAAAGGTTTGTTAAAACAAACCTGAGGCACCACACAACATTACAGAACAATTCACCGCACTGGTTCTCTTTCACACAAAAACGTCCTCTAAAAGTGCAGCAGTAAATTGAAAAAAGCACAAGAAAATTATTATATATACAGAGAGACATTCTGTTACCATCAAACATCTCATCTTTTTATCTTTATCTATTAAAAATGAATAAAAAAAAAAAAAAAAGTAATACCTCATTCATTCATTGGCCAAAACGCTTGCAGGGAGGCTGGAGCCCTTCTCTGTGAACTCTGGACAAAGGCAGCGTACTCGCTGTACAACATACACTCACACTCACACATGGGGCAATTCGGAACAGCCAAATAGCCTAATGTGCATGTCTCCGGACTGTAGGAGGAAACCAGAGTACCCAGAGGAAACCCATGCCTTCACAGGGAGAACTTGTAAACTCCACACAAAAACACCCTCGCCGAGATGACTCGGCTGAGATGGGCGCCAGCTTCCCCGCGACCCTATTTGGGATTAAGTGGCTTAGAAAATGAATGAATGAATAACAATTTTCAAACAGATTTCAATATGTAGTAGGTGATGACCACACAGTTTTATTAAAGCCCTGATAAATAAAGAGAGAGAACTGAAGGAGGGTTTACTTTCCTTTTTCCACGAATGTATATCCTTATAATTAGAAGCTTGTCTTTCTAAAGCAGCGCCTCTAACAGAGACTGTAGATACACTGAAAACACAGTTATCTAAAGAGTACATAGGGGTGACACTGTACCGCGAAAAGTCACACATGAAGTGTCTGCGAAGGTACACATGTATGCAACGGTTAATACAGAAGTAATTTGCATATGAATAAATAGTTATACCATAAGTTCATGTAAACGAGTCGGTGTTTGTGTGATGTATGTGAACGGACACTCGCATGATGTGTATTTGTGCCTACGTTTAATTTATTTAGTATTTCACTAGTTTATATCTCTATTGTTAGTTTAATATCTGTATACTGTTATTTTTGCCATTAAATTGCCTTATTCACGTCCTATTCTCGTGATTTCGCAAGAGTGAAACGGCAGTCTTCTCAAACAGGCCAATGCAAATTACCAAATGGATTTAGGCAGATTGCAACTTCGAAAAAGTACCACCTGATAATGAAAATGTACATATGGTCATGTGTAACAGGAGAGTTCAGAAGGCTTGCCTTTCATTTCACTTTCAAAATTTTGAACTAAATATTGGCGCGAGAAACTGCACAAACTTGTGATTGTACAAACTCGAATTGCACTGAAGAGGTAAGTACCTCATGTATTTACTTTTCTTATGATGTTGTGCTTTTGTTAGCACTTTGTACGGTGCAATTTAGCCATGTATCCTGTCAAACTGACATGAGTAAGAAATTGCTCTCAAATTGCTCTCTTCTACCTGGCAATAACATCTTGCGGCTACTGCCATGGCGCTTTCTTCCTCTTGCGGACATCCTAAATTCAAGATGCCAAAAAAACTTTCAAAAATAAACCCAAATATAAAAACATCTGTCTTCTACAAACAGGATTCTACGATTTCAATATGAAATTAGCGGCAATGGAAAAAGATTTTGACTAGTAGTTGACAAATTCACCTCTGTTTGATATAAATTAATTAAATTAATACAGGGTCATAAGTACACATACAGTACACTTAATATTTGGTTAAATATTCCTTAGCCTTAATATTCCTTTCACCTTGAACAGATACTTTTGTAAGCCATTATCAAGCATCCGGCAGAATTCTGGTTGTTTATTTCACCACTCTTCCTGACAGAGTGTAATTAAGTTTGTTGGTTTCCTGGCATAGACACAACTTTTAAGTGGGATCCTCATGTTTCCCATTGGGTTAAAGATATTCCAAAAACTTAAGGCTAACCTGCTTTATCCATTCCACAACCAGCTTTGATGTGAATCTGGGGTCATGCTGGAACACCCAATTGTGTCCAAGTTTCTGGTTCTTTGAGGTCATGCTAAAGAATTCTGAGGTTGTCCTCTGCTTTTATTATTCCATCCACCACTTCAACTAGCAAAAGACATCTCCAGAGCATCATGCTACCACCACCATGCTCAACAGACTCTCTTGACTGTAGATGGTGACACTGGTGGTTCTAGCAATACATGGTATGCCTGTGCATTGGTGGTTCCAGAAATGTTCCGGACCATTCGAACCAATTTCCTCTCAGCTGAGGGTTACAGCTTGATTCTTCTTCCAGACCTTCACTAAGTGGCTACACCTCTTACATACAGTTGTTTAAAACAATGATCTTGGACTCTGAAATTGTTTCGAAATGGCTCGGAGAGACACTCCTGACCTGTACAAACTACAATCCTTTTTCTCACATCTACATTGGACTTTACTACTGTGCCGTGCTTTGGTCAAGCCAACGAGTGCTGTCAAGCAAACACTTTATATGTTGACACAGAAAAGCTAGTAGCTGCAAATAATCATAGTCAGTAACAGGACGTTAGGAGACCATGGCCTTGGCAAGTTAAAAGACATTTTAAAGCTTTCAGCACCACTGAAATAATGATCTAAATGGGTGTATGTACAACAAAAACAACCATGTGTTGATTTCACAATAAATCATAACCTGTTTTTTTTAATGTTGTATAATTAGTCCGCCCCAGAAAAAAGAACAGTTCGAAGGAATCACTGAAAGCCTAATATTACCACGACATTCCTCTCAATGATGCGTGGATGTAAGCTTCTGATTACAAACCTGTATATTTCCTAACAAGTTTTGCTGGTACTTTCTCTGCTCAAGATCAGTATGATCTTCTTATTTAAAGAAAAAGAAAACACCCTGTGATGGCCTGGCAAGCTGTCCTTACCCAGAGTCAGCTGAGATAAGCGCCAGCCTCCCCGGGACCCTAATTAGGATTAACCGGTTCAGAAAATGAATGAATGAATGAATGAATGAAAGAAAACACGGTTTAGCACGAATGAGGAAACAATACATTCCAATTTTTTTTTTTTTTTACACTCGTTTGTGCCACCTGGTACATCAAGATAACCGATTTCACAGCAACCACCATTAAGCAACCTCGCTATTATTCAATCAAATCTATTATCAGTCAATCAAATCATCTGAAGAGACACTGCACAGGCCTGGCTGTGACATCGATAGGGCTCGGCACTTTCAGCTGAGAGTGATGTGAAGATGTGCGGAATGTGTCCAGACCAATCAAAGGCTATTGCCCGTAACAGATTTCTGACCAGAAGAGTCTAATCGTTTGTGGCGTGCATGTATAAGTTGCCTCTCTTTACCATCCTGTGAACGCCCGATCCCGTCTAAACTTGGAAGCTAAGCAGGTTTGCGCCTGGTTATTACTTAGATGGTAGACCACCTGGGAATACCAGGAGCTGTGCAAGGAGTGCTGAAGGAAGGCAAAGCAGACCACTCTCATGTATAATATGCCTAGTTAGCCATGATCCTCTGGTGCTTAATTGCAGCTGACGCCTGGAACAGGCCTGGCACATGAAGAAGAAGAAGTGCAACTTGTAGGGGTGATGCTCAGGCTCTGAAATAAGCTGTTAGGTTGTCGCTGCAGACTAGTTTACGTGTAAAATTGTGCTAATAATGAGTAAACATTTCCTTTCCAGCAATTTAATTGAATATTAGCGGTCAAATGAGCTAAACAATACAGCCAGTCCGCTCAGATGATGCAACACTGCTGGACAAAAACACTAAACATGGCAGTTTTGTGAGGGGTGCATGTTCTCGCTACTCTATTTATTGTTTACTGGGTTAACTGGGTTTTTTCAGGTTCGGGAAGTTGAAATAGTGATGTTTCCTCCAGTGTGTGCTAAACAATGCATTTTCATTTCTTCATTTTCATTTTCTCCCAGGGGCAACCCGGAACAGCCAATTAGCCTAATGCACATGTCTTTGGACTGTAGCAGGAAACCAAAGTACATGGAGGAAACCCACACAAGCACAGGGAGAACATGCAAACACCCTACAGAAACAGCCTTGCCAAGCCCAGGACTCGAACCCCCTACCATCTTGCTGTGGGGCTGGTGTGCTAACCACTATGCCACCGTGCCACCCTTTTTTTTTTTCCATTTAAATTATTTTATTTTGAATAACCCGAAAATTTACTATTAGCCGATAAACTCGGAAAACACCGAACCTGCTACTAAAGCCACAGACAGCAGACAGCAGCACAGACAGCAGTTCATATCCTGTCTAGTGACTAAATATCTGAGAATCAAAAAATGAACCTGTAACAGCCAGCATGTAAAAAACAAATGGGATTATTTAATGGTGGTCTGATTCTAATGCCCCTGTGATCATCTGAAGCTGGGATGAGTTCCAGACAATGAAGTGCAAAAGAAAAAAAATAAATAAATACCACATACTTCATATAACTCGACTTAAATTACAGGATTTTTTGGTACATGTCTCAGCAAAGCATAACCTCAGGTCATGAGTAGTGAGAACGATATTTTAAACCAGTCACGCCAAATGTAAACTGAAACCAAAGCCAATTTAAAGCTCAAACGTTCAAACATGATAAGCAGCAAGTGTCTGGCTACGTGCTCACTCGCAAAACAAATGAGGAACTAAATAAAACAATGACTGACTTCTGGGTTTCAACTGAAGTCTGATGACGGCTTTGTTCCACTAACAGTAAAGGTTCCCATTCACTTCCCAGGTATTTTAAACAAACATGAAATACAGTGGGATCTCGTGGATCTCCTGTACGTGAGTGTCAACGACCCCTTCACCGGGCGCCATGATATTAATTAAGCATCGCCATCTTTTTTATTTCTCTTGAAGTCGCATCCCTTCCTCTGTTTCTTAACACTTGATCTCAGACTTTTCCACTTTCCACCAATCAGTGTTGCGCTGCCAAGTTATCGCACATACTCATGACCGTTCCTCTGGTCAGGTGGTCTTGTTACTGTTATTGTAACCAGATACAGAACCAAAACAAGATATAAAACAGGCGCATAAGGGATACTAAGCTGGGGTGGTTTCACCAGGAGACCTTTACATTCAGCCAGAATTCACTGATAATAAAAGACAATCATCATCAACATCAGACACTTACTACTACCGAGAATTCCCTCTTCGTCATACCTGTGTGAGGTTTCCTCAGATAGCTTGGCCTGCTCTCCAGTTTGCCCAGGCCTGCCGATTTTCCCAGCTGCTGGACCAGTACGGTATTTCGGTGTGTTCGTTCTCTGGGTTCTGCGTTAGAGCTGCTCTCCTCGCTCAGCTCTGGGTTCAGTTCCTTTTCACTGGCCTTTATCTGATCCTGGTGAGGCTCCTTTGGTGTATTCGGCGTTTCTGGTTCCGTTCGGACGGTGGTACTTTCACATTGTATATTGGCAGTTTGGCTCATTTCTGGCAGTGTCGGCTTCTCCACAGCACATTGTTCTGGTTTGGCGCATGTCTGTGAGGTAGAAACACCTTGGCTGATATTCTCAGGGGGGATTTCGGCTGGACTCGGAACAGGCAGAGCATCCACTTCGGAGACCGTGTCCTCAGTGACGTGGACGAAGTCTGAGGGCGTGATGGCAGTTGTGCGGTCCTCAGAAACTATTGGCGATTGTAGGGTGCTGTCCACAAGTTCGCCAGGCCAGGAACCTGGAGTTCCTGTATTGGGAGCATCGTCCTTGCCTTGATTCTGTTCCACAGGGTTAGAGGAGTTCTTGGAAAACCGATGGTGGGCCGAAAAGGACTTGGGCAGCAGCTTTTTTGATTTTGAAGATCTCTTGCTGCTGACGTCATCCAGGAAGCCAGAATCATCTCCCTCGTTTGTCCCTGAGCTAATGCAGTTGATGAAAACATTACGGTTAGCGGGAGCTTTCTCAAAGTCCTCTGTCTGGGAGCGGCTGAGCTTCTTCTTGTGTCCACCAAATCCGAACGAGTGGCGTGCCTTGTGGTTGCAACCTTCATTGAAGCTCGGCTCGGACAGCCGGCTCCGGTTGTCTGCACTGAGCTGGTTGGAATCGGCGCGTGACTCGCTGCTCCTCTTGCTATGAAAGCTGATTGACGGTGCTCGGAAAAGGCTGCGCCGCTTTCCCGTGCTGCTGGAGCTCGAGTTGGTGCTTGAGGGAGACGAAGTGTGCACGCCATTGCCTACACCACCAGAGGACGGAGAGGACGGCAACGAGTCCTGCCTCTTTCTTACACTGCGCCTGAAGATGGGCAACCTGGAGACCAGGGTGGAGCGGCGTGGCCCTGATTCACCCATCAGGGAAAAGCACCAAAGATGTCTGTCTGACAAAATGAAAACACAGTTAGTACACATGAACAGTATACAAACATTCATTCATTCATTCATTTTTCTGAACCGCTTAATCCTACTAGGGTCACGGGGAGGCTGATGCCTATCTCCGCTGACTTGAATGCGGGGTACACCCTGAACATCTCGCCAGTCTATTGCAGGGCCAGCACACACACACACACAACCGTTCACAGTAACATCCACTCCTTTTGAGTGTAGGAGGAAACTGGAGTACCCTGAGGAAACCCATACAAGCAGGACCTTCTTGCTTCGATGCGGATGTCCCGAAAACAACTACGCGTATACGGAGTCCTGCTTTCTGTAACAAGGCGTTTCCTATTCGGGTAAAACGATTAGAAGCGTCAGGGTGACTAAGAACAAATGCATGTGTTCGCATAAAGCTGTATACGATACACCCACTTAAAACACACCTATCAGTGGAATGCAGGCTTTATTCTATTCCTAACGTAGGATTAATGGGATTTTCAAAATTAAAGCACGCCGTAGACCGATCAGACAGAATCTATAACGCAGGGTCAGTGTGTCATTGTGTCCCTGCACATGAACACATGTATAATAGCATCCAGGCTTGTCTCATGCATGCTGAGTGTCTATGTTTACATGATACACACCTGCACTCACACACCCATCTCTCTCTCACACACACACACACACACAGCAGATCTGGTACCTGGATCACTGAGGTCAGTGTATATCATGGGCAGCCAGATTAAAAATATGATCACTGACACCAGGAGCATGATGACGTCATCAGCACTAATCCAGGTGTCATTGTGATGATCCTGACAGCTCTGGGGTCCTGGGTGTGTTTTAAACGGTACAGAAGGAGGTAAATGAGTCGGATAGGGAGCAGAAGCATCAAATCAACCCACGCACAGGCGCGTATAATGAAAGGTCGTGTGTAGAAGAGAGGATGCAGAGATCCAGTCTGTCTGTACAGAAAGCAGGCGAGGTGAGCGTCGCGCGCGCGCTACAGTAGCACAGCCCAGCCGCGCTAGTCACATCCATGCTAGCAACAAAAACATCATACCTGAACAAACCCAGTTCCCGGAAACAGCCGCTGCCTGCGAGGACGAACAGTGTTACGGCTCAGTAGCTGGCGGTTCGAGTCCCATGCCCGTGTCCCGCGGTTCGGTCCGGAGTGACGTGGAGCCGTTTCTCCGCTTCCGCGTTGCTAGCGCGGTGACGTGAGCACCTTGTCGTCACCGACCGTTAACGCACAGGTACGTCAAAAAAATGGTCGAATCCCAAACAGCCCCCCCCCCGGCTCTGTCCTCTCGAAGACTGGTACTGCAGGGTATGGAGGGACGGCTGGTTCAGCCCGCTCGGTGCTCTTCCCGTCCGTGAAGCATGAAGGACGCCGGGGGAAGATTTTCTCAGCGTCCTCACTACGGTTAGATAGTGAATTACCGCATTTCCGGTGGTCAGAATCTCACTATTCGTATTCCGAGCAGATTTGATTCAACCAAATATACTTTAAATAAATTCAATCCAGGTGTGAGACTCTTGGTTTATGCGTAACATGTTATACATTCGCCCAGATTTAAAGGTTTAATCAGTGAGTGGAATTCAGGAGTCACCGTCTGTTGGTGTGTATATTTTTACGCTACTTCCGGTGTAAAGGTAAACGTTGAATGGAGGAGCATTATGTACATCAGATAATGCTTATAAGATGAGATAAAAGTTCTTTTATTACCTACAAATTATTGGCCAAGATAAATAAGTATATTTTTGTAAATTTTTGATTATTTAAATTTATTTAGCATACATTTTATTTTTTATTTTAATTTTTTTTATTTATTTAAATTTTTTTTATTTATTTTAATTTTTTTTAGTTAGCCGAAATAATTTTACTCAGGGTTGATGATGTGACATAGTGGTTTGGCACAGCAAGAAGGTCCTGGGTTCAAGCAGGGCAGCGGTGGCTTAGTGGTTAAGGCGATGTGTTACTGATCTGAAGGTCAGCGGTTCGATCCCCACTATCACCACTGTTGGGCCCTTGAGCAAGGCCCTTATTCCTCAGTTGTATAAAAAAATGATAATTGTAAGTCGCTCTGGATAAGAGCATCTACCAAATGCTGTAAATATAAGCATTTCTGTGTAGCCCCTGGTGTTTGTGTTTCCTCCTTTTACTCCGGTTTCCTCCCACAGTCCAAAGACATGTACTTGAGGCTACCTGGCAGTTCCAGGTTCCCCCGTCGGCGTGGATGTGAGTGTGAATGGTCGTGCAACGGTGTGGCAAGCTGTCCAGGGTGTATCTTGCCTTCGGCTGAGATAGGCTCCAGTCTTCCTGTAACCCCAATAGTAGGCTTAAGCACTTTAGCAAATGAGAGATTGAGACTGAGGGTAAAAAGCAAACTCAGGTTCGGACATCTATCGGGAAGTCCTCTATTAGGCCGTGCCTAAATCTTTACATTATATTTAATGAAGACACGTCATCTGGTACTTTTATCCATGTATCATCAAACAAGTTCTGCCTTAGGTTTGACGGGTTCCATCCCATGGCTCATGCAACCCCAGGTTTTTTTGTTGCTTGATAACTGTAACAGCGAGCTCGCTCATCACACCCCAAACCCACACGCACAGATAGTGACCGTGAAGGGTTATAATGATTGGTGAATACGATCGTTTGATCAGTTACACCATGAATGTGTGTTTATATGTTGCACGACAGTGCAGATTGTTTGACCTGTGGATTACAGTGCAATGATAAATGACTGTTCTTTTCTTTGGCTTCTTTTTTTTGAGGAGGCCTGTATGACGTCGGCTCCAATTTGAGCATGCAATTCTCTTGAGAAGCCACAAGGTGTCGCTGGTACATTACAAGAGTAGAGCGCTATAATAAGAGACTAGAACAGTACAATTGCCCTCTTATACAGAGTACCTTTATATTTACATAGATTTTTTTTTTTTTTTCCCAGATCAGTTTCCAGTTGAAGCAGAAACAACGAGAAGTTTGTGCCTGTTGATGGTTACTGATACAGAAACCACAAGAGTTTCAGGAAGTTTATCACTCACTCATTCACTTGCCGAACCGATTAATCCTATTAGGGTTGCGGGGAGGCTGGAGCCTCTCAGGTGTGAGGTGGACATGCTAACCACTACACCACCAAGCTTTCATTAATGGATGGGGAACCGGTTCAATTTAATTAAGGTGCAGGCACATTCAGAAAAGAAACTCCTCCTCTTATAATAATAATAATAATAATAATGAAAACCAGGGCCAATTTTAACATCTTTATTTTATATCAAAACCCCACAAGGTAAATTAAAAAAAATCCAAGAATAAAGATACAAGTGACAGACAGCTTTTCATTCTCATTAAAGCATCAAAATCACAAAAAGCAAGACGTCACAATGCAGCTCATTTGAAATGTACAGTATCACCTGTGAGGGTAAAATTATATTGCACACTACTTCACACACACCTGCACCAAGCCATGTGACTGAACATGCTGTAAAGTGCTACGCTTAAGATGAGTTCAAATAACCACTAAAAGACATCATGTCCTGTTTAATAAGCAAAGAGAGCTCACAGTATGTTGATACTCTACCACTAAGGCTACACCAAAAAGTGATTAGTGAAAACAGAACCGGGATTTCCTTCCCTTCTGAGACCCAACAGCTTACCGTGCACAAGGAACACAACTGTTACTATTACACCCCGTTATACAAACATTCACAACAACACAAACCAGAAACTAACAAATGTGCAACTGATGTGCAAAGGTTCTCCCTTAAATCCACCGTGGAAAGAAACGTAAATAAACAAGGACTCATTTGTGTCTACGAAAAAGGAACAGTTAAAAAAATTAGACCATGATTTCACCATTTCCTGGTGTGACCGTCACCATTCACATGATTATTTCAATGAACACAAAAGCAAAAAGGACACATTCTCAGGACACAACGGTTAAAATATACTCCATATTAGCGAGATTTATAAAAAGGAAAAAAAAAAAAAAAAAAATAGACGTGCAGCTATAATATACCTTATTTTAAAACAAACAAAAAAAATCATAAAGGTTACATGCTACAGTAAAAAAAAAAAAAAGAAAGAAAAAGGAAACCATCAAGAAAAAGTGAAATTTGAAAATAGCATATATATATATATATATATATATATATATATATTTAAAAAAAGAAGGAAAAAAGAAAAGACATCCAGCCATAATATGCATTAAAAAAAATCTTCAAGTAAGAAAGAATAGAAAATCCATGAAATTTAAAAAAAGCATCTTTAAAAAAAAAAATAAATCAGACAGAGACATCAGTTTGCACTGAAATCAAAAAAGGCTCCAACAATTTAAAAAAAGACTTTAAAATGCTTCGATTTGGTAACTCATAGGATTCCAGCTTAAGAAGCAACCAAACGTTGTGAGGTTTAGTGAATAGCCACATGCCAAAACACCACCTCAAACTCATCTGAGCACAAACCCAGTGCTGATCATTATTATTATTTCAGGATTAAGAGGTAGGTATAAGAAAGCCCATACTGTGAGTACCTGAGGAATCACATGGCAACCCCACTCCAGCTACTGCAACTCCGGTTAAGTCCCTTTACAGCTGGCAATCCTGATGCAAAAAAAAAATAAATAATAAAAAATCTGTGCTCATTAACTAAGGCATTTTAAGCCATTTTAGTTGTGTCTGGTCTTTTTTCACAGGCAGATTAACCCAATCACCTTCGGAATCAGTGTTAGTACTTATACCCTGGTTAAAAGCTAGCAGCAAAGCTGTGATTTAAATGCTACGTCATATATATATATATTTCCAAAGATACATTCAAAATGCACGAACTATTCAATGCTGCATTCAGTGACGTCCCAAATACTGAGGTGTCCTTACATGTTGAAGTGACAATCCACCACAAGCATGGTGTGTTAAAGCAGATTTAATTTCACTGCAAATGATTTATTATTTATTTATTATCATCCGTGATTATTCTTAAACAATTCATATTATTCTTCTTCATAGAAAAGAAAAGCCTACCCAAGCACTGTTACCTGCCATCAGAACAGTTTGCAAAGCCGGTTATTGTTAGTGCACAGGTATTAGATTGTGTAGTCATCTGCAACATCAGACAATCATTAAATTCTTCACATGTAAACAGTAAGGAGGTGACATCTGTAATCCACTGCATGAAATTAAGGTATAGTGTGTTCTTTTGCATTTCTGTGACTGTTATTAAACCCTGATGTGTAGTAGTGCTGACATTGTAATCTAAACACCTGCCTAGTTGGTCTCCTAAAAGGCACTGAACCAAGGGATTTTCAGGTTATTTGTGGCTCTTAAACTGAAATAGTGCACCGAAATAGTGTTTTCACCAGAAAGCTACATATCACGACTTGTGAGAAGCCGGGGACTAAATAAACCAATAGAATAGGACAGCGACTCGGACACATTCACATGTAAGAGAGGCGCTTGGCTGTGATGAACTCCTCCAGGTAGATGGCTCCGCCCCCCATGAGGCCAAACGCAGGGTACATGGTTCCGGAACAGTCCAGCTGGCGATCATAGAAGCAGCGCATCGAGTCACCATCATAGAAGAAGACGCGGCCGACATCGTAATCGAGACAGACGCCGATTCTCTGAGGCAGGGGCAGGACACGGCTGCCATGGTCTCCAGCAGCCGCGGTGTGCGACACTTTGGGAATAAAGAGCTTGCCCATTCCTGCTGTGAGCAGAGTGAAGGGCTGCGAGAGCTCATAGCATGTGTCCTCGCTGCCACTGTCATGCCCGCTGTCCTGGTCGTACCTAGAAAGAAATCAGAGGAATGGCATGAGCAAGATCTGCTGAGCAGAAAGCAGTTGGCTTGGACTAGATCCAACTATCTGAAGATAAAATTAACAGCACTGCAGTTACATGCCTGCATATTGACCTTATTCTGCCACACCCACTTTTAAGACATTGTTTCGTCCACGTTTGTGCATGAACGTCTACTGTGAAAATGGATCCACTTCTTCACTCACTTATTCGCCGGACAACTTAATCATCCTAAGGTCATGGGGAGGCTGAAGCCTATCTCTGCCAACACTGGGCGGGGTACACCCTGAACAGCTCGCCAGACCATCGCAGGGCCAACACGCACAACCAATCACATTCACACCAAGGGGCAATTTCAAACAGCTAATTAGCCTAATGTGCAAGTCCTTTGGACTCTGGGAGGAAACCAGAGTACCCAGACGAAACCCAGGACCATCCTGCTGTGGGGCTGACGTGCTAACCACTACGCCATCATGGAAAAACGTAAGGGGGAAATTTAGAGCAGTCAAACCACCTACAGGGTTTTTTTTTTATTTAAACCACATAGGCAGTAACTAAAGCCCGGGTTAAACCAGAGACACTGCAGCTTTGTGATGGAAAAGCTACCCGCTGTACCATGTGCCACCCTGTACAGAATCAAACACAGTGTTTAAATATTTAGACGAATGATTTATTTTCTCCTACTGGAACCTCCAAACTGTTTTATTCAGCATTTGTGAAAAAAGATACTTTGACTCATTGTGGTCTGACGCAGTAAGTTATTCTCTCAAAGTCCACAGTACATTGCTTCATATTTTCAATCCTCCCAGTGTTCAGCTGATGACCTTCAAATCAGCTGATAGACATGGAATGGCTGTCGATGTCGAAATAGATTCCAACAAAGGGAAATGGCAAGAAAAAGATTTGGGGTGGTGCTTAGAAGTGTCGAAATACAGTGTAAACCTCTAGAGAATGGACAGAATCACAAGAATCTGGGGTGAAGTGGCATTTCATAGCTGCATACTACTTGTAATCACTTTTATTTAAGAGCATTTTGCTTAAGAGACGTTACACTGAATAATTTTCATTTCAACCAACCTTGGGCTGCTGGTGTCTCGGGGGTTGTGGAACCACTCACTCATCTTTGAGTCTGACGCCACGCCCACTTTCACCATGTAAGAGCTTGGCTCCACATGGAAGGCCCAATAGTGACGACCATGTGAGATGCCTGTGTCACCAATGATGTAGTCAAGGCATATGTAACTTCCAGTCTGGACCCGATCGCCGGCCAACAGGAAGGCCATGCCAGCCATGCTCTCCACGGAGTCCTTCCTCTTGCTCAACTGCAGACGCTCTGCACTGTAGCCGCATTTCTCATTGAACAGGAAGCCAAACACTGTGGCGGAACAAACAGCAGCTTCTTAAAAAGTTTAGGCTTTAATGCATTTATCATGAACATTAGCCAAAATGTCAGACATTAAAAAATATATATTTAAAAAAAAAAATACCCACACAGGGGTCCGAATGCTCCCGCCAGCAGGACCATTTAATAATGTTTTTTTAAAATGGAAAGTCAGAATATTATGTTTATATGTTATATAAAAGTTGACCCATATACTCGCCTGAGAGGAACACATCCACCAAAATTGGTGATCGCATATCATTTCCTTTCAAGGTTATTGCACTAACAATCTTTGAGAAGCCCAACATAGAAAAATTCACTAAGATGACCGCTGTGACCCTGGAGCAAGATCAAGGGCACCCATATACAATCCCAACCGAGAAATTTGGCGATCCTAGTTCATTTCCTTTCAGAGATGTCGTACTAAAAATCCTTGACAAGCCAAATATAGAATAACTTGATACATGTGGCCCATGTACAATCCCACCCTATTCATCCTGGGGGGGGAGTCATCCACTGTATGTGGTGATCCGGTTATTTCCTTCCAAAGTTATCACACTAACAAGTTGGACAGACGGAACCCATTCCTATAGGTCCTGCTCCACTTACCTCCGGTGACGGCAGGAGCTTACAAAATAGATTCGTAGGCTTTGGTTGAGACACAGTCAGAGCAGTCAGTGATAAATTGTGAGACAGAGTAAGGAAATCACTGAATCATGTTAATATGTTGAAACACGGCTGTACTCACTAGAAATGAAACTAGAGAAAAATCGACTTAGCAGTCAATTCAAAAACCGCCCAGACACACAAGACCATGTTGAGAGGCAGCAAGCTGAGGCTAGCGGCTAGCATGGATTTCTTAAACTGTGATTGCGTTGAAAGTTAAACAAGTCAACTTGCGTCTTTTCACAGCTTCAACAAAATTTTGATGTTTGTAATTTTGACGATTTCGCCACTACAAAGTCAAGAAAATATGCTTCCCTACCTGAATCAACAAATTTATTAGCACTACTACGCGTGCGGTTTTTTGAGTATATTGAGACATTCATTGTGATACGTGACCAGATTGGAAGGAAAAAGAGAAGATCAGTAAAGCTATGGAAGAACCCCATTTGTGATGAGTGGTCTTAAGATCCTTGTGAAGGGCACCAATATGTAATTTAATTAGTAGCTACCATAGATCTAAACTCTTATTATTTCAGAATATTATGATTGTGTAATTATGACGGTACCACAATTCAAAAACCAGAATAAATAACCTCTCAACAAACTGATATTAATCTTAATCAAGATGCAGCACAACTGACGTGATGGATTCTGACCGCACTTTAAACCACTTCAATCTGGCTTTCACTGAATGACAGACACTTGAAGGCTTAAAGATGGCCATGCTTTGAATGCGCTCTGCTGATCCAACACTGGCAAATTTGATTGGAGCTAAAAGGGAATCACGGCAAGAGGCGCCCAAGCATGCTGCAACCAAGAGACATCTGTCTCCTTAGTAATCTTCTTCAAATATGTGCATTAAGTACATTACATAAAAAAATCCCAGGAGGTTACACATGCAATGGCTCAGCAATTCAACCGCCACATACCATATGTTCAGTCATTAATCAACATACAAGAGCTGCTTCATACGCTGGGATACAGAACGCATACTCAGGACTCGTCTGAGCGAGATGCACAATCAGCACAATCAGCACATTCCTCAGAGTGGATCTGAATAAAAGGGCCAGCGGTTCTGGAGATATTATGGACATTTCTAACAGTTTAAAATATACTTTTTGAATTAAATCTCTCTGTAGGTGCACTTGGGGGGTGGGGACAATAAGACAAAAATATAACATTCTACATGAAGGCACTTCTATAATACACTCATAGTATAGTATACTTCAACAGGGTTCCATTTATACTTATACTTTATACCTTACAAATGAATATGATACTTTTATTTACTGGCAACAAATATATAAATATAATTATCTTTTATTCTGTAATAAATAAACAATTATAGATAAAATATTTTTGTTCAATATCTAATTATTATGGTTATGTGCAACATGGCACAAAAAATATTATAATTATTTTGATATTTTTCCCCAAAAATGAGCAAAAAAAACTCACTGTCGAGGAAAAGATCATGGTTAATATTTTGGAATCATCTGCATTACAAAAAAAACCTTTTTGGCACAGGACTAAAAATGCTACTTGGGCTTCAGTCAAAAGTGAGTGCTAACAGACCTTAAAGGGGCGGTGAATATCATGAATGGTATTAAATATCATGAATGGTATTATCAAATAAGACAAACATTCATATAAACTTGGTTGATGAAGGATACTAGACATGAATTGGGTTCATACATCAAGTTTGTTAGGGGTTTGCAATACGATCTCAATCAAAAATTGTTCGGCATAACAAGATTTCAATGACGTTCACAGACATATTGGAAAGTTCCTGTCTATGTAAATGTAATGATTCGCGTTATATTACTTTAGTACAATTTCCGTAAGTTCTCAAATGTCTAGTAATAACAACATGAACAATATATAGCTCACGGCAAAGGTACTAACTTACTAGGACCAGGCGCGCACTCGTGGACTGCGGACAGACAAACACACATAGTTTCCTGAGGAATGAAAAACGGTGCGTCAGAGTACCTTCCGCGAAATTGTGGATGTGAATGCTTCCGCGTAGCATTCACATCCACAGGGCAATTCTGAAACAGCCAATTAGCCTAATGTGCATGTCTTTGGACTGTGGGAGGAAACCAGAGTACCCAGTGGAAACCCTGTGGGAGAACGTGCTAACCACTATGCCACCGTACCATGTATGTATATATGTGTGTGTGTATATATATATATATATATATATATATATATACACACATATACACATATACACATATACACATATACACACACACACACTTTTTTTTTTATACCAGGGGAAGTAGAGTATCACAGAAAATTAGACGGTATATATGGTATTCCCATAAATAATCACGATATACACCACTACTGTATTGTTTTCTCTCCCAGCCCAACATGTAGTCTCTTACAAAGTAAACCATTATACACAAGACAACAAGGTACAAACTCTGTAGGGCATAAAAGGAATAAGAAGCTAGATGCAATTTGGCAGACTCCAAGGTATCTGTGAGAAAGGCATGTGAAATGTAAATCCCATGCTCATCTTACCAAATATAAGGTAAGAAATGTGCAAATTAATAAAAATCTTGCTTCTTAAATTCCTTGTTTGTTTCCCTAAGAATAAGAAACTTTGGCAGTCACTTCACTACTACTGTACTGAAGATGTTTGTACTGGTAGAGAAATGATTTGTTTAAAGCTTAACCAAGATTCTGTGTTCATTGAATCAACAATATGACTATTTTTTAACATCACCTGTAGGTTCAGACTCGGTCCGTGGTTCCTGTGGAATAAGTATAACTCGATTCATCATGGACATCATGCAGATAGAGACATCACATGGGATTACAGTTTATTGGCTAAGCCATGCTGCACCATCCAGTGGAAAAGCACCATTGTGCTAAAGATTTTTACAGTACTGATGTATACAGTTGCATATACTGCTGGGCCAGAACTGGTTGAGTTTCATTAAGTTCTGATCATCACGCAAGAAACAAATGATTAATAACCACGATGAGATGAATTTACCTGGCGCAGGTGGTGTGTGAAAGGACACCTCAGGGCTGTAGGGGCTGTGAATGGTATTACGGCAGCTCCGCACCCTGAATGCATAGCGACAACCTCTATCCAAATCACACACTACTGTGCTGGAGCTGTGCACATGCTCAGCCTGCTGCCACTGGCTCTCCTCTTCGTCCTTTGCAGGCACTTTTCTATACTCGAGGACATGGTGGTCAGTGGGCAGAGAGTCTTCTGGAAGCCTCCAGTGAATCAGGCCCTCATTATACACACGACTCTGAGACAGGTCGATCATGGGAGGACTGGGAACTGGAGAACAAAAATGGATACAGAGAATTCAGCGTTAGCGATTGACCTGCACATGCATGAGTCCCACACTGAATGCCAAGATACAGTTAACCCCACCCTTTTGCTAAATCTTTCAAAATTCGTGCAAAATACAGAACATTCTGAGTTTATTAAGTTTGGAAGAAAGCTTATGCCTGACTGTGTCTAAAAGGTGAAAACCTCAGCAAGTAAGGATGAAGAGGGGACTGTCACACAAGCAAAGAAGCCTGCCAGGCCATTGGGCATGCAGCCCAAAGCACTTCTCCCTGAATAACAAGCTACTGATCAAAACAGGAGGTGCATTAAACCTCAAAACCTCATCTCACTCACTAGTCAATAATCTGCTGCACCAGAAAGTATGGTAAGGGGAAACGAAAACAGATTTAGACGGGCTCAAGGCAACAGTCTGGGCATTTATGGCTTCCATCAGCACTACAAACTACCATTAAAGTCCACTCTAATCAAACATACGGAGTTGAAATGGATGGGCCACATCCGATCTGCCTCGTCTGCTTTTTCCTTTAATCAATTCCACTTGATATACTCAGTGCTTTTTGTCCATCACTAGCCATTGAAATCATAAGCACAGATCAGATAGCGAAATTTTATAAATGATCTCCTTCAGTGTTTTAATACACCATTACCCATATTCAGAGGCTCAGGGGTTAGCACGGCTACCTCACAGCAAGAAGGTTCAAGGTGCAAATCTTGGCCAAAGACACACATTAGGTCACCTGGCTACTCTAAAATTGCCCAGAGGTGTGAATGGTTGGTTGTGTCTGTGGGAATTCTGGTATAGACGGACAACCTGTTCAGGGTGTACCCCACCTCCCTTCTGAAGTCAGCTTTCCTCGTAACCCTGACGGATAAGCAGTATTGAGAACATCCAGACCCCTTGTCCCAATATCAACACTTGCACCCATGTGCACCTCAGTTTTGCAGCCTTGGTATAGAGTGCAAGACTGTAGGGTGTCCCATTCCTTAGGGTTGTTCACTAAGAGTGCCTCTTTCGTTTCTTCCCTTAATGCCTCCATGCATCAAACACGTATCAGACCTCACTTCACTGAAGGCTACTACCCAGAATCCCCCTAGTATTGGGATGTTTCGAACAGCTAACCAATGGGGAAGCAGTTTGACAAGGAAGCCGAGAACAGTGACAAGCAATGAAGAAATTTCTTTTCAAGTGTAAGTGAAAGTCGTTTTTCATTAGAAGTTGGCATTAATATAACGAATACGATATGAAGTGAAGCTGTGGATCACCGATACATGACATAGTAGAAGAGGAAGTGACAGTTAGACACAAAACAAAAAGCAAAAAAAGCAGTGTCAATTCTGCTTTTAATAGCATTTTATGCTGCCAGGTGCACTCAACAAGTTTCCCTAGTCTGAGTTCACATGCACTCTGCATGGGGTTTTTCCTTCAAGGAGGTTGCAGAAGCACCCCCACAGCATGATGCTGCCACCACCATCACCATGTTTCACCATCGGGATGTTTCTGGCTTGGTTATGTGCAGTGAACAAAGTGCAACCAAGTGCTTGCTGATTAGTCAAATTAGTTACATTTTCATCTCCTTTTCTTTATGTTGCCACATTTGTAACCCTCCAGCACCAAACCATTCAGAAGGCGCAGGAGCGTATTTTGAGATTAATGCACGGGTGGGTCAAATTTATCCCACACACATTCTCCCACATTTTTTGGTATCGATACTTGTTTCGAATTCCTGTTATCGAATCATCTGCAGCAACAGTTGCAAAATAACCCAATTAAAAAGTCCTTTCTCAAACCCCAAAAAGAGTGTAAATAAACCCTCTCCCTCGCTGCATGCACTCACAGAAACTCCCTTTTACATGGAGGCACGGTGCTCAATTTAAATGCTGCAGATTAATCCCATTTATCAGACTGACTTGGTGAATATGTCTCACAACCATGGAAAGATGATGAAGAAAGTGTGTGTTTGGAATCTGACAGCGGAGAGTCTGGTTTAGAGGATGAATCTGATCCAAACGAGTGCATTTTAAATCAGTGACCTGATGATGAACCTGCACTTGACTTTCAGCCGTATTAATCAGGCTATGATAAGAACGATCCAAGTGAAATATATTTATGAAACTTTGTACAAGTGAAGATTTGAAAGGGTTAAATATTTGTACCATAGCCTATGTTTACAGAAATATATGCTGCTAATTCGTCTTTTTGGAAACTTTGAATGCATTTTTCTCCATTGTTTAATCTTTCCATAAGCCTTATAGTCAGTCAAATGGTGTCCTATCAAAAAAAAAATAATAATTAAAAAAAAAAATAAAAAAAAAAAAAGAGATGATGCATAATTTGAAAGCTTTTTGTGCTATTTCAGATAAGCACAAAATCTCAGAATTGTCCCTTGTGACTGGTTTGATGCTGGAGGGTCAGATTTATGTGATCATATGCCTTTTAATTAACAATGGCTTTAGATTTGCCACTGTGACACGAATTGCTGATTTATGAAACGCTGCGGAGATACTCCCATTTCTGCACAGGACGTTTTGGAGCACATTTGAAATGCAGTTGTTCTAGACTTAATGGGGCCGCATATATATGCCCACATGCAATCTAGTCTGCCATTAAATTCCAAAGAACATTATCTACTGCGAGGATGAACAACATAAGAACGATGGCAACATGAGGCTGCAGCGACGGCTCTGTCTGCACTCACTCAGAAGAAAACAAGACAGACTCGAGTTTAAAAGTACTTTGCAATTGAAGCAGCAACGCAACTCAAAACAGGCATCAAGATCTCTTAACATTCAAATCATTCAAGGTGAGTAAGTTCCAATTCATTTTAACATTATATTAACCACGTTTACGAGCTTTATTCTTATACTAAAATACATTTTGGCGTTATTTTTGGTCTCCGACAGCCGGCACTGCTCTGTTCCCAGCCATGTGCCATGTGATGTTTGCAATGGCTAAACGCTAACTGTGCCATGTTTACCCTCAAAATATAACCGACAGTCGCTCGTGTAATGTGTGGTATGAGCTACTGTCATCCAAATATAATTATAGCATTTTAAATATTATATTAAATAAATTCAGGAGTGCATGTTGTAGTACATGAGATTTAGTGATTTGTTTTATACCTTCATATTGAACTGGATATTGAGACGTGCAATTTTCACCGATATTGATCGAAATGGACTACTGAATTTCTGTGTGCCATCCTTATCCCTGACCAAGACTCTTCTTTTCTAGGAATGAAGATCCTTCTTTCTATGCCCAACTCAGCCAGATGTCTGCGGTTCTACCAAATTTCTTCGATTTTCCAATTGAGGCCACTGTGGTTCTGAAAACATCCAAAGCCTTAAAGATTAAGGGTCTGAATACTTTTGTTTGTTTGTTGTTTTTTTGTTTGGATTTTTCCCCATTTTTCTCCCTAATTTAGTCGTATCCAATTCCCACCCATCAACTTTTAGCCTTCCCCATCACAC
>JBCNYH010000015.1:18766336-18777399 GCA_039654325.1 Tandanus tandanus
AGTGAGCGTATGCCATCCCTCCCTCCTGTGAGAGCTCGGCCAATTAGCTCCCATGGACTCCCGGTCACGGATGGCTGAGGCATCAATCCGGATTCAAACTTGCGATCTCCGGGTTGATAGTCGCGCACCTTGTCGATGCTCCACTCGGGAGCCCCAGGGTCTGAATACTTTCTGAATTTACTGTATATGAATAGCCTGTTCGTCTCACGACAAGATGGTCCTGGGTTCGAGTTCCAGGCTCAGCGAGGGTGTCTGTGTGAAGTGGAGTCACACAAGCAAGTCTCCCCATGCTTGTGTGAGTGTTTCAGTTTCCTCCTACAGTCTAAAGACATACACATTAGGCTAAATGGCTGTTCCAAATTGCCCTGAGGTGTAAGTTAAGTGTGAATGGTTGTTGTTGTTGTGTGTGTGTGTGTGTGTGTTTGTAGTTTCCTGCAATGAACTGATGAGCTGTTCTGTATGTACTCCTGCCTTCGCTCACAGTCGGCTTAGATAGGCTCCTGCCTCCCCGAGGCCCTAAAAATGATTAATCGGTTCAGCAGAAGACTATTTTTTTTTTTTTTTTTTTTTTTAAGATTTTTGAAAATCACTGAGTTTTTCCAGTTCAATGACAGCAGGGATTTCAACCATGGCCGGTCGACACCATGTTGATTCAGTGCCATTGCTCAATAGTTCCCTGACTCCAGTCCTCAGACATTATTACTCAGGAGGGAAAAGCTACACAATTTAATGGATAAGCGACTCAATGCCAGTCATGTTAGTTGCTTATCCAGATCTTTGTAAGCAAGGAATTTTATGTAACTTGACCTATATAACTAGTTGAATAACTCTGGCACATGTTTTCTACAATAATTCACCTATTAACCAGTTAATTACCCACAGCTTTGGAAGTCTGGAATGTCTTTATCCTATAAGTTTTTTTTTTTTTTTATTGCTGAGCAGTACAAAATGTCCACTTTGCATAGCTGATGAGAGACCTCGGACTAAATAAACAGTTCCTCAGCAGGCTCTGAATACTACCTTTCAATTTTAACATCTATATCATATTTTAACATCTATATCATATTTTAACATCATTGGACCTCTAGTTTATAATCCGTTTAGAAAACAAAACCGCAAGTTGATGAACACGTATTTAAAGGAATAAGAATTAGTGGAACAGGAGGAAACTTCCACAACCAGACACAGTATAGATCATTGTACTGACATCATACACTTTCAGGAACATCTGCTTCAACATATTTCGTGGTGCTCAGCTGTACAATCCACATATTCACACAGACGAAGCCATTTCTTCAACTCTACCTACCAGTGAAACAGGAATCATTGTGTGAAAGGAATTAGAGTAAAATCTGCCAATCCTCCTTGTGCCAAAATCCTAGGATATATTAGGACTCCAACCGGCTTATTTAATTAGAGAGCCACAAGCAGTGCCAGACACACCAGCACCCTGTCACACCCCCTACAGGAACAGATGAATGCATACCATTCTCAAACTTACCTCCACCAAACATAATGTCTTTCAGCAAGGACTCTTCCTTTGAGGTGTCCAAGACAAACTCATCAAACGAAGGGTCAGCAGCAGGGTGAAAGGTCTTCAGTGACTCTGTGGCTTTCTGAACCCTGACCCCAAGAAAACAGGGAGGTATAGAAGCAGTTCTCCAGCAGACACATAAATCATTATATAAAGAGAGTTCTTAGATATTAAAGAGGAGATACTATGCTTTTTACACTTTAACCCGTAAATGTTGTCAGTGTTGAATAGTCATGTTAGACGGTGCCAGAGTGTCAAATAACGAGGTTAGTGCATGTTCCTCTGAGCTGGTTGAGCTGGCCCTAAACACAAGGTTAGTGGATCATGGCGTGGTGGGACTTTGTTACTGATTAGCTGGTCTTACCCCACCCAACCCAACCGCCTTTTGCACAGCAGTATCTCCACCAATCGCAGTCTGCCCCCGAGCCTCTGGAAAGCCTTCAGAAAGGGGATCATTCAGAGCACAGTAGGAACGAAGAGAGCAGAAAGACCAAAAACGGGAGGAGGAAGCCAAACAGGCTGTCCAGCACACCCTCAAAACCAGCTTTTCAGGGGACGTGGGGAAAAAGCTTCCTGAAGAGCTGTGGAGTTTTTACATTTACAGAATTTGGCAGACACCCTTATTCACAGCGAAGTACTTTTTTTTTTTTTTTCTTTTTTTTTTTTAAGCTGAGCTAATGAGTCAAGGTCCTTGCTCAAGGGCCCAACAATGGCAGATCAGTGAGACTGGGGTTTGAACCCTGACCTTTAGATGAGTAACACAGACCCTTAGCCACTGAGCCACCACTGTCCCATTTTTTGTATTACGAATTATACTTTGGTGCTCCACTGGTGCCCAAAATTGAAAATAAATATCTAAAAATGGATACACTGCCATATATGCAGCATAATGGAGATCGATCATGAGGATTAGACTGAAGGACTTAAACTTTTACTGTACTTAAATCCACTCATGCAGCTCATTCTGCAAAGCTCACTAGGCCAGCTTTCACCAGACGGAATCTTAAGATAGACCACTAGCCACAAATCAGCTTGGGTCAATATATAAACAGCAGCTCTTAATCCTCATTAAAATGGTTGAGTAATTCAAACAACAAAATGGATGACTTCAGCTTTGTCAGTTTAAGGAATTTGAGAGTTTAGAGGTGTAACCTGACGTGGAGCTGCTTCGCCGTCTGAACGAAGCACGACTGGTCAGTTTCTTTGAGGACCTCTTGTGCATAACCAACTAAACCGCTGTTCTCCAGCATGCCCTGGTACTCGTCCACCTGGCTCCTGAGCTTGTCCAGACGCCGGTTCCTGGATAGCTCGATGGACTGCAACAATTCAGTCTTCTTTTCCTGCAGAGCCTCAAAGAGACGCTCAAAGTGCTCGTGCGCCTGTCTCTCTGCAAGCTGTCCATTTTCCTGCATTGATGAGATACAACAGTAGTTACTGAAAGCACCACTCATCCATTTTCATTTTCGATACACTGATAAGAGCAGTTATTTACCAAAACCAATTGTGATCTGATTCCCATTTCTATTCCATCAGCTAATGGTCTGCTTTAGAGGGGAAATGCTCCAAAGTTACTCAGCTTTTGTAGACATTTGTCACGGTTAATTCTGTCTCAAAATCAATTCACTGTTTCAGGCCAATTCAGATTCAGTACTAATACTCAGATGCATTAGATAAGTGCATCACTATACACAATACACCACACCAGCATTTACAGAAGCAGTCTTCAAGGACCACTACAGTTTTTACTCAGCTGCCAACATCCCTAAACAGAGCATTCAAGACCACAGTACACTGCTCTAGATTTATTAGGAGTCGGCAAAGAACTAAATGTGGACCATCTTTGACTCCTTAACTTGGGTTCACACTGGAGCCATGATGTCCACCATTTGACAGAATCGCGAGGAGTGTGGGATCGAATCGAAAATGATCTTGAGGGATCCTGGCAGAGCCGTGATGATCTTGAGTGAACCTGGCGGAGCCGTGATGATCCTGAGGGAACCTGGTGGAATCCTGATGATCATAAAATTTTCACTGTCAAAAGTTTTGCCACTATTATTCCAATCTATTCCGATTTGATGCCAATCGTGGTAGAATGTGTGAATCAGAGTGTAACAGACCTTGATGAGCCATCGTAGGGGATCTTGGTGCACACAAATTTCATCTCTTGGACGCACCTTGCCTTCTATTTATACCCCAATCGTGGTCCAAGCGTGAACATAAATTGTGGAGTTCCATGCTTTTTTCAGTAGTGGAAATCGTGGACATCATGGCCCCAGGGTAAATCCAGGTTTAAAAACCAAAACACTATTATAATTGTTATATATGCTGACAATCTGCCAAAACCAAAACTGACGGTCTATGTGCCGATTCGATAACTTATGATACAATAATGATTCACTGGCTAAACATCTCCAATTTACCCATTAGACACAGCGTGGTTATGGCACAAAATGTGGAACCACCTACGAGAAGTGAGGCACGATAACAATACCATGTGTTAATGATGGCATGTAGCAGATAAATCAGTTAGCACTTCCCTTCTGAAACACGGCCCAGGATTATAAGAACTGAAACGTTGCAACCATGATGATATGATGGCTAGAAATGTTAGACTTCACAAGAAACCTCGACTGCTTTTCATATAATTATGATATAACTGGAGATTTGCCAATACCAGTATCAGAAATGCTGCCAATGGCGTATTGGTATCGAAGAGTGCGCCAGTCTATACACAAATTAAGTCTATTTTCAATCCCGGAAATCAGTAGTTCCTTTGTGCTGCAGAAAACGCCCTGATCTTGCAGGTTTCTTTTTATAGCAGCGAAAAAGAACCGGCTTCCAGTTGTGAGAGGCTAACAACAGGTAGCACAATGTCTTCAATTTGGAAATATTTAATTTTGGAGAGTCCCAGCAGTAAAACAGTAAGGTTGGCGGCGGGGAGTGAGCAGTACCCACCCCTTCCTTCACTTTCATGGCTAAAGCGCACTTTATTAAGGTACCTAACCCCCAACTGCTCTGTGGGGGTTCAGTTTGGATGGATTAAAAGCAGAGTGTAATTTCCCTTGCAGGATTAGTACAGTATACCCCCAAAAATAAAACGTGCCATGCAAAAGAGTTTAAGTTCACCGAGGTAAAGAAGAAGGAAAAAAAAGGACGAGCTGCAGCAAAGCACATTCAAACAGTGTGATAAAATTCACAAACATATATAGTGCAGGGGTATCGACAGGTACTGAAAGGTCAAATATTGGTAGAAATGGTATCAGAACATCTCTACAGCTAATTATGCTTGATAATTAAAAGGATTTTGACGTCATAAATTACTAAAATTTAATCCTAAATCTCAAAATCCCAGACATTCCATATCTCAGCCGTAAGAACGTGTACAAGTATGCTCAGAAATTATACCTGACAGTGAAATTAATGCTTGTGTCCTGTAGTGAAAAGTTATACCAAAAGGCTCTAAAAAGTTTCCACAACCTACTTACCTCAGTCTGTCGAATCAAGACCTCGAGCTCCGAAATCTGAGTCCTCACTTGTTCCTCTTTGCTAATTAAGTAATGGATACTTTTTGATAGCTTATCCTGTTGGCGGAACAATAAAATCTATTAGGCTATGAATGCGCGTAATGGAAAAGTGAACTGCCCCGGCATTTTTCAGACAGTTCAGACCATCTAATATCACCCTGACAGACACCGAGCTCTCCTAACGTTATTAGGCACAACTGATTGCATTAAAAATGCATAGTCCAGGCTTGCTTGATCTGATCTAAGGTTACACAGCTTAGATAAAAAAACAAAGCAAGCGTTGAGTGTTTTTTAATGTTTTAGTAATTTACCCAGCCAAAAATAATGTGTTTTTTACTGACAAAAATACATGCGTCAACTTTTTACCCCCTTCTATTCACAAGAAACATGATCCCGAGTTCTTGCTAAGCAGGTCATGTGCGCTGCTCTATTTTTAATGAGAAGGCGCAAAAATGAAACTGTAAACCTTTAAAATCTACAGCGCACTCTCGCATGCTTTAGAACATTTTAGAAACCCATCTTATCTTTATCTTACAAACTTTCCTTTGAGTCTGCATACCTTGAGGACCTTGTAGGCATTGCTCATGGAGGTGACTTTATGGTTAGCATGAGAACCTCCTAGCTTGCAGAGATGACACACTGGCCGGCGACACACCTCGCAGTACATGTTAACTTTCTCCATCTCGTGCTCAGGACACATCAGCACCTACAGCCAAAGAAGATGGAAACTCTTACTTCCAGACAGGAATTTGATCCGATGGACAGTTCGCTCTCTTAAATGATCCCAAGCAAGAAATCAAACCCTAAAAGGTAAGCTTGTTTTTGGATGCACTGGTGACTGTTACACATCAACACGGTAATGTATTATTAACACACACTTACAAACATTCTCACTGGGAGGTTACAGTCAAACCTATTCCAGAGAATGAATTTGGGTGGTTAGAGTTGGAATAGCTTAGTGGATTTAAAAAGGTGTTTATTAAACCTTGTACATTAAAAGGAACCCATTCACTTCCCATCTATATTAAATAAACATGAAATACAATGTTATCAATTGAAAATAAATTGAAATCGGATCACAATGCCTTTCTGAAACTATTTGGTTATTCCTGTATGCGAGTGTCAACAACCCCTGCACCAGGTGCCATGATATTAATAAACATCTTTTTTATTTCTCTTGAAATCATATCCCAGGGGAATCAAACTCATTTTCACCGAGGGCCACATCGCTAAACTGAGGGCCGAATAATCACTGAACATCTATTCTAAAAGGGCTTAACAACGACAAGCTAGCATGCAGTCTTTCTTGAGTCATGAATGACTAGCTGTTTACTTGAAATAGGCTGCCGCCCCCTAGTGGAAGGATGATGAATTAGGTTTCATGGTAATGGTCGGTGCAAAGAATGTACGATAGTCATAATCTTTGAAAGCTCTTGCGAGCCACATAAAATGAGGTGGCGGGCCGGATTTGGCCCACAGGCCTTGAGTTTGACACCAATGTCATATCCCTTCTTCTGTTTCTTAACACTTGATCTCAGACTTTTCCACTTTCTACGAATTGGTGTTGCACTACCAAGTTATCACCCACTTCAAGATCGTTCCTCTGGTTACGCGGTCCTGCTGTTATTGTAAACAGATACAGAACCCAAATAAGATGTATAAAAAAAAATAATAATAAAAAAAAAAAGGTGAAAAAGCAATATCCTTATTCGCACATTAAAAAAAAAAAAGGCATGTTAAGAGATACTAAGCCAGTGATCTGGGGTGGTTTCACCAGAAAACCTTTATATTCGGCTAAAGTTAACTGAGAATAAAAGATAAAACACAACAGATATTCAGTAGTGAATGGGGAGCTTTAATACAACGCTGCTTACAAAAAATATTCTGATCTTATGGCAAGCCAGAGACAATGAGTCAACTTATAAATGAAAGCTCAATGAAGGATAGTGTATTTTATTTTATTTATACTACAAAACACACCAATAACTCATCTTCAACTTAAAGAATATTGGTCACCTTAACCTTGCATGAACACTGAACAAACCAGACCCTGCCTTAGTCAAACGCAGCACGCACTTACCAGAGTGATGCGCCTATGCGGACTTCCCTAGGCCCCGCTGAAAACATGCATGGTGCCCCATGTACCTGTCAGGCCCCCTTCCATAAGTAAAGATAACTGCCACACCTCTTTCAATTTTTCTTTATAGGGAAACACTCGTTTAAGTAATTAAAATGTTGTCCATTTTGCCATTTTAAGGTATCAGACTTTTTTTTATTATTTTGTCACCAATTTATTTACCTTTAAATAAAATATCCTTGTGTGACCTAAGACGACATGATAGAGGAATTGTTCATACCTTTGGTCTGAAGTTAGTAGTTGGTCCGACGTACTCATGTTGGGCTCTGGGCGTCCCCCATGGGTGATGCAGCTTGAAGCACTCATTGCAGTAGCTCGCCTTGCAGTCCATGCAGCTCTTGGTGGCCTCCTGCGCAGGTGGCTTGCACACGTTGCACATGATGGCGACGGCGGCACGGGCCGCCTGCCTGTAGCGCTCCACGATGCTCTCCAGCGTGAAGTTACGGAACAGCATGCTGATGCCCCGCTCGCCCAGCTCTATATCACGCTGGCAACCTGGGCATGGGAAGCTGGTGACGCGGGGCGTGACTGAGGAGCGCCTCCAGCCCGGAGAGGAAGACACAGACCCTGATTTCACACAAATGTTTCTCGGTCAGTTACTCTGATGGATGAACAGAATTATATATCTATTTTTTAATTAATGAAATAAATAAAGTGAAGCACTGCCGACCTAAAAAGATGAAACTCAAACCAGTTGACTCGAGTTTCAGGATGCACACAAACAACGCAACAAAGACGGAAAAAGCCACAAGGTGCACAATGATCTGGACAATAAAAGGCTGAAGGTCAAACAAAGACATTCCAAACAAATGATACATAACTAAATTACAGACCAATTTCTTAATACACAGAAGATGGAGAAAATGTACAATCACAGAATACACCCAGGTATGATGTATGAACCTTTTCTTCCTGTTCCTTGTCCAGTTCAGTGTATTTAACACACACACACACACACACACACATATGCAATACATTTACAGAAAAAGACAAAACACAATCTCACACAAAGGAAATTCTCAGATATAAAGAGTCACACAATCAAACATACACTACAACCATGACAGAAACAAGCAGGTAACACACTGAGACTAAACTTGGATGCATGGCATGAGCACAAGACAGTGATATGACGGTGCACAACAGTGACTAATGGATGCAAAACATATCTGAAGAAAACATGCATGAAGATGTACGGAGATGTAACGGACTGATAACGGCTTGCTCGTCACAGACGTGGGCGGGAGGTGGTGTTGCCGGAATGACAATGGGGAAGTTTTCCGATGTGATCTGAACAAAATGAAGGGAAATGAGCAACGGGTGAGGGCGTGTTAGAAGAAGAAGCATGTACTTAGGCCGTGGTTGCGCTGCGCTGTTCGGGTAGGGGAGGAGCAGGCAGCATCTGCAGCGCGGCTTGCTGGGGCCTGCTGCTGCTGCTGCCGTAATGACACTCAGTACAGAGGAGGGGAAAGAAAATAAAACGCTCAGACCAGTAAGTCATCGTAAGGCCATTCTGGCAGAGCACCGAGGTGTCTGGCCCTACAGAAACCACAAATCAACGGCAAGCACCCTCTCGTTCACTTATCGTACGGCGCTAAAAGTGAAAATGGTGCGTTATATGCCCTCAGACCTGCCGCTGTCACTTTATAGTAACATTTGGTTGAAGGTTCTCACTTTAATTTGGTGGTGGGCTGCACTCTCGGATGTAAACTGATGTGTGTTTTTAACATCTCAGATGGGTGGAAGAGTATAATGCTTTAAAACACATCCAAAGTTCCGCATGTACGTGGGAAATACTGAGCATATTTACTGCCAGGAGAAACAGCAAGTCTGTTTAAGGCTTATACAGAGACATCGAAAGTTTACAATCCTAAAATTATAGAGAATTATCCAGTATTAAAAGATTAGCCGAGGACTGCGTGGTGCGTTGATTCCTTAGAAGAGATATGTTATTAACTTTACAAAGAACGGCTCTAGAATTAGCAACGTCTATTTCAGTAGCTATTTGGGTTTAAGGGAACGGTTAGCGGTTTTAGTGCCATCTGCTGGCTGTGATAGAAATAACAACCACAACATGACATGATCACTTCCTGTTGAAGCCTATCATGTCCATAGATGTTCAAACAGCCGGTTCATTTGATGCACACGTCATGCACCAGTATTCAAATAAATACTGAAATCACTATACAGCCCTTCGTTACGCCATACGTCCACATGATGCATCTGGCAGACAGCAGCCCTTTTACTGAGTCCAAGCTAAAGGGGTTCATCAGGCCAAAAAACATCTGGGGTGTGTCTGTTTTAACTCGTGTGGGCAGGAGTGGGCAGTCAGATATGAAGCTTGCAGATAAAATAGCGATAAATACTGAATATGTCCAATAACGGTCAGTATAACTCTTTAAAAAGCCTTACATGACAACAAAGATAGATCTTTACTGATAGGTGTCTGAGCCTTGGAAGTTTCTGTTCAACAATTTCATGTTCTGTCAAGCTTCTGATTTTGGCGTTTGCCCCACAAACATTCATTTACCTGCTGGTTCGTCTGCCTTGTGTTTTTTATTCTGTGCGAGTCTGAGTGGTGGTCTATGAGCCTCTATTTTTTTGCTTTTCAATTTCATTATTATTTATTCAGCATCAACTCAATGACGCGGCAACCTTATTGAGTTCCCTGTGGTGGGCAGGCACTGGACGGACCCAAGACAATCATCCAAGCCATGTTCCATGACTAAAAATAAACGCAGTATCCATAGCAGCTGAGGATGGGAATCACCGGGGACCGCTCAATACAGTACTGTTAGTATTGCGATTCTATAAATATCCTGATTAAATATTACGAGTTCTTTATACCATATATCTTTGAACCAGGTCAGAGAAAGTCGAAACATACACCTAAAGCTTTAAACTTTGAAAGCTTTATTCAAGAGCTGCACAACTGAATTTGAACAGGAGTAATTAAATATAACCTGCTCTTTAGAACATAATTTTTCCCTCATCTAGAAAAAAATTAATTTTGTTGTGGGTTTAATAGCGGAGCTCCTGTGTGGAGCCCCATAGACATAGAACATCACCTTGATCATGCCACCACAGGAAACTCCGTAAGGCTGCTGTGTCACCAGTTTAAAAATAAATAAATAATAAAAAAATTTTACATATAAAAACAATACTTACTACTAAATAAAATAAAAACGTATTACTAATGACGAAACTGAAACCCCAGAAAATAAGGGCTCATACACCACCGCTCAGACTCACACCGAATAAAAAACATACAATATAACTCAGATAGGTAGACAAACATTTGCAGAGCACAACACCAAACATTTACGGGAGCAGAGAACATGAACTTGTTAGACGGATAATTAAACTAACAAGTCAGCTGAATACACATGAATGTGGAAATCCGGAAACGCGGGGAAGATTTTTTTATTTCCTCCTTAAAGGAGCCGCACTACTTTTATAACACCAGCTTTGGACACCCACTAATAGAGACATCTATTGGGAATCCACCTTTATGCAGTGCCGAAATCTTTATATTATTTCTGTTACTCAGTTCTCGCTCCATATTACACGTCAAGCACAAACACTGACAGGGCAAAGGCTTAATCACAGCGGACAATTATACTTCATTTCTCCATATTAATAAAGTGTTTCCCATTCCTAGCAGTTAACCACAAATATCAATTCATTAATGCTTCAAATATTAAAAGACACAGGGGGCGTAATGCCTACTCGAAAGTTCTTACTCCATATTAGGTAAATTTTTTTCTGAGCTGCTCTGATCTGTGTGGGGGTTCAAGTTCAACTCAGGAGCAGAAAATGTTCACTAAACCTCAAAAAAATAAATAAAAAAATTTGAAACCACCATATA
>JBCNYH010000015.1:18809004-18822175 GCA_039654325.1 Tandanus tandanus
TAGACTTGGATGTATAACATAAATGTAATTTATTACATTTAGAAGGGGTCAGCATCATTATACTGGCATGCTCCGTGAAGGGAACGGACTCATCACAGGGGACAGGTGAATGAGACATGCTCTTTGAGAGAGGATGGGCTTGAAGACAAGCAAAACAAAAGTGCGGGCTTATTAAAGGGTCGGTCCCCATAAAGGGGGGGGGGGGGGGTTTAATGAAGGCAGCAGGCTCTGTAAAGGGTAATGGGGAAGTGCATAATGAAATGGAATGGGCTTGCAGAATGGGATAGGTTCCATGAAGGAGACTGGCTTGGTATAAGATATAATTATATATTATCTGACTGAATTTGAGCTGTTTTGCAAAGAATGGGCAAAGATTTCAGTCTCTTGATTGAAAAGCTGGTAGAGACATACCCCAATGACGAGCAGCAGGAATTGCGGTGAAAGCTGATTCTACAAAATATTGACTCGGGGGGCTGAATACAAATGTCACACTTTTCAGATTTTAATTTGCAAAAGATTTTGAAAATCATGTTTCATTTTTCTTTCACTTGACAATTATGTGCCACTGTGTGTTGGTCTATCACATAAAATCCAAATAAAATATATTTACGTTTGTGGATGCAATGTGACAAAATATGGAAAAGTTCAAGGGGTATAATTGCTTTTGCAAGCCACTGTGTGTGTGTGTGTGTGTTTGTGTGTGTGTGTATATATATATATACACGCACACACACACACACACACACACACAGTGGATATATATATATATGTGTGTGTGTGTACGTGTGTGTATACATACAACTTAGAGACACAGCCAAATAAGGAATTTTAGATTTTCTTTATTTATTCGTTCCTATTAAGTCATACAGCATCTGCCACAAAGATGAAGTGTGAAATAATAAACTAGGATGCATTTCATGTCACTGTAAGCATTTTCACTTATTTTAATATAGTTAGTCCGTTCGTCTCACAGCAAGAAGGTCCTGGGTTCGAGTCCTGTGCTCGTCGAGGGCGTTTCTGTGTGGAGTTTGCATGTTCTCTCCATGTTTGCATGGGTTTTCTCCGGGTACTCCGATTTTGTCCCACAGTCCAAAGACATTCACATGAGGCTGTTCCAAATTGCCTCTGGTTGTGAATGTGCATTGTCGTGTGTTGCCCTGTGGTCATCTGGTATGCTGTTCTTTGCCCAGTGTTGGCTGAGATAGGCTCCAGCCTCCCCACGACCTTAGCATGATTAATCGGTTCGGCAAATGACTGAATGAGTGAGTGTTTAAAGCTACTGGAGAAAATTCTAGAACTTACCATTCCATCTGTGTTGTTTCTCCTGAAGGTCATGATCGGTGTCTCAGAGGCAATTCTCAGCACTTTCAGCTGCTGAAATCTTGTAATAATGATCTAAGACATGCTGTGGAAATATTGGCTCTGGAAATGATCGTAGCGTTTATAGACTGCCCTTGAGCAAGGCACCGAACCTCCAACTGCTCTCCGGCTGCTGCAGTGTGTGGCAGCCCACTGCTCCGAGTATGTGTGTGTGTGCTCACTTAAATGCAGAAGCCAAATTTCTCTTGCGGGATTAATACAATATATCAAATAAATAAATGGAATAGCCATGTGTGATCCTGAGCTTATGATACCACAATAAAAATAAACAACAACAAAAAAAATTATAACAAAGCCTTGTGCTGAGCCGCTGTGTCCAATGAAACGCACGCTTTTTTGTTAACAAACAAATGACATAAGCGTTTGTCAAAATGTGTGCATATGGCCACCATATTGGGAGAGTCCAGCAATCAAGTAATCCTTCAGTATATAGAAATTTAGCTGATGTCTCCTCCCCAGTGTAAAGTTACCTGCTAACATTCTCAGAGGAAAAACTCGCTGTTTGGCCACCAAAACCACAACTTAACATACTGCTATGACTTACTTTCCTCTTTATTGTAATAAACCTATGTGTATCTTGTCTGTGGAGTATATAACATAACATTAAGGTTCTGTAACAGAAAAGGTTTTTAGCAACAGCTGAACATTCTGAAGTGGCAGTGTGTATAATCCAACTTCAGCTACATCTGATAGCTGCACTGACGGCTCGCTTGTTGTATACAGGGCTGTGTTCAGTAACAAGAATTTTCTCATGAACTTGAGAGTTTGCCCCAACGGTTTTGCCCTACTGAACGTGTAAAAAGTGCTCGTAGCATTGAATGTAGCTCTGTGCAATAAAAATGTGGTATGAGATTTTTGCTGATTCAGGTGGAGATTGGTTCAGGATAGATTGATGCACTAAAATTTCACTTGCGTCTGAAAGGAAACGTTTTCAGAGTATGGACTGTACCGATGTTATGTTATGTTTTCCGTGACTTCTGTGCTTGTTGGTTGTTCAGCCGTATGCTTTGCACGCCGCCATTTTGCACAGCTCAACACTGGTTGATAATGTGTTATCTTAGACTGGTGTCTGCTGCACGCAGCCCAGCCAATACGACAAAACAACAAATTCACATCACTACCAGGGCTGGAACAGCCAATAAAGAGGTCACTATGCATGCCTAGTGGTAATAGCAGTGTGGCAGCACTTAGGCGTACTTTAAAAGAAGCAAGGGCTGACGTTGCCTGATGGATTCACTGATGTCATACGTGATCATTTTAAAGAGCTAGTAATACAAATTCACCACAGGTACACTTTAAGCACTGATTGAGACGTTTGTCACCTTCCAAGATTTCTTTATAAATTCAGAAGTGCAATTGGAAATTTGTGATACTGGTGATGTGGGAACTGTTGGTAAATTAAGAGAACAACATTTGCTTATCTGGATCATTTTATTTTAACCTGTTAAATGCAAGTACAAAATTATACACTGAAAAGTTGATCCTAATAAGGCAGGGAGTTAAGATTCATCATCAATACATTAAAAAAAAACAAATACCACACACAACGACGCAAATGCTTTCTTAATAAAGTACATTATTACAATCTCCTCCACTGTCGCCATGTTTGTGCCTTGTTGCCTCTGAACTGCCCTCTACTGGATGTACTGCTTAAAATTAATGCCAACCTAAATGACATTCAAAAGTATGTGGACCAGACACATGACCCCAGACAGTGACATTAACAATTCACTGTCAGTCACTGAGACATCAGTTTCTATTCATTTCTCAGCAACTAGAAGACCTGGAGGTTTCATCTACGGCTCATTCTGCTACTCTCCTGCTCCTAAAACTAGTCTATTGCTGTCATGCGTAATTCTTTACATGCATGTGGCTCATTGTTCCAAGTTCCCGTAGAAATAAGAATAAAATCTTTGGTCATGTATACACATATATAAAAAGTACCTCCAGGTTATTTCACCAGTATTGCTGTTTATTTTATATGACTATCGTACATTCTTTGCATCGACCGTTACCATGAAACCTAATTCATCATCCTTCCTCTAGGTGGCAGCAGCCTATTTCAAGTAAACAGCTAGTCATCATGACTCAAGAAACACTGCATGCTAGCTTGTCACTGTTAAACGTTGTCAGTTGATGCAGGTGAATACAGGAAAAGAGGACAAATGCCTAAACAAATCATTTTGCCATGTAGATTTCATGGTTGCCCTTTCAGAATAGATGTTCAGTGATTATTCAGTCCTCGATCACCTTTAAATGTAGTGATGTGGCCCTCAGTGAAAATGAGTTTGACTCCCCTGGTATACAGTATTCAGCCATATAGTACGAACAGCGGGATAACAGTCTTATTAAATCTTTTCTGTGTTATAAAAAAAACTATGTAAAACTTACTAAAATAAAAATGACACCACATGATCACAGATCCTCCATGACTGGCATTTACAAAACAATGCATGCACCCAAACTCACAGCATTACTTCACTATGCTGCTGACTCCATTTTACCACTACCGGATATCACTGCCATGCCTCTATCCAGGCCACGTATATATTCTACATCTATGATGTTGACGGTGTTGTGTTGAAATACTTGGATTGGACAGCTTTATTTTCGTAGGTAAAGGGAGCAAAATGAGTCTTCACACATCAACAACAATAGTTCATTATATTCCTGTGCAAGTCCGGATGCTCTCGGAAGATGTGGGGCAGGTTTATAGGCCTTGCCTCCATGCTGGAATTGGCCTGTGATACACAGATTAAACATAATATTAAGACTGGCACACAACTTGGACAGATGCAGATATGAAGGTACAATAATAATACAGAAAAAAGGGCAAAATCAACAAGAGGAAGTTTTACTGGCATGGTTTTGTTCCCACTTGTCCTCCATCACCAAACAAGGAGGGGCGTAAGGACGCACTGTCCCCTCCTTGACACTCTCACTTAATCACTTAATCCTACCATTAGGGTCGCAGGGAGGAAGGAGCCTACCTTAGCCAACACTGGGCGAAGGCGGAGTACCCCCTGAACAGCTCACCAGATGATTCCAGGGCAACACACACAACCATTCACACGCACATCCACAACTATGGGCAATTTGTGACAGCCAGTTAGCCTAAAGTATGTCTTTGGACTGTTGGAAAAAAAAACAAAGTACCCGGAGGAAACCCACACAAGTGTGGGGAGAACATGCAAACTCCACACAGAAATGTCCGAGCCTGGGATTTGAACCCAGGACCTACTTGATGTGAGGCAGACCAGCTAGCCCCTATGCCAATGTGCCACCCTTCCGTGACAAGTGACACAGAATTATCTCCTGGCATTCATTTGATTTCATTTTCCGAATCACTTTATCCTTGGTTGGGGTCACAGCAAGGCTGGAGCCTATCTCAGCCGACAGTGGCCGAAAAGTAGGGTACACCCTGAACAGCTCGCTAGAGCACTGCAGGGCCAACACACACACAAACCATTTACACACCCATTTTCACACCTAGGGGCATTTGGGAATATCCAAATAATAATGCGTCTTGTCACAGAACGCTAAGTGAATCCGCCGCGTGGTCAACGGCACACTGAGGATCATCATGTTTTAAATAAATTCGATTATTGTGACATGGATACCATTTACAAGGTTAACAGGGATGTCCACAGGCACATCTGGTATAAAAAACAATCCTGTGCTAAATTTGACATATGATTGGTAGAGCGTGCCATTCAACATGAATATAAAATAAATACATAAAGAACCAGCACTGCTAAAGGATTATCAAGCTAGAGGGGCAGCCGTGGCCTAATGGATAGAGAAGTGGCTTTGGGACCGAAAGGTCGCTGGTTCGATTCCCGAACCAGGAAGAAAAATGTGCGGCAGTGGGAGAGTGAGCTGCACCTTGAGCAGGGCACCAAACCCCCCAACTGCTCTCCGGGGACTGCAATGTGTGGCAGCCCACTGCTCCGAGTATGTGTTGCTCACTGCTCCGTGTGTGTATGTGCTCCCTTTGCATGGGTTAAATGCAGAGGCAATAAGTTCCCTTACGGGATTAATACAGTATAGCAAAAATAATATGTAGTATGCTTCACGCGGGATATGCAATTAGCCTAATGTGCAATTCTTTTGACTGTGGGAGGAAACCGGATCGCTTAGAGGAAACTCACACAAGCACAGGGAGAACTCAGAAACGCCTTAGCCAGGAACGGGATTTGAACTCAGGACCTTCCTGCTGTCATTTCCTGACATTACGAAATTAAAACAAACCCTTTAGTTGCAGCTTATGTAAACGGATTCTACCGAAATTTGTACCTCTGAATCACGTGATAGACAGCTCCGCCTCCTGCTGGCCTAATCTCATTGGTGCGTTCTTCCCATCGTTTCATTGGTTTAGAACGTTTCCAAGGATCTCGGCTAATGTGATTTTCAACCTGTAGGCAAACAAACAAACAAAATACAATCACTGTTTATAATTTAATGAATATTTTTATAAACTACTTATTTCTACCATACTGTCACCTCCTCTTTTACTCTCGACTGCTTCCTTATCCGTTCCAACTTCTCCTCTTTAACCGGCTTTTCCTGCAGTTTCCTCTCTAACTTGTGCAGATCCTGAACAGAGAAACAGAAACACACTTGGATGTTCTGAGATTTTACAGATCCAAACCTTATCTGCAGTTTATTCTCTCTAAACTCACCCTCTGTTGAAAGTGTTTGATGCCTTCAGCAGCCAGCTTCCTCCTCTCCTCTAACCCCAGTCGCTCCCGCACTTCCTTCTCCAGCTTTCTCAGCTCCTCCTCTTCTTTCCTCTCCTTGATACGGGCCCTCACAGTGCGTCTGGCCTCCTGTTGCTTCAGTCTCTCCTCCTTTAATCTTTTGTGCCGCAGCTCCTCTTCCTTGAGCCTCTGCTCCTCCTGCTGCTCCTTCTGCTGCCTCCGCTGCTTCCTCCAGGCCTCCAGACGGAGTGTTACCTCACTGCGCTTCATTTCCTGTTTCAGCCGTTGGGCTTCCTGTCGTGAGACTTCTTGCTCCTTCCTTTCAGCTTCCCTGCTCTGTTGCTCATGCTGGACACGAGCTTGCCTTTCTTTCAGCCTTTCTGACCCCCATTTCTGAATAGCCTAATAAATAAGGTATATTTTATTCCAATTATGGGTGGAGTGTATACATGCAAGCCTGGATTCATGAATAACTGTCATTTGATTCACCTCTCATGTTTAGGGCGGCACGGTGGAACAGTGGTGAGCACGTCCGCCTCACAGCAAGAAGGTCCTGGGTTCGATTCCCGGGCTCGGGGCATTCCTATGTGGAGTTTGCATGTTCCCACCGTGCTTGTGTGGGTTTCCTCCAGGTACCCCAGTTTCCTCCCAGGGTCCAAAAACATGCACATTATGGCAACTGGCAGTTCCAAATCGCCCCGATAGTGTGAGTGTGAATAGTTGGGTGTGTGTATGCCCTGCAATGTTCTGGCAAGCTGTCCAGGGTGTACCCCGCCCTCGCCCAGAGTTGGCTGAGATGGGCGCCAGCCTCCCCGCGACCCTAATTAGGATTAAGAGGCTTAGAAAATGAATGAATGAACCTCTCAAGCTTACATAATGATAGGATCGTATGTTCCTTTCTGCATGACATTTGGCAGGTGATGAATAAAGGTAGACTTCCCTGTATTTACAATCTTAAAGCATAAAGGGCTAAACTGCACTAAACTGGAAGCAGTTCTCATGACATCAGTTATTTTGGTATAATATACACTATATGTAATGCTAGAACAGTATAAAAATATCTTTACAAAAATGTAGTCAGACTATGATCTGAACAGTATCACAATCCAGAATGGCGTACTATGATTATAAACGTTTACGCCGTCAAACAATAATGTTTGTGGAATGTGAAATGAAAAAAAAACCCTTTCCCAAATTTTTGTGGCTTTGACCAAATCTACAAACTAACTTATTAAACGCAGTAAGAACTACACTGTTAGTGTAACTATATTGTCATCCATTGCTGAATTGCTTAATCCTATTAGGGTCGCAAGAGGCTGGAGCCTATCTCAGCTGACACTGGGTGAAGGAAGGGTACACCCTGAACACTTCGCCAGACCACAGCAACCCCGACCACTCACAATCGCACCTAGGGGCAATTTGGAACAGCCAATTCGCTTAAAGTGCATGTATTTGGACCGTGGGAGGAAACCAGAGTACGCGAAGGAAACCCACGCAAACACAGGCAGAACATGTAAACTCCACACTGAGACCCCCTCACTGAGCCCAGGGTTTGAACCATGGACCTTCTTGCTGTGAGGCAGATATGCGAACCACAACGCCACCATGCCGCCCCATTTTTATATCGAATATTTAAATTGCTTTCCCTTTCCATGTTATAGAATTTTTTGATCAATTCACTTAAAGGGTTTCACTTTTTTAAAAAAGTGGATCTCCTGTTTTTGCGGGCACTGATATAAATAGTGCACTACGACAGTGTCATCACGTAACACTCTATAATATTATTGTTGTGTCCTATCCTTGTGGTGCGTATGGGGCATTTTATTAAAGGAAATTGGTCACAAAATTCCAAATACTCTGTTGATTTCATTGATAAATTGAATAAAAAGGATACCTCAAGTGTTTTTCTAAGACCTGAGTGCCTTAACGAGTCCACATTGACAATATTTCTAATTAATAAATAAGTGATTCCCAATAAGGAAAAATTAAAGGATGTTCACCAGAGTCCTTTACCATATATAAAAGGGGGCCCGACCTCAGGTGGTGTTACATGGGGCATCACGCATGTGTAGGTACTTCGCTCTGGTAAGTGTGTACTGCGATCAACTAGTAGTTTGATGTGTTTAGCGCTCGTGCAAGGTTACACTGACCGATTTCCTTTATCTCATTCGCAAATCTACCAGAAAGAATACAGACCCATCCTGCCACTCCCATTTGTGCACATACACCCACAATGCATTTCCGAATAACCTTAGAGGGCACTATTTCCCAATTTAATTTAACCATGATCACAATAGAACGTTTAGTGGGAATGAATAAACATTAATTCATTTATTCATTCATTTTCTAAACCACTGAATCCTAATTAGGGTCGCGAGGAGGCTGATGCCCATCTCAGCCGACTCTGGGCAAATGTGGGGTACACCCTGGACAGCTCACCAGGCCATTACAGGTCCAACACACGTACAATTATTCACACTCACTCTCACACCAAGAGGGAATTTGGAACCACCAATCGGCCTACTGTACATGTTTTAGGACTATGGGAGGAAACCGGAGTGCCCGGAGGAAACCCACACAAGCACGGGGAGAACATGCAAACTCCACACAGAAACGTCCCGAGCCCAGGAATCGAACCTTATTGCTGTGAGGCGGACGTGCTAACCACTGTGGAATGGACAAACATGGTAAACATGCACATGCACATGAGCGACATGTCACACCAAATACACTTCCATATTAATAAATGTGGCCATTCTCTGTCCTGCAAGCTGCATACATAACGCCCTCTCCAACATGCATGAGATGAGGAAGAGGATTTTTTGCAAGGTTCATCATGTGCCCAGTTTGAATGCACACCTCTGTCCTAACCCTATTATTTACAGCCGTGAAATCAGTAAAGGTTGGGACAGTATGGAAAATGCAAATTAAAAAAAGAACGTAATGATTATTAAATTCACTGTGACTTGTATTTCACTGCAGACAGCATGAACCCAAGGTATTTTCTGTCAGTCACCTGAACCTGAGTTATGTCACAGTCGTGCTGAAACCCAGAATTCAAGATATCCGCTGTAGAGGAATTCACGAGGGCTCAGAACCCACCCCAGACAGCCTCCGCAAGAGCCAGGAGAGGTGCATGAAGGAGGACTGCAAAGCTGTGCCAGACACCATTAAAGCCATTAAGGGCTTCCTGGAGCAAAATGGCTGCCATTTGTTTATAACAGCTAGGTAGCGGCTGGTGCGGTTCCCCCATCGGGGGACTCTTGTAGAACATGTTGTAGTCTGAAGGTTGCCATAATGAGATGGAAGCCACATTAGTGCTGTATCGTAACTTGAACCAATTTTTTTTGTTTGTTTATGTCACTTTTACTTCCTCTGCCTTTAGCTCATATGTCTGTTTTTTCTCTTTAGGTGACCTTCACAACCTACTCGCCAAATTCACTCCTCTTTTGGCTAGTCAGGTTTTCTTACCACAGAGGTTGCAGCAATAAGACTGATTTGGAAACACTTCGAGATGCAATTTTTAAACAGGAGCCGATATTGCTTTCAGTGGACAAAACTTCAATAAAAAGCCCAGAGTAAATTCCTACCTCTTTCTGTTTCTCCTGGAGACGGCACACTTCTAGATACCAGTCTTCGTGCAATCTTATATCCTCCTCAGTCTTGCCTGAAAGGTAAAGTTTAACTTCAGACCTGTAGGAGGGTTTTCCCCGATGCTTGTTCCACACCTTTAGGAAGCTCTGATGATCACACTGGTCCCAGCCGCCGTGTTTCCCTCCTGTCTGCTGGAGGAAGGCTTCCAGAGCCTGCACCTCTACAGGAAACTCCGGTCTCCTTTTCGTGGACATGCCACACTTGCTTTTCTGAATTTTGTGAAACGCAGTGTCTTTCTTCACAGCCAGTGCCCAAGTGTCAATCCTCTTGTCAATGGTACATATCTCTTGCCAAAAAGTCCTTTCCTCATGCAACAGCTTCTCAAAACTTGGTGGGAAAAATGAGTAAACAATGTGTTTAACACTTTGGGCTCAGTGGAACTGCTCACAGTTTACTTTTCACAAACAAAAGTGTTTTTATACCTTTTATATTTACGTTCTTTGAAAGTATTGATGGAGTTTTCAATCTCATTCATGGTGTCTTTCAGTTTTTCGATCACTGCCATTCAAAGAGAGAGAGAGAGAGAGAGAGAGAGAGAGAGAGAGATGTTACTTTGACAAATAGTTTACATTACCATATGGAGACAATTTGTAGTCATTCAGATTTAAACATATAGGTTTAATAATAATATGACTTACAACTGGGAGTTGGCATCACGTCGATCAGAAACGCCTGGAATCTGTGCACATCATTTCTGATCTTTTGTAGTTGTTGCTGCATTCTCAAAACTACAATTCGATTCAATTAAACACAGTTGGATTAAATGAATGTGAGGAGACGGGGGTTTAAAGCTTAAAGTCAGAATTTCTCAGGAAACAAAATAGAAATAAATGATTTTAACGTCAGAATTGACAAAAAAAAAAAATCAATGAACACTGATTTATTCATTCACCAAATTGCTTAAGGGTCGCAGGGAGGCTGGAACCTACATCAGCCAACTCTGGGTGAGGGCAAGGTGCACCACGAAACAACTCGCAAGTTCATCGTAAGGCCAACACACACAACCATTAAAGCCGCATTCACACAGAAAAGTGATGAGTGACACCCCACTCACTTTGCCGGTGAACTGCATGTGAAATCGCCTATTATGTCGCCCAGTGTCTTCTGAGATAGGCCTCAACCTTCCTGTGACCGTAGCAGGATTGAGTGGTTCAGCAAATGAGTGATAGAGAATTAGGTTTAATAAGAAGAAATGCCTTGTCTTTTAATTAAAAGTTCAAACTTTAATCCATATCAAAGAAATAAGCCCTCCACCCCCACCCAACCCCCACCCCACCCGCACACCAGAAAAATAATAAACGTACATGGCACTAGTAGGCTTCCGTAGGGTGCACCCTTTGATGCCACAGTAGATTTAACATTATTACAAAAGAACAACAAGGGCGTTATTTTCAGCTCATATACCATACAGGAATACACTGATAGTTATTGGTCTATTGTAATACCCAAGCTTTGAAAGCCCGGCTTAAATAATTCTTGATACTTACTCATAACTCATATTTTATCATTTACATAAAATAATAAAGATAATTTCACCACTCGGTATTTCTTCCACGATTTCTTACAGCCATCACATGAGAGAGGAAGCAGTAAAAAATGAAAGCAAAAAATGGACGTTCCATTAACGTTGTGTAAATACTAGATTTTCACGTCAAACTACGTGAAAGACGACTGAATATTTTGGTTTTTCCTAAATAACACGATGTGTATTTGACAGGTAGCATTTCGTGTAACCCTGCTTGATAATATTGTGGAAAAATGATTTGGAAAAAAAGTGAATGATTTTCCAGTAACGTCTGTCATCATGTGATGGAGTGAATCGCAGAGCCAGTGGAAATAACCTACAGCACCTGTTCACACTTTTAGTGGATGTAGAGCTTCCCTAGAAAGCTGCCATTTAGATGCTGTTGTCTTGTGAACATGGCGTTGAGATAAGCCTTCTTTCTACCCTCGATAATCTCGATGCCCAGAAAAAATGTCCGTCCTATTACATAAGATCACATCTGAGTCCTTAATGTTAAATCATATTCAATGCATACTGCAAACATATGATAAGAATTCTGTGTTTCAGAAGATCTCTTTTTATTGTTGTATTATGATACTACACATAATATATTATCAAAAAATACATCAAATAGGGCTTCATATTATGCTGGAAATTTTGACTATTTTGTCCGTCAAAAAAAGCTATAGAGTGAATTTTTTATCTTATCACCGTTATGTCAAGCTCTACACCGACGCATCAAAGAATACAAATAATAAAACAGAAATAGCAGTAATTATCCCTGACTTTCATATTAAGATAAGGCAAAGGGTCTCTGAGGGGTTATACAGGAGAAATGCTTGCAATATTACTAATAGTGCAGTGGATTGAGGATATTAAGAGTCCTCATGTGTTCAGATTCAAGCTCATCATTAATCAGCTGACAGTGCAGTCATTCAGATAGCAGGCCAGACATTTTGATGTAAATACAGCAAACATTATACGGAAGAATTCAGATGATGGGACTGTCTGTAATATTAGTATGGATACCAGCGCATGTGAGGGCTTAAGGAAAAGAAAGGTTGCTAAAGAAGCTGTTAAAAATATCCATATTGACAGAACAGTTCTCAAGAGCATCATTAAACAGAGACTGGATGGAAAATGGCAAAAACGATGAGAAGAAGAAAGGAAGAGACGATGGTTTTATAGAATTCAGAGAAAAGTGGGAGAAATTAAGAGGGCGGGAAGGAACGGGGTGAAGAGACAGTAATATGAAGGACTAGACTTGGACACTGGATTGAACAGCACACTGCATAAAGTAAAGAAAGATAACAGAGGACACTGTGATTTCTGTGGGCAAGAGCTGATATTCCACTGTTAGAAATACAGGGAGGAGAGAAGGCAGCCAGCCCAAAACCTCGAAAGGATAAAAAACCTTTCGATCTGAGAAACATTCTACAAAAGGATTCACGAGCTGCGTGTCAAAGGCTTCTAATACAGTATCTGAGACTAACTAATGTTATTAAGAGAATATAAGGCAGGGGCGGCACGGTGGCACCGTGCTTAGCATTCCCACACCCGGCCCAAAGCAAGAAGGTCCTGGGTTCGATTCTCGGACTCGGGACTTTCTGTGTGGAGTTTGCGTGTTCTCCCTGTGCTTGCGTGGGTTTCCTCCGAGTACTCCGGGTTCCTCCCACAGTCCAAAAACATGCACAGTAGGCTAATGTTCCAAATCGCCCCTAGATGTAAGTGTGAATGGTTGTATGTCTAGCGAGCTGTCCAGGGTGTATCCCGCCCTCGCTCAGAGTCGGCTGAGATGGGCGCCAGCCTCCCGGGCAACCGTGATTAGGATTAAGCAGCTTAGAAAATGAATGAATTATGAGGTGGGTTTGTTTTGGGGGGTTTTCTCCACCCATCAGGGTATGAGATGTAACTCATATATATATATATATAT
>JBCNYH010000015.1:18822275-18872596 GCA_039654325.1 Tandanus tandanus
TATATATATATATATATATATATATATATATATATATATATATATATATATAATATAATGTGTGTATATGTATATATAATTGTGCCAGAGAGCCTGCTAAGAAGAGCTAGAAAAATACTCACAAGTTATACATGAGAGTAGAAATCTTAAGTGTCTGGTCAAAATATATACAATATTTTGTATATAAATGTAATCAAGTAATAAACAGTGAAACATACACAGCCCGGCCAAAAAAAGGTCACACACAAATATGTTGTTGTTCCACCTTTATCCTTGTTTACAGCACGTATTCGTCGTCTTGAATTGATGAGAGAAAAACTGAACTACTCCATAAAGCCTTCTCCAGCACATCCCGAAAACCTTCGACAGGGTTAAGGTCAGGACTCTGGGGTGCCAATACATATGTAAAAATTATTCCTCATGCTCCTGAACCACTCTTTCATTATTCGAGTCCCCATTTTATATCCGCACCATCAGGGAAGAAAAAGTCCATTGATGTGATAACCTCCTCATTCAGTACATTCAGATCATCAGCTGACTTCATTTTATTGCCACATTAATGTTGCTGAGCCTCGACCGGACCAACGATGCCATGGAGATTACATGCTGTGATCAAGGATAAATACTTTTTTGTGCAACCTTTTTTTTTTTTTTGGCCAGGCAGTGTACATCCTTACATTTTGCGAACCCCTTAATTGTGTTAGGGTCATGGGGAGGTTGGAGACTATCTCAGCCAACTCTGGGCAACGTCGGGGTACAGCTTTCCAATTGCAGGGCCAGCAAGCACACTCACACCTAGGGGCAATTTGGAAAAGCCGGCTAGCCTAATGTACATGTCCTTGGACTGTGGGAGGAAACCGGAGTACCCAGAGGAAACCCACGCAAGCACAGGAAAAACATGCAAACTCCACACGTTTTTCCGCCCTCGCCAAAACCAGAACCGTCTTGATGTGCGGCAGACATGGTAACTACTACACCACCTACATAAATGTTCTTAAATAAAAACACTTTAAATTCAAATGTAAAACAAATGCTAGTAAATGAGCAAATTCTTTGGATGTGTGGAGTACAGAGTTAAATACTAGACGAAGAAACCTATGAGAATTTCAGGGGCTAAATAAGGCAAAAAGTACTTGTTTGTTTGCCCCCTTGAAATATGGATACACAAGAGTATTAAATAAAATTAAAATTATGTATCATGGGATGTATAAACCACCCAAAACAACACTTGAACAGTACAACTGTATTTTATGTACGAATTCATACAAATAAGCCTTAAAATACTTTTAAAAAAATATGCTATGGGTTTATGAAAACACCAGCGATGGGAATCATTCGAAAGAAAGAAAGGACGAGGGGGGAAAACCCCCAGAAATATCAACTTGTCGCTAATGAACTTCCCCCTGTATGCAACAACCGGAAGTGTGCGCACTTTAATTCCGTCCGTGCGGAAACGTGTGTCAAATAGTTGCTCTTGTTTAGTCTGATGATTTCCTAAAGCATATGGGATTAAATCAAGTGGGACTGCGCCGTTATTGTGGATTAGCCTTGGTCATCGTTGCAGTTGTGACCTGGGTCAGATGTTTTATGAAGTCTAAAGCGCCATCAAGTGCCACAGGTTCGTTATTTATCTAAACACACCTCATTACTTCCTGAATCTGAGATGGGTTTAGAGAACAGAGCCAGTGATGTGATCTTGTTACTAATCAGGTGTGTTTTTGTTAGTTCAGTAATTAACATACAGCAACAAACCAACACCAGCTTTTTTCAGCAGATACAGGATCAATGCCTGACCAGACTCTGGATTACTTCCTTAAGAAAGGCTTGATAAAGGACCACAATGCTGCAGATATCCAGTGGTATCATGCAGCCAACAGCAAGGACAAGATCACTGAAGCACTCCAAGGTCAGAGTGTGAATTATACACATTAAAATATTCTCACTTGGGGCTCTACTCCGACTGAGTGATTCACAGATGCCTAATCTGTCCTTTGCAGAATGTTTGGATATGCAAATACAGACAATGACGTCATGCAGCGACTTCTTGTGACTTTTTGACCCTGAAAAGAAACTCAACACTGCATGTCAGTGACTTTCCTTTAGATCTGTATTTTATGACTTGTACATTCGCGTGTCAGAACAAAAACACTTTAGTTTTCCAGCACATTAAATGTTACAGAAGAAAATGTGTGTATGTCAATAAATAAAGCAGCATATGACATACCAGAGCACTTTACAGACAAAACCATCATGAAGCCTAGTGTGATAGTCAACACTTCTTGGAGGACTGTGGCTGGTTCTGCGAGATACTCAGTAAATCTTACAGTTCTCTACCTTGTACAACTGCACAAACCCTTCCTGAGAGGATTACATTTTTAAAGCAAAGGGTCATCACACCAAATATTGGCTTTGTTTCATTTATTACGAAGATAACTTGGATGGTTGGCTCAATAAGGCCGCGGCGCCACCAATTAAAAAAACAACAACAAAAAATAGAGGCTCATACACCACTGCTCAGACTCGCACACAATAAAAAATAGCCATTAGAGATGGCGACACCCCTCAGCTGCCCAGCAGTCCTTAAGAAATAGCCCAGAGACAATTGATAAGGACAAAGGTAAAACAGAGAAACTGATAAACCTTTGCACACCTACCCACCATAGGAAAGCTAAAATTTACAAGGTCGTCATTATTACAAGGTCAAAGGTCAAACAGATAGGGTTGTAAACTAATGAAATCTGCCACGGGGTTATGTTTTTACCTGTAAATCATAAGCTGTGTATGGATTTCGCAAAAATAAAAAATTCTGGTGTGGTACAGAGGTGGTTGGGGAGGGATCTCTATTTTTCAACATGGGGCTAGACGCCTACTAGAGGGAGACATTTCATTATATCTATGCCTAGTTATAAAAACCTTTTAATATTAAATACGTTAAGGTTAGGGTGGCACGGTGGCGTTGTGGTTAGCATGTCTGCCTCACAGCAAGAAGGATCTGGGTTCGATTCCCAGCTCGGGCGTTTCTGTGTAGAGATTGGAGGTTCTCCCTGTGCTTGCGTGGGTTTCCTCCGGGTACTCCGGTTTCCTCCCACAGTCCAAAAACATGCACAGTAGGCTAATTGGCTGTTCCACATCTCCCCTAGGTGTGAGTGTGAATGGTTGTGTGTGTGTGTGTGTGTTGGCCCTGCGATGGCCTGGCGAGCTCTCCAGGGTGTACCCTACCCTCGCCCAGAGTCGGCTGAGATGGGCACCAGCCTCTCTGCGACCCTAATTAGGAATAAGCGGCTTTGAAAATGAATGAATGAATTTTCAGGTTAATCAGTGCACTTGTCACCATAATCCATTTGTGCACTGTGGAGGTACCTTGCGCTTTATGGGTGTCCAGCTAGTTTGCATGTTCACTGACCCATCATGGTCATTTGGATACCAAAACATGATAGAAAAACTTTCTGAAGATCCTTAAAATGAAGAGCCAGATTGATAACAGATCCTAATATCTGCTAAAAATGCACTAGAGTTGCTGCTAGGATCTTTAAAAAAAAAAAAAAAGTCTTTAAAGGGTTTTTAAAAGTCAACAAAATCTAGTGACAAAGTCTCTAAGAATACTAAACAAGCATCATTAAATTCAATACCTTTAACATTCTCACTTAAACCGATGGCTTTACATAATTACTTTTTTTAAATAGATGACTCATCCAGTCTTCTGTGTCACTGAATAGATCCCATTCTTCAGTAAAAAGGCAGAATTTACTCATAAATTACCCTCCCTTATAAATTCACATGTTTATTCCTCAGAAGGAAGGAAGCTGAAATGCAGTGCAGGATATTGTTGATATTGTAGATGCTGAATTGTGCTCTGTTTCATTTGCATGTAAGATAACACACAGATGATTGAAGCTGATGTACTTCTCCGGGGTCATGAGCCAAGGGAACCCATAATGGCACACCCACCACATACTGACAGTGACATCACACTGCGAGAGTGGATGAAAATGGTGGTGAACTCGGGCAAAGGGATCAAACTGGACTTTAAAAGGTTGAAGCTTGTTACTGTAAACATATTTGGTTGTTAGCATTGTGTCGTCTGTTTGCATTTGTTCTAGGTTTTTAAAACGAATTAGTGTTTTAACCAGCAGAAAGCTGTTTTAGAGAAAAATCACATGAAAGTTTTTGCAATATAAGTAAATCAGGGATAACACTCAATATGATTCAAGGTCATAAAGAAGATGAAGGGACCATTCTGGCACTCTTGGACCTTATCCAGCACCACCTAGAGGACATAGTCGCTAGATGCATGTATGAATACTTAACCCTTGGCCTTGATTATACAAACAGGGCAGGGAAATCCAACTGGTGCTGGGCTGCAGCACTTCGCCTCCAGAACTAGATTATCCATCCTATCAGTTTCTTTGTCCTCCGTAGCCTAGAAGCAGTGGTGGGGTCGATGGCACTTCTTGATAAGGTTCGAGTTCAGCTGGAAGGGCCTGTGTGGATCAACGCGGACATCCTGCCAGGGCCTGGAGGTACAGCTACGCCTTTAGATGCTCAGGCCTTTTTACAAGCAGTGGCTATGAAAGCAGAGGGAGATGTGCTTTCTTTGGGCTGGACCACTGGATGGTCTCCGAATACACACAACCCAGGTAAAGCATGCTGTTTTTTCATGGTGGCAGTTCTTCTTGCAGAGATACAGCCATGCATTGACTTGCATGACTGTGCATATTATTTTTAAAATCTACAGTTATGATCTAAGCATAGTCCATAGGTTCCAATCCTGGGCTCGGGTGTTTCTGTGTGGAATTTGCATGTTCTCAGGTTCCAATCCTGGGCTCGGGTGTTTCTGTGTGGAATTTGCATGTACTCACCGTACTTGCGTGGGTTTCCTCTGGGTACTCCGGTTTCCTCTCACAGTCCCAAACCATGCACATTAGGCTAATCGGCTGTTCCAGATTACCTGTAGGTGTGAGTGTGAATCGTTGTGCTTGTGTGTTGTCCCTGTCAAGGTCTGGAGAGCTGTTCAGGGTGCACCCCGTCTTTGCCCAGTGTCGGCTGAGATAGGCTCCAGCCTCCCAGTGACTCCAGCAGGAGTAAGCGGCTCAGCAAATGAGTGACTAAGTAGTTAAAAAGTGACCCATTTAACAGTTATGACGTCCACCTCACAGCCTGAAGGTCTTGGGTTCAAGTCCCGTGCTCAGCGAGGGTGTTTCTGTGTGGAGTTTGCATAATCTCCCTGTGCTTGCATGAGTCTCCTCCGGGTTCTCCGGTTTCCTCCCACAGTCGAAAGACATGCACATTAGGCTAACTGGCTGTTCCAAATCACCCCTAGGTGTGAGTGTGAATGGTTGTGTGTGTGGCCCTGCAATGGGTCCACTGGAAATACACAGGGTGTACCCCGCCTTCGCTCCAGCCTCCCTGCGATCCTAGAAGGATTAAGCGGTTTGGGAAATGAATGAATGAATGAATGACCCATTAAACTTAGTTTGGTGCACCCATATATCATTTTCTGATTAATGGCATTATTTGAGGAGAAATCTTCAGCTGACCAAAGAAGTACTTGATTGACATTAACCATTAGTCTTTTTTTTCTTAAGGTTACAGCTGGAAGATGGTTCAGCAAATGGAGGCGGTATGTAAGAACCTGACGCAGCCTGTGACATTCCCAGTGAGAGCAGCTCTTTTGCCCCAGTCCTTCGCTCAATTCCAGTGGCTCTTGCAGCAGTCTAGCAGGTGGTATTTTTCATTTCCATACGCCAGACCCAGCAGCTCATCAATATTCAGCATACCAAAGACAATTAATGCTGTGCTGCACCCTGTTTGCTTTTTAAGTGCTCGTGAGCTCTGAACTATTGATTGGATTCGTGTTGTATATCCAAAACAGATTCATCAGAATGCCTTTGCCATACGATGGGTTTAATATGGTGCCTGGCCCCCCAGGTATACTTGCTTGTCAACAAAATAGAAGCACTCAGCTAAGCTGAAAGGTACATTGGAGAGGTGAGGAGTGGGATCTTGTAGACAAGGAGGATTGTGCCCTTTTTCTAGGTCTAGTGCACTTCAGAGGTCCGATTTCTCTCCTCAGATTGTGCTCTGACAGTGACCGTGCAACTTAATGCTGTCTCTCACTGCAACAGCACATGATATATTTGTGAGCTCGGATTATATGTCCCCTAAGATGAATGTTCCTTCATGATTCCTGGTAAATATAAAATGAAACCTTTTGGGTGCTCAGATTTCGATTACCATATGAAGACCACCTTAAGTTTGGGTCATAATGTAAGTGATTAGGTCCACAGTCGACTAAAGGGGCACAAGGGCTTTCAATTAAATAAATGACTTGGTTGCCTTAGTTATATCTGTCCATCCACCAATTATCTGTCTGACACTGGGTAAAAGTCAGGATACCTTGCAGGTCACCAGTTCATTGCAGGGCTAACACAGACCTAAACAGCCATTCACACTTAAAATTCACACCTAGGGGCATGTTAGAATAGCCAGTTGGCCTAATGTGCATGTCTTTGGACTGTAGGAGGAAACCAGAGCATATTCAGTGCTATATCTGTTTGGCTGGTGTTCTCTTTGCCAGGGAGGCGTATGCCATCCCTCCCTCCCCTGAGAGCTCAGCCAATCAGCACCCATGAGCCCCCCGCCGTGAATGGCTGTGTGCATCAACCTGGATTCAAACTCGCGATCTACATGATGATAGTGGCGCACTCATATGGCCTGTTTAAAAAAAATAGTACCAAAAGTGACATTGTAATGTTTCTATATTATATTGCAAGCTGTTTTAGTTACAGGTATAAGGGTATGACACTAGATGGAGGTCAGCAAGATCTAAACATGTGCAAAGCTTAACATATGTAAGGCAATGCAAAACAGAATAATGTCACCCTGAATGGTGCAATAATGTCAGGAGTGTGTCATTATATATAGCATATATACGATCTCACTTTTGGTAATATATTATTTAAACAGGCCATATCCAGGATTCTAACAATGCTTTTTTTTTTTTGATGTTGCCGATTCCAATATGCACTCCACTGAAATACTAATTGTGGGATGTCCTATGTAATAGGCAGACTACTTAGCAGTGCTTCACTCGGGGGCCAGACGCCGTGTCCCTCTGTCTCTTTGTCACGATGTTCCACCAGCGTGTCATGCGACTTACACACTCTGAGATGATGATGTATATAAATCCCATAGGAATAGAGAAGTCATTAGATTCAGTCTAGAGTGTGTTTTCACCCTGGGACATCCCACCCCCAGAGCTTTATACACCACTTCTATCATTCATCCATCTATTAATTTTTCTAAGATGCTTAATCCTAATTAGGTTCGTGGGGAGGCTGGTGGTCATCTCAGCCGACTGTGGGCGAAGGCGGGGTACACCCTGAACAGCTCACCAGACCATTGCAAGGCAACATACACAAAACCATTCTTTTTTTTGATATATTGTATTAATCCAACAAGGGAAATGATTACCTCTCCATCCAAAGTGAGCACACACACACAAACACATGTAAACAGTGAGCTCACACACTTGGAGCAGTGGGCTGCCACACATTGGGGTGCTTGTAGAGCAGTTGGGGGATAGATACCTTGATCAAGGGCACTCCAACCTCCGCCACACATTTTTCCTGCTAGTTCGGGAAATTCACACTCACTCTCACAACTAGGGATAATTTGGAACCGCTCTTTAGCCTACTGTGCATGTTTTTGGACTTTGGGAGGAAACCGGAGTACCTGGAGGAAACCCATGTAAGCACAGGGAGAACATGCCAACTCTACACAGAAACGCCGAGCCTGGGAATCTGCTAACCACTGCTTCTAGTTTATTTGATATCTGGCTAAAATATTTTCCACTTATTACCATATCTCTCTTTCAGATATACTCTGACCATCTGGACAGGCCAGAGTGATGTGCTGAATGTGGAGGATCTGTTACCTTACAGGCAAAACTTCAGCAAGTCCAGAATCTACTACGATCTTTTGGAGAACCAGGTTTTAAAGTTTAAGAGTTTACCTGGGTATGAAATGTCCCAATTATAACAGTGTGAGGAATTACTTTCCACTGAACTGGGTAGAGGAAATGATGTGTTTTCAAGCCCAAGTCATGCCTCGGTGAAATGATGTATGTTCAAACGGTAGTTAGAGTATACTGACTATTACAGACCATATTTCACTGATTAAGGCAAACCACGGGGTCACGTGTACAAAACAAAATAAAGCTGTAAAATGTAGTGAAGTGTACATTTGTTATTTTTTATATTCAGAGTTAGAGAGTATCTTTATTTATTATTATTTATGACATTTAACAGTAAACACAGAACAGAACAAACAATTTGTCCAACGTCTGATTAATCAGAATAAATTTTCACACACTGTTTCCTTCACGTGAGCATTGACTTAATATCTATTACAGCACTGTGCAAATGTTTTACGGCATTACTGCATTTTATTGTCCCAAAATCTCCCCGAAGGCCAGGTGCTTAATCTGTTCTGTTTGCATGGAGTGTCTTCTCAGCAGAGTCTTTTTGCTCTTCTGGTCTCGAGGAAGGCTCGGGGCACAGGGCACGAAATGCCTTTGTCCAGGAGCGACAGGGATGGGTACATTTGCAGGGGTAGGACCAGGTTTGGTTCCCCGATCAATACCAGTGTTAGTGATGTTAACTTTGATATCTGGAATGGGGGCGTGTGGGTTTATAGGTGGCAGATAGCCTGGCCGAGTATGTGCAATATGATCCAGCAGGAGAGCCCCAGATCCTCTGCGCTCCATCATGGCTGGACTTCTCCTGTGGACTATGCTTTCCAGAGACTCCCTTGAGCCAGACAGGGTGGAGGATCGACTGTAAACTAGTTTACGCTTTTCTGTTCCACCGGAGTGCTGACTTCCAAACTGAGGAAGTTGCGAGTCTGAGCTGTAGTGGTCCATTCCAATGTTGCGGCGACGTACAACATCCTGCAGGCTGGACACTGCCAGGTTGGGCAGGCAGGCTGGGTCTTCATCCATAGGAATGACCTCACTGCCCGAGGCTTCTTTAAGCAGGTTCTGGTGTGAGCCTGAATGTGGTAGTGAAAAACCATCATAGGACATTTTCCTGCCTAGCCAATTCACCTCCTTTTGTTCTTTCTCTGCTTCAGTGGCTTTGTCCAAGGCTTTGACCAGACCAGTAGCATCCATGCTTTGATGACGCGCAACTGGAGGTGCTCTTTGAGATAAACGTCGATGGCTGTTAAAGCCAAAAGAGAGCTCTTCTTCGGGTGTGATATCTAGGAGCTCCTCTGTGAAGGATGAGGCCTTGCTTTGCTGCAGCAACAGAGACGATGGAATCTTTAGCCATGGCTCAGAGTGTAGCCTTTGAAGGTGAAGAAGCTTGGCTACGCTGGCTGCTTGCAATGGACTTGGGTCCTGTGTAGGTGACCCTGGCCTTGAATTAGTAGCAGTTGCAGGGGTAGAACCCACTGCTTGGTTTTCTGCCAGGTGTAAAAGAGCATTTTGTGACTGGCTTGAATGGGAGGAGACATGAGAAGGAGAGAGTTTGATTTCAGAGGGTGACATGCATACGGTAGGTACACAATGCAACCGATCCTCCAAGTCTGGAGGTGGAGGGACATTCAGATACTGTTTGGTCATTTGTCTGCCAGAGGGGAGTTTATCTGTGGTAATAATTATGACCTCCTTGCCTTTGGCCTTACAGGCATCTAGTAACACTCGCAGAGCTTCCTTGTCACCAGTGTTAACAGCATACACTAGTGCAGAGGAACCAGAGTGGTCCTCCAAACTTAGGTCGGCTCCACTGGACAGCAGCCTGGACAAAACCTCATGGCCAGCTCGCTCCATACAGGCATGCATTAGAGCCGTCTTACCAGATTTGTCCTGGATATTTGGGTCGGCACCATTTTCTAGCAGATACCTGTAAAGACAACAGTTTGATTAGAAAAAAGTCCTAAATGCGACCTGACTGAATGGAAGGTTATTAAACCCTGACCTAAAGTATATCTAACCTGGTATTCAGTTGGTAACCAAATGCTGAGACAACATTCTAATTATTTAGCCTTTTAGTACAGTCCTTTAATCAGCAGTGATGCAACCCGATATAATATATACATTACTATGTCCCCAGTAATGAGGAAATTTGGGTTTGATGGTGATGCGCTCATTATTTGCAACTGACTAATCAGAGACTTGAGCAGTGTATACCTGACCATCTTGTGTTTGGGCACACTCTGAGCATCAGTATGGTGAGTCTTGCATGCAATCATCAGTGGGGTCTCTCCACGGTCATTGCTCTCGTTAATATAAGCCCCGCCTTCCAGGAGCAGACGCGTCAGACGCAAACGACAAAGATAAACAGCCTTTAGAAGGGAGTTGCCGTCGGTCCACACCTCTGTGGAATCCTCCATGACTTCTTGCTGTTTCAGACAGGCAGATGGCTTTAACTTTTAAGAACTCATGTACAAGATGGAGAGTGCCAGAGCTTTGAAGAGCTGCCAGTGAAAGACATTTCAGATAGTCAGGCATGTACTTCTAATATTTATAATTTATGATAGTATGTACTTGAGTGTTACGTGATAAACCATGCAAAATGGCTTAAAGTTTTCATTTACTGCTAGACATATTGTTTCTGGATCAGCATGCTAATTGTTTCTCCATGGCTTGCTCCTCCTTCACATGCACCAAGAACTTACGAGATTTCAGAAGCTATTTTCGATGCGGCACAGTTGAATGTCACAGTAAAGATGCAAGTGTTCTTGGGTGTATAACTGTCTAACTTTACCTCATGAAAAAACACCATTTAGTGGTTAGCACGTCTGCCTCACAGCAAAAAGACTGTTCCTGGACCAGCGAGGGTGTTTTTGTGTGGAGTTTGCATGTTGTTCTTCCGGCTACTCCTTAGGTAGTCCAGAGGCATGCACTTTAGACTAATTGGCTGTTCCAGATTTCCTACTAGGTGCGAGTCTGAATAGTTATGTGTGTTGGCCCTGGCAAGCTGTTCAGGGTGTACCCCGCCTTCTGCCTTCCTGCGACCCTAATGCGATGATTAGGCGGTTCAGCAAATGAGTGATAAGAGAGTGAAAATTACGTCATTGACCAATCCTTAAGAACATACGAAATAATAAATAGGTAGGCGGAATGCAGGTAAAGCCCTGATCTATCCTGCAGCATTTTAGATTGTGCAAGGCATGATAAGACTGCAAGTGCTAAAAGCAAACCAGGGAAGAAAGCATGTTGAGTTGTTGAAAGGATTAAACTTCTCCTTCGGCTCAGTGATGGAGTCTTTTGTGTTTATGACCTTGTCCACATATCTAAAAGTGCATTTTGCTAAAGAGACGGAATGTACAATCTTTCAGTGTAAGCTCAGAAGATTTCTCAGCATATACTGTAGTTACTCATCCTTTTACCTATGAGATATTTAATTATTTAACTATGAAAAAAAAACAAAAAACAATGAAATAAATAATAATTCACCAAACCTCTTTATCTTACCGAGGTTGCAGTAGGAGGCAGGAGCCTATCACAGCCGACTTTTGGCAAAGGCGGAGTACATCCTGAACAGCTTGGAGGACTGACACAGACCCAACCATTCACATTCACACCTAGGGGTAATTTGGAACAGCCATTTGGCCAAATGTGCTTGTCTTTTGGACTGTGGAAGCAAACCAGAGCCCGGGACTCAAACCCAGGACCTTCTTGCTTTGAGGCAGATGTGCTAACCACTACACCACCTTCAACAATTTCAGCTTAGTAATATACTTGAAAGACAATTTAAGACTATATGTTTATGCACTTGATATTTACATTTATGAAAATAACAGATCTCACTAAAACTTGTCAGGTTATTCTGGACCTTTTATAGGAACTTAATTTCTTTATGCCAAAATTTATAAGCATAGTATACATGAAATAAACATCTGCAGCCAGGAAATGGCATGTGCAACCCTCTTGAGTGGAGTACACACACTCGACTGGTAGGACACCTAAGCTCTGGCTCCTATTGCTGTGCACCCCTGGGATGGCATTTATAGCCCTGGTGTGCTTTGCGTGCTCTTCTCTGGGCCTTCAATCGGGCTTGTGAACAGAGAGAATCCTTAATGACGCCTCGCTCTCTTACTCTGTCTGCCTGGTGCTGAAGAGCATGGAACAAACAAGCATCACTAGGCAGATCAGGGCTTGAGAATAACAAGTGGAACACCAAACAGGCCACTTGACGCACATGTGCAGCATGGTGATTCATCCGCAATAGGCTAAACGGAGTATTTGTAATTCTTTTGAGTCTATTATTCAATGCTTTATAAATTACAAAGTGCAAAACTAAGACCTACATAATGATTAATAAGCTACTTTAATGCTATTAAAGTCAGAAAAGAACTAGATTTGTCAGACTCCACTTTAAATATAACTATAAAACAGAATATTCTGCACAAATGCACCAATTTTTGCTGCTGCTAAAGTAATTCAAGATTTTACCTATTTATCTTAACAATGCAAGTATCATTGCAAACATCAGAAAGAAACTGTGTGCATATATATTATATACATAAAAAACACATCCTCACTTCTTTCTTGAGCTTACCTCGTTTCCTGCAGATGTTCAGTCCTCAAACACGTTTGGTTCAAACAGGTCACTCGCTATAGCGCAAAGGCCAAATGTTATCCAATACACCAGATCAAAAGAGCCAAGAGTCAATAAGTGGCAGATAAATTCTCCCGCGAGCGTATGAATGTGTGTGAGAGAAGGAGCGAGAGAGAAAGAACAGGTGTGTGATCTCTCAGGTCTGGAAGCAGGCGGTACCTTACAGTAGAGCGTGTGCATGAGTGAGAGACAGGAACAACGCAGCAGTGTGACGGCGGCTTTCGCATATCAAGCGTCAACACAGGATCGGCTTATTATTCTGACATGAATGAGGCAGCTGAGATTGGAGGTATTTCCACCCCCACAACCAACAAACTTCTACTGTCACTGCATCCCTGACCTAAAGGCCACAGCAGCGTGTTTGCATCACCATGACGCGCTCTTTCTTTCTTCACTTTCCTCCCATAATGTGGTGATGCTAGCACAGTGGCATTGACTGCACTGATGAGGAAAGCGGCTGAGCTACTATCATGCACATGAACAAAGGGTGAAGAGTATCAGTGGCAATGTTTGAGTCACTATGAAGAACATGTTTATTTCTTATTCTATAGTTGATCTCAGTTGTCAAACATTCAAAAATGACAGCACAGAAAGTTTTACTTCAATTATAGCTAAATAATGATGACTATATACTTGTTTTTGTTATTTAACATACATTTACTGGTTTTATACTGCTTAACCAAAAAGAATAGTTGAGCACAGTGATATTATATTAAAGGCTTTTTAGCCTTGATTACAGCGCGTAATCTCCATGGCATTGTTGCTTCAATTGGTTAGGTCGAGGCTCAGCAAAAATATTGTGCCAATAAAATGACATTAAGGACCTGAATGTACTGAATCACCAGGTTTTCACATCAATGGACTTTTTCTTCCAGGATGCAAATTGGGGCTGAAATAATGAGTGGTTCAGGGAGCATGAGGAATCATTTTCACATGTGTGTTGACACCCCAGAGTCCTGTTCTTAACCCTACTGACAGTCTTTGGGATGTGCTGGAGAAGACTTTAAGGAGTGGTTCAATTTTTCCTTCATCAATTCAGAGGTCAGTGAGAAATGAACCCAACTCTGGATGGAAATAAACGTGATGTTGCATAAGTTTGTTGAAACAATGCCATGGTGCCAAGGATAAGGTGGTGTACCGCATAGTAATGAACATGGTAGGGCTTCCAGGCGTCTTTTAAACAGGTCTCTTTTATTTAAACCATAAAATTTGTTTTTTACTGTCGTAAAAAAAAAAAAAAAAAAAAAAAAAGGAATCAACATATTGAAGGTAATTTTCATTCTGATTAACACAGGATCTGCATCACTCCTGGTTGTCCATCCTATTAAAATATCATGTTTATTCATTTCCTGGTGTGATTTTCTTTATTTTGTCATTCCATATAAAAGTATGTAATTTATGAGCAAGACACTAGAAAAACTCCCTGTCTAAATATGATTATTTATGTCTCTGTGGGTCCATTGTCAGTTCAGATCTTCATATTCAGAGTTTACCGACAAAAGCAAAAGCCCAGGTACAATACAATACACATTATATGTACTAGCACTTCATACTGAGGGGTGTATTAATGCAACTGATGTAATCAGCAATAGAAGACGACGGTGTTATGAGTCCCTGGCTTATCTAATAATGATGTCTGAAATTAAGTCTAAGTGGAAGGGGAGGGAAGGGATGACTGACCTGCCGATCACACTAATTTCCAGCTTAGAGTAAGTCTCCTGCTGGGACCTGAATCCAATCAGCCTCAAAAGGTTAGAGCAGAGTGCAGCCTTAAGCATTTGTGGCACAGGGCTGTTTAAAGGGCTGGGACTTCAATGCAGGAAAGTGTGTGTGTGTGTGTGTGTGTGTGTGTGATCCATAAAGGGCTTTATTCAACCTAAGCCCATGAGAACCTGTCAATAATTAGCTCTCGAGACGAAAGAAAGAATGCATATTTATGAGAGGAGAGAGGACAGGTCGGTGGGTTGAGCTAAACAGGCATCTCTCTCCACACACATGATGAAAAAGCTTTAAGTGGTTGAAACTAGAATATATTAACAGCAGAAACAGCCTTTAAACGTTCTAATTTTAGGGAGTGATCACTCTAGCGGTGCGATAGAAAAAAGGGAATGACAATAATGGCAATTCACAGCTGTCGCTTTTCATTCTCAAATCTGTCACACGACATTTGCAGCATCGCATTTTGGTCGACTGGTTCGTGAACTCAGGTTTGAAATTTCCGCAAATGTCGCAAAACAAGGCTCTGACGCGGAGTAGTCTCAAACTCTTCTCAAGCAGTCCGCACGTCGTGAGAAGGTTCCAAAGTTGCCGTTTTGCTCACAAGTTATTTATTTTTGTTTGCAAGGAAAAGCAACAAGTTGGAGACTCCCATGTGGAAAGTTGGAGACTTGCCGGCCTCCTCCATTTTACGTGTATTTTGTCATCAGTCGTATTTTGTTTGTGCTAATAATGCATAAATAAAAAGCGAATGGTTTGAGAACAAAATGCGACAGATATCCGAAAAATCAATCGCAAATTACTCACAAATTGTCATGCTACTTTCACGTGATAAAAGTATTTAAGCCACAAAATATCCGCTTGCATGTGGAGTCGCAAAACATCTTGACGCGAATTTCAAAATTCGCCAAATAGATATTTTAAAAAATTTGCATCACACGCTTTACTATTGCACCTCTAGTGATCACCCCCTTAGGGTTTCTAAGAATCACCAGGATGCGGGTTTAGCACAGACTTGATGTTTCTTGGCTAGAATAGACACACACGTGTGGTATATACACACATGCAGAAGAGCTAGACATGCACATCCCACCATCGTCCATGAACTCTGAGTTTAAAAAAAATAGTTTGAGAGGCTCAATTCTTTAAATGCACCTCATTAAACCGTGTGTTCACTTTTAAACTTTTTTTTTTTTAATTTGGTCACTGTTCCACACTTTCATACACTTCAAATACGTACTGCAGCCCATTCTCCTCCTGTAACCCCGCCGGCACTCCGGGGAACCTACACGGAGGAAGGAAAAGAGAAACCGGAGTCATGTGAAGATCTTACCATCAAAAGAAGAAACCATCCTGACCATCATCAGCTCTGTGTAAGTCTAAGGCACTTTGGAGAAAAATGCCTGCCAGGAAGTTCAGGGCTTACAGAGAGTTTACATGGAATAAAAATCACAGCGCCGTGAAATTCCGGATCCTGATTGGTCAGAAGGAACACGTGCTGATTTGTTTTCTGCAGTAGTGCAGCTGTGAATCTCAGGGTGATATTAATGCAGTTCTGATTTTAGGAACAAAAATATAGGTTGTTGATCAGCGTGCTTTTGAATCAATAGGTCAATACTGGCACCTCAAAGAATATCAACACAAAACAAAACCGTCTGTGCCCAACTCTACCAGTGTAACTAACCTGCACGTGCACACACTGAGTGCACATCTATAACGGTGTGTCCTTATTGTTTATTGGGACACGTGGTGATGTACATCATCCTTTGGCTCTGTTGCATCTCAGACAATCTGATAAATGACAAACAGAAACAATACTAGAAAAGTGACTCACTCAGGAAGGAGTCTGAACTTGTCGAGATCAATGTTAGGAATGAACGTGTCACACTCAAACTGCTTCTGGATCCTCGTTACAAACAGACGCCGGTGTGCCGAGCTCTCCATCACCTCCTGCCAGAAACGATACATTTCACAAACATGAACTCAGGAAGTGTTTGCGAATATGACTTTCTTATTCCCTTTGAATACAAAGTACAAACACTTTAAAATGACATTTAATGACATTTGAACAAGGAGGACTCCATTAAATTTTAAAGATCCATTAATTCTCTAAGCCGCTAATTCCTAATTAGGGTCACGAGGAGGCTGGCGCCCAACTCAGCCGTCTCAGGGCGAGGACAGAGTACACCCTGAACAGCTCTCCAGGCCATCGCAGGGCAGAAACACGCTGATGGCTATGCAGCCTACTCTTTACGAAAATCAGCAATGGTTCTTTTACATGCGTCTCTCACCACAGACAGTGAGAGACATGGCCATCCTTTGATAACCCAGTTAGCTGCACTGGGGGGACAGCAGTGACAACCCGGTGATAGTGGGGCTTGAACCGCCGACCTTCAGATCAGTAACCTAGCACCTTACCACCAAGCCACCACTGCCCCTTTTGAAGATGATGTGGGTCAATTATTTATTGACATTTTGTGAGAGGACGATTTTTTGAAAGTGTCAAATTACACTACGTCCAGCAGGTGATGCTGTCAATTTTGTTATATTAAAATATTTTTGTGCAGATTTTCATTAAATTTCTACCAGAGGTGTGGCTTTCAACATTGTGTGTTTTTAACACGGTGTGGCTTTTAACATTTTGGTTCATATGGGGGTTGCTAGGCTTGGTGTAGGTTTGCGCTTTAATGTGATAAATTATGTAACAATAAACCAGCAGAAATCACTTATAAATCACTTTTTTTTTTTAAACAATTATTTTACCAATGTGCAGTATGACTTCGTATTTACTCACCTTAACAGTGTGAGAAAAAAAATTATTTAAATGTTTATTTAAACAAATCTAATAATTTTTAACACACACGTTAATTAAAATAAGTAGATTTCATACAGTAGAAATGTCTGAGTACCACAATATATTTGTCATACTGCCTCCCCACTCAATGTTCAAATTATTCATAACCAAACTAAAGCATGCCAATGTTCCTGAAGAGCTGCTGTGAGTACCGTCAGCTCGAAAACATTCGATAAGAAGTGTCTCAGAGATAAAGAAAGGCCGAAGGAGGAGAAGCAGAAATGTGAAACAGTACAGAGGAGAAAGAAAGAGCTTTTATGAAAAGCGTCCTTGAGCATCAGCGTTGCCGTGCCAACCAAATGAAAAGAGCCAAAGGACAGCAAGAAACATGCAGCACAAATTTCATGTTTACAGTTAGAAACATGTCTTCCAATGCACTTAAAATCAGACATCCAGTGTCTTTATGAAGTTTAAAAAAAAAGTTAGTCTAAAAGTTAGTTTAATCTGTTGTAAATCTTAAAAATAACACACGTGTATATATGTATACTTTGCACAACTGCGCGTGTATGTATATATATACACACACACACACATACATACAATGATCATAAAATGTGATTTGATCTTCATCTAAGTCACAACAATCAACAAGCACAATCTTATTAAACGAATACCACACAAACAATTATGTTTTCATGGTTTTATTGAACACAACATGTAAACATTCACAGTGCAGGGTGGAAAAAGTATGTGAACCCCTAGACTAATGACCTCATGCTCAGGAGTCAGCTAAACTGGAGTCCAATCAACGTGACGAGAACACAAGTATTGGTTAAAGCTGCCCTGCATATATATATATATAATATAATAATAATAAAATAAAATCACACCTGTTTTGAGTTTGCAATTCCTGATGTGCCTCGCACAAATGAGTTCTCAGGAGACCTCTGATCAAAGAATTGTTGACGTGCATGAAGCTGGAAGGGGTTACAAAAGTATCTCTAAAAGCCGTGATGTTCATGAGTACACGGTAAGACAGATTCTCTAGAAGTGTAGAAAGTTCAGCACTGTTGCTACTCTCCCTAGGAGCGGCCGTCCTGTAAAGATGACTAAGAGCACAGCACAGGATGCTCAATGAGGTGAAGAAGAATCCTAGAATGTCAGCTAAAAACTTTAAAAACATTAAACAAAAAGGGAGGACACCACGGAGGAAGCCACTGCTGTCCAAAAAAACAAAACAAAAAAAAAAACAATTGCTGCATTTTTGAAGTTTGCGAAAGAGCACCTTGATGTTCCACAGCACTACTGGCAAAATATTCTGTGGATAGATTAAACCAAAGTTGAGTTGTTTGGAAGGAACACACAACATTATGTGTGGAGAAAAAAGGTACAGCACACCAACATCAAAACCTCATCCAAACTGTGAAGTATGGTGGAGGGGGCATCTGTCTTATTGAAGCTCAACAGAGGATGGGTGACAACAACCCAAAGCACAGAAGTAAATCAACAACAGAATGGCTTAAGCAGAAGAAAATACGCCTTCTGGAGTGGCCCCGTCAGAGTCCTGGCCTCAATCCGATTGAGATGCTGTGGCATGACCTCAAAAAAGTGATTCACACCAGACATCCCAGTAATTCTGCTGAACTTACACAGTTTTGTAAAGAGGAATGATGTAAAATTCCTCCCGACCGTCGTGCAAGTCGCATCTGCAACTACAGGAAATGTTTGGTTGAGGTTATTGCTGCCAGAGGAGGGTCAACCAGTTATTAAAGTCAAAGGTTCACATGCTTTTTCCACCCTGCATTGTTTACATGGTGTGTTCAATAAAAGCATGAAAACATAATTGTTTGTGTGGTATTAGTTTAAGGGTGTGCTTGTCTATTGTTGTCACATAGATGAAGATCAAATCACATTTTTGACCAATTAATGCAGAAAAACCATGGAATTCCAACGAGTTCACGCACTTTCTCGCAACTGTACATGTATACATTCCTGGCAAAAAACTGATCCAACATTGAAATTACATATTTGTAGGTATAGCGGCAAAAGTATGTAACAGCCAAGAATACATCATTACCAGTTAATAGTGTTGGCTTGTCTGAACACCAGCTGATTTATATCAAATAATTAGTTTTATAACTAATAAACGCCCCAGCCCACTCCGCCAAGGCCACTAAAGCTTGGCTGGAAAAGAACGGCATCAAGCTCCTGTTCAGCCTGGGACAGAGTCCACATCTGAACCCAGTAGAGAACATCTGGCCATACATCCAACATGAATTAGCTGGACGAAAGTTTAGTAACACCACTGAACTTTGGGAGGCTGTCAAGTACGAGTGGACGAATTTGAACATTTCCAGATGCGAGAAACTTTCAGCGAGTCGAAACAAGAGACTTGAATGTCTGCGAAAAACTAAAGGCAAAGCAATTACATATCGACTATTTAATATATTTATGTTATAGTTAATAATTACTAAAATTTTGGAAAATACACATATAGCTCTTTTTTCTTTGCCCAGGAGTGTGTGTGTGTGTGAGCGTATATATATATATATATATATATATATATATATATATATATATATAAATAAAACAGGTGTAATTCCACTCCATACCACATGGTGGCGGTAATGCACCAAGTAGCTGTCTACCAACCGACATAAAACAATAAAGAAGAAGAAGACGACGACTTCTGAAGGGAAAACAGAGCTTTAAACTTACTTTCAGCTTTAAGTTCCGAGTTCAGTGTGTTCTCAAACTCCTGTAATTCACAGAAACAGTCTCTGTGACCCTCCTTCTTCCTGTGTTTATTCATTGCTTTTTCTTTTTCATGTTTATCCACCCTGCATGGACAGAGAGAAATGAATACCTCTCTACATTTATCCATCTGTGTATTGTTAAACACTGCCACTGGTTACTCACAGCTTCTTGAGCTGTTGAGCTTGTTTTAGGAAGTCTGATGGACTCGTCTGTGCCATGTGTTCCTCGGAGAGATACATGTACACTCTTCAGCAGCACTGTAGTTTCTCCTTTCACTTTAATTTCATCGTTTTGGGTGTCATAGGGCAAGATTGGGAGTTTTAATCCTATTATTATTGTGACATCAGAGATTCCAATCCAATTTGTCATTCAAAATCCTCTTCTGTATTCTTTTCTGTTTATTTTGTCTTCGCTTGGACCCCGGAATTGCTATTTGCATTTGTCGGTTTTATTTATTTATTTATTTATTTACACAAGTCTGTCACAAGCCTCGGTCACTGATAGCGTTCAGGCTGCTGAAGAATTTCAAATAGCTCCTCCCTCCCTACACTAGAGCACTACATAGTGTAAGTTCTACTGGACTATGCACCACCCTATTCAGTGCACTACGTCACCCAGAGAAACCAATTAGTTCCATCCGGGCTTCAGGCGTTTCATAGCGACGCGACAAACCCGAGAAAGAAATTAAAATAAATAAATAAACGGACATTAAACAATAAAAAAAAACATCACTTACATTGTTAACTTTGGTTTACTGACGTAAATGTTTCTGCCGAATAGAATTAATTCGTGTAAAAGTGAGGATAGTCATAGTATCCAAGTTTGTTTGCTTGTTGCCAAGGTAGCCATCTTTGATTTTGAATATCAAACTTTATGCGATGCAGGAAAAGACACAATTGGCAAAACAGACTACAGAACCAAGTATACCACTGCTTAATCCATTAAGGTTGCATCTCAACCGACACTCTGCGAAGGAGGGGTACACCCCGAAAAGCTTGCCAGACCATCACAGGGCCAACACACACACACACACACACACACAAAACCCATTCACAGTCACACCTAGAAGCAATTTGGAACAGCCAAGTAGCCTAATGAGCAGGTCTTTGGACTGTGGAAGGAAACCGGAGTACCCGGAGGAACCCACGCAAGCACAGGGAGAACATCAAACCCCACACAGAAACGCCCGAGCTCAGGACTCGAACCCAGGACCTTCTTGCTGTGAGGCGGACATGCTAATCACCACACCACCTGTGTCACCTCTAAAGGATACCAGATCATCTCAACTTTGCAACCGTCACAGATCTAGCGTTCTTGCTGACTGGTTGCATCACAATTATTCTATGCCACCCATCTTTCCATGTATTTCAACATCAAAACACCCTTTTTCATGTCCCTTTTTCCATGCAAGGGGCGGCACAGTGGTGTAATGGTTAGCACGTCCGCCTCACAGCAAGAAGGTCCTGGGTTCGAGTCCCTGGGTCAGACGTTTCTGTGTGGAGTTTGCATGTTCTCCCTCCATGTGCTTACGTGGGTTTCCTTCAGCTACTCCAGTTTCTTCCCACAGTCCAAAGACATGCACACCCCTTGGTGTGAATGACTGGTTGTGTGTGTGTGTGTGTGTGTGTGTGTGTTGGCCCTGTGGTGTTCTAGCGAGCTGTTCAGGGTGTACCCCGTCTTCATCCAGTGTTGGCTGAGATAGGCTCCAGCCTTCCGCAACCCTAGTAGGATTACGCGGTGAGGCAAGTGAGTGAATGAGTACATCTCTTCAAGTCAAATTGTTTCTGTTGTTAAGTTGTCCTTCCTGTTTTCCTCAGTTTGAGTTTGATAGTTGCTACAACCTTCACATTCTGAAGTAACATCCTCCATTTGTCATTAATGAGCAGGTGGTTGGTCTGGTTTTTCCCACTGGGTGAGCTCCAGGTCAGCTTGAGGATGTTGCAGCATAGGGGGGAAAGCATACTGTGTACTACGTGCCCATTGTTAATGTAAAGCATGTGTTGTCACTTCCAACCTTACCATTCACGTCACCTAGCTCTACTATAAGGTGGATTGGAGTGCGCTGCAGACCTGTTTGAAGTTATCCTTCTCCTCTTTTTCTACATCATTAGATCATGCATAACACTTTCACTGCTGTCAGTCATAAGAATCTCTGGTTGAGGTTCGGGAGCTCTGTTCAAAGCAGTACAAAATGTCTCCATTTTAAACTTAAAAAAAAAAAAAACAGTTAGGGTTGTTGGCTGGGAGCCAAAGGTCTCCAACCCTGTTCCTGGGGAGCTACCATCCTGAAGACCCTAATCATGCACACCTGACTATCTGATTATTGCCTTAAGAAGTTGCTGATTGTAGTCGGAGATGTAGATGGAGAGGATCGGAGACCCAGGCCATAAAATGACTGCCAACCCGAACAACCAGGGCTCACTATTTTGTTGGGCTCTACCTTTTAACCTGTCTGGCATGGGTGGCTCCACCAAAGCCCCCCTGGCATAGTTCTCTAGGTCACCAAGACACACAAGCCCTCTCACCACATCAAGTTTGTGATCCTCTAGAGGGAGTATGCATCATAATCAAAACTAAAGGCAGTCCAACTAAATATGTTTCGCACTGATCAATTCTGATTTTATATAGCCCTCCTGAATATATAACTCTCCTGAATATTATTGTGGAAACTGTGATAAGGAATAAAATTACCACGAACAAGCGTACTTCTGCTGCCACAGTTTTAGGTACTGTATGTGGTACTTGTAATGTAAAACAAACCAAAAAAAATCTGTAGCATCAGAAGAAAATACAGGACCCAGTGTTTCCCAGCGAAATTTTGCCCAGAGCATCACACTGCTTTGCCAGCTTGCCCACTTCCCACGCTATCTCATCGAACCAGGCCTTCTTCCTTTACTCCATGGTTCAGTTCGGATGCTCGTGTACCCGCTGTAAACACTTTTGGTTGGTGGACAGGGGCCAAGCATGGGCACCGTTCCGCAACTACGCAGCCCCCCACACAGCAAGCTGTGTGTTCTGATACCTTTCTCTTACAGCCAGCACTGATTTTATCAGCAAATTGTGCTGAAGTATCTCTTCTGTGAGATTCGGCCAGACAGGCTAACCTGTGCTCCCTATATGTATCGTTGAGCCTTGGGTACTCATGACCCTCACTCACTCATTTGCCAAACCATTTAACCCTTCTAGGGCCATGGTGAGGCTGGTGCCTATCTCAGCCACCACTGGGTGAAGACGGGGTACATCCTGAACATTCTCACCAGACCACTGCAGGGCCAACACACACAACCATTCACACTCACAACCCTTCCACACCTAGGGGCAATTTGGGACAGCCAATGAGGCTAATGTGCATGTCTTTGGACTGTGGGAGGACACCGAAGCCTTGCTGTGAGGCGGACGTGCTTACCACTACTCCACCGTACCGCCCTACCCATGACCCTCTCAACAGTTTACCGGTTGTCCTTCCTTGGAACACTTTTGGTAGGTACGAATCACTGCATGCCAAGAACACCCCACAAGACCTGCCATTTTGGAGATCCGACCCAGTTTCTAATAAACCATCTGTTCACTTGCTGCCCAATATATACCACACCCTTTCATAGGTTCTATTATAATGAGATAATCAATATCATTCACTTCACCGATCAATGGGTTTAACGTTGACTGGTATGGTTGTATAATATTTTATAATACAAGTCGAAATTTACGATGTATTCTCTAAATGTCTGATCCTTTAGAACTGCCTGATTGTAACAAACTCATCAGGAAGCTGAGAATAGAACGACCTATTACTGGCAGAAGATATTTGGAATGGTCTATCCCCTTGATATGAAGACATAATTATCCCTGGATCCAAAATAGCAGTGGCTCGTGTGGACACGGAGGAGGACTTAGATAAAGTGTGAGCTGTTAAAACAGCAGGTGCTACAATTAAAGAAACCACACATGGAATGACAGTTTTATATAATCTCAACAGCATATAAAGAATTAATAGTATGATGCATTTTAATAGGCTACTTTTATTTGTATCCGGTTTATTTATAGATAATTACTTAATAAAAATCTTATATGTTTCTTTTCTTTATCACAATGCACATGTGTATTCTGGTACATTCAGAGAGTTACAGTATATACTACGTGATACTGATGCTACCCAGTGCTGTTTTCTGAGTGGTCCATCATGCCAAGTGACAAAGCTATTTGTATCTGGCTCAAGACCGTCCTTAATGACCTGCCGGTTGAAGTGTGAATCCTGGGCTGTGCCCCAATATTGTTTTTAATGTGACCTTATTGACCTGACCACCACCCGAATCTAGTCATTTAGACAATCCAGGGTGTACTCTATCCTCGCCCAGAGTCGGCTGAGATGGGCGCCAGCCTCCCTGCGACCCTAATTAGGATTAAGCGCTTCAGAAAATGAATGAATGAATTGGATATGGTATATAGTCAAAATTATAGTATGTGACCACCTGACATAATGCCCATACACCCCCTGGTAAACATTTTTGGCTCAGATAAAGGATTGGAGCCCTGTCGGTTTTCTTCTTTTCTCTGTATCAGATATGACATCAACCAGTTTCTTTTAGTAGCTGAACATTTTGGCTTCATGAAACATCTCAAATATATAAAAAAAAAAATGATGGCATGTATATATGTTTTTCTTAGTTGCCTCCCTATTACATACAACCATCACCAACCATGGCGGGGCGTAAGCATGCACATCCCCCCTTCCGTGACATGCGATGCTGCCACCCGCCTCTTTACTAACTGTAGCGCATGCACATTTGGAGGCGGTCTAACACACTCAGAGGGAAAGCGCTATCCGCCCCGTTCGTTTCCTTAGCGTGAAGTGACTAGGAATTCAACTCATCGTGGATGGAACTATAGTCCACCGCAGGCTACCTTCCCAGTATTTTTTACTGGTGTTCATTTATACTGCTGGGTGGGACAGAGATACACTTTGTTTTTTTTTATTTTGATTTACTGTATTAATCCTGTAAGGGAAATCTGGCTCTGCATTTAACCCATCCAGATAGAACACGAACACACACGAACACACACACACACACACACACACACACACACACACGGTTTTTCCAATGCTGATGAATGCACTTTAAAAAATTCACAAAGAACTGATATTTAAAATGGTGGCAGCTGTGGCCTAATGGTAAGAGAAGCAGGATTGGGACCTACAGGTCACTGGTTCGATTACATTCCCCCTCACAGCAAGAAGGTCCTGGGTTTGAGTCCTGGGCGAGGGTGTTTCTGTGTGGAGTTTGCATGTTCTCCCCGTGCTTGCATGGGTTTCCTCCGGGTATTCTGGTTTCCTTCCACAGTCCAAAGGCATGCACCTTAGGCTAATTGGATGTTCCAAATTGCCCCAGATGTTTTAGTTTGCCCTGCAATTTCCTGACGAGCTGTTCAGGATGTATCCCCACAACCCTAGTAGGAATAAGCCGTTCCACAATTGATGATGGTAATAAAGACATACTGATTCAGACCTTTCTCTCCCCCCCCATTTATCACCATTCGTTCATTTGCTGAACCACTTATTCCTATTCGGGTCGTGGGGAGGCTGGAGCCTATATCAGCCGACACCGAGTGAAGGTGGGATACACCCTGAACAGCTCACCATTCCATCTCAGGGCAACACACACCCAACCGTTCACTCACCCTCATACCTAGGGGAGATTTGGTAAAACCAAATAGCCTCATGTGTAGGTCTTTGAAGTGTGGGAGGAAACTAGAGCACTCCACATGGAGGGAACCCACACAAGCACAGGGAAAACATGCAAACCCCAGGCAGGCCGAGCTCGGGCAGGCCGAGCTCGGGCCTTGAGCCCAGGATATTTTTGCCGTAAGGTGGATGTGATAACCAAAACGTTTATCTTTGTATACATAGTTTGGAAATCTTACAGCATTAAAACTTGTCAGGCCTCACGTTGAAGGTGTTTGTGAGAGTGCTTACTCACATTTTGGTTGGGTCAGTGAAATTCTAGTCTTGTTGCTAGCAGCACACATGCATATCTTACCTTGCAGTGCTGCAATACAGCTCAGTAACGTTCCAAGAACAGCCTGGATGTGTCCCAACAGCTCGTGTTGGACTCCGTTATTAAGTCCATCCTTATAAAGAGTAGGTATGTTTTAAAAAGTTATGTTGGATTGGATTTTGCTTATTTTTCTACACAGAAAAAGTATTATAGGAGCATACAGAAATACAGACGTTTCCTAAGAAAAGACCAGAAGAGTTCGTAATGATCTTTGACAGGAATATACCAGATTCAATCTTTAAAGGGGAATTAAACCCAAACTTAATAAAAGCTTGACTGTGTAGTATATGTCCATGCCCATCAAAACGCACTATTATTACAACCTTCTTCATGGGGGGGAAAAAACTAACAATAAATCCTCCCGCAGAGGGGCGGCACTGTACTGCGGAAAGTGGGGTAAGAGTGACGTCGAAGCAACAGTTGCCACCGGTGTTTTTCATTGGGCCGGCGTGGCCTGATGGTTAGAGAAGCAGGTTTAGGACTGGAAGGTCGCTGGTTTGATTCCTAAACGGGCAGGACAAATATGTAGTGGCGAGCGAAGCTCCTCCCCCTCTCCTTCCTCCACAGCTGAAGTGCCTTGAGCAAGGCACCTAACCCCAACTGCTCACCGGGTGCCACGATGTGGCTGCTCACTGCTTAATAATTAAAAAAAATTACCTGTACTGATATAAGTACCATGCGTTCATGTAAATGAGGACATAATGTAGTATTATATGTAGATGTGATAACAATAGTCTCTCGTTTAATTTTATGCAGTTCACTGGTTTACATCTGATGTGTTAATTTAATATCTGCACAGTGTTGTTACTGCCATTATCTTTTCCTACTGGGACTGATTCATCGTGATTTCGCACTCTCGGATGATTAAATCGGACTACACACAGCAGCTGTTTCTAGCTGGCTAATGCAAACCATTAAATGTATTTTAGCAGATAGAAACTTGGTAGAAGTTGTAAGTAAAAACCACCTGATGATGAAAATATACATATTTTCAATGTAACAAGAGAGATTGGAAGGCTTTCCTTTCAATCTGCTTAAATATTATTCATTCATTCGTTCATTTTCTAAGCCTCTTAATCCTAATTAGGGTTGCGGGGAGGCTGGCGCCCATCTCAGCCGACTCTGGGCGAGGGCGGGGTACACCCTGGACAGCTCGCCAGGCCATCGCAGGGACAACACTCAGAGAACCATTCACACTCACACCTAGGGGTGATTTGGAGCAGCCAGTTAGCCTACTGTGCATGGTTTTGGACTGTAGGAGGAAACCGGAGTACCCGGAGGAAACCCACCCAAGCACGGGGAGAACATGCAAACTCCACACAGGAACACCCGAGCTGGGAATCGAACCCGGGGCCTTCTTGCTGTGAGGTGGGCGTGCTAACCACTACGCCACCGTGCCTCCTTGCTTAAATATCAATTCGTTCCAATAATCCTCAGGTACAAGGCAGGACTCGGCTCGAGGTATTCCTTCAGAAAATAGCTCTGACTGCAACCCCTGCTAAAGATAGCAGCGTCATGGCTAGTCTAATCTGCCTTGAACAAAACACTCACAGACCCTCAGTGTTTTCTCTTACGCCATCAAAATGAGTCAGCTGTTGTGATTCATTTTGAAAATCAGTAGCCATCCAGTTTTAAATCTCCGTAAGGTAAACAGCACCAACTGTTCTTCCCTGGACCTGAAATAACTCACGTACCTGAGAACTACCTGCTCTCGTTTTATCCTTTAACAACTTTTCTGTAACATTTGTTTTTTCTCATGTCTCTTCGCAGTGACATTCCGGCATTGAGAATAATGTAACTAAAAAAAGAGAGCTGAATTGTTTTTTATATTTTGCTCATAATGACAGCTCGGAGTTATTTTGACTAACCCCATGTGGCTTGGTAATGTAACGAGGAGTAAACGTACACCGCTGAATAAATCCCAGGGGATGAGTGGCCTTGGCAGGCTTAGTCGTGAGACCTCACTATAGAAAGCAATCCTCTCTTACATCCCTAACAGCTGCTTGTGTGCGTCACATGCAGCTAGAGAGATCAAATGCTCTGACAGCACAACCCTGCAAGCCTGGAACATACTTACTCGATAAACAATTTAAAAGCTCATCTTTAAAAAAAAAAAATAGATCCCTTGCTAATTATAAGATGCATTTATTACTAACGGTCATTAATTTTAAAGCATGCGCCACATCCTGCGGGATGTTACGCCGTCTCACCTGTTCTAGTCACAGTAATAGGTCCGATTCGAATGCTTCCCATCATTAATACCATTTTACTGTAAACATATTAGAGGAAACTGTATTTGTGAATGTGAACAGAAATAGAAAAGCACAAGCTCAATGATTTTAACTCGGCACTACTCTAGGTATGAAGACTGGCGTTTTCTAGGTGTTTGATTAAACTGTTATTTTCTTATAATGATCTGTTTCTTTGTTAAGTTTATGTGTGAGAGAGTCAGGTTCACCCCCCTCATCCTGTTGTGTTCTGCTTTTAAAGGACACTGCACAGCGAACTTTAGGCAAGAGACATTTGAAGCTAGACATGCACTCAGAGAGTGCAGACCCCCACCAAGGTAGCTTAATATTATCATTACATGAGGTACGTGGCAGAAGATTTAGAATTACGGTGCCCCCTTGTGGCCTGTTCGGCTATTATTTTTTAGCTTTTGTTTTTTTTATTCCCGGCACATAATGGGTGATTTTCACCTCCTTGCCTTATCTAATAATGCTAAAAAATAAAATCCTTCAAAACCGATCAGGACCCGGAGCAGGTTCACGCCCAAAATTCTATCAGTCCTTTGTTGGCCCAAGACCCACATTTGGTTAAAATTTTGCGGAAATCCTCCCGTTAGTTCTCGAGTTACCGTGGTCACAGACACATACAGAGACACACAAAGTCATAACTCTTAACGGAGGAAATAAAATGCCTGACCATTTGGGCGAGTTATAATGATAAAAGGGCATTTGTTACAGAGTGTACATTTCTGTATTGTTTCATGTTCATCATACTGAATACAGGTAGCCCAGCTTTTAAAGTGAGAACGGCAGTGAACATGCATTCCGAGACATCCAGCTGTAATCAGTCCAGAGTCTGTATTGGGTCTATCACCTGGGAAAGCACTTGTGTCAAACATGTAATGTAGGCCATGTTTTCAGTAGGGTGTTATTCATGGTTATTTAAAGACACAGTGAAGTAGGTTGAACGTCACGGGTCACACAATGAAAAAATAAAACAAACAGAGGGAAAAATAAATAAATAAATAAATAAATAAAAACTAAAAAGGTGCAAGGACAACACAGAGGCTACACTATGCATGACAGGAGGGTGTGTCCATAAATGCTAATGAGATTCTCCAATTCAAATGTGTTTGGATTTTCATCTAAATTCACTTGCCCGAAAAGTCGTTAAATTAGTAATGAATGTCCAAAATACTACTCTACGTTTGTCAAATAGCTTTTAAACTTGCAAAAAAAAAAAAACGGACATGTTTTCGAACCGGACATGGAGTCGATGGAAATGGATTTTCAACAAGGACTCTCTGAAATCTTGTTGGGCTAAAAACAGTTTTTAGGATTGATGTCCTATTACAATCTCCTCAGAAATTTCTGGTACAAACCTAATTCATGTCTAGTATCTTTTATAAACCAAATTTCCATCTTCTTTATTAACCTTATTGGGTATTTTCTTCAAAAACAGCCATTACAGCCCCTTTAAACTTATATACATTAACATATGCTACAAAACTGGTTGCTATGGTGAATAATTAATGAAGCGTTTTCTAAAAAGTTTGAGAAACTAAGTTAACAATAAAAAGACAACAACCAGGGAAATAAATAATCAGATTGTGTTCAAAGTGCATAGGCGGAGACGATCTTAAGTAACACATGATGCGTAACTGGTCCAACATGAATCACTTGGGAACACTGCATGACTCTGCAAGTTTGCGATACAAGGAAGTAGCGTGAGTCTGGGGTTTACCTATAAGATTGAAACAGTCACCAGGAAAATCTCGCTGATGTTGGTTTACAGGCTCAGGAAAAAAAAAAAAAAAAAAAGAATAAAAGAAGTGCAACTGAGGTTTATTGTTAAATATGCTCTGGGAACATTGACAAGCCATTGGAAAAAGGAATTTCAAAACTTCACTGCAATAAAGTGCAAGTTTTCTGATAGCTCGGACTGTACATTTGTTTCATCTGCTTGTGAAGAGTGTGCCTAAGTACGAAAAGCCCTTGTTTTCAGCAAAACTGGATCTAGAGTAAGAATTTATCCATGAATACTTCTGTACTTTACAAATATTGTCCAGAATATGGAAAATCGATTCAGCAAACCACCGCTCGGAGCGGATTAGCGTTGATTTCACACACTACACTCGGTAAACTAAGAAACGTGATCCGAGAGTGTTTTAAATTAGATCTTGCCTCAAACAACTGGGTTCAGAGGATTACTAACATAGGCTCCTGATTTCAAAAAAAGAAAGGGAAAAAAAATGAATACATTTTGGTTGCAGGTTTGCAGCCAAGTTAAAGAAAAGTGGAGAAAATTATGACGGTCGTCAGGCAGTCGGAAACCAGTGGCACCAGTCCGGGAACATGGAACAGTCGCAACATCTTACGCTGTGCATAGGAGAAATAAAGCACTTACGGTTTTCACAGAACGGCAACCACGTGGTAAAGCTTCTGTATGCTCGAAAGGGAGTAACGAGTGCATTCCTGTCCCGCAACATTGACAAAAATTATGAAATGAGGGCATAACCATGGGCTCCGGAAAAGAGTAGCAATACATTAGGATTGTGCAGATGCCAGCAAGATAAAGGGGAAATCAAGTTCGACGCATCCCGCCACCTTTGCATAGTGAAAAATACAAAGCAGAGGGATCAGGCAAACTTGCAAAAAAAAAAAAAAAAAGAAAAAAGAAAAACAAACCCTAAGCTGTCAATACAAGGGTCAGTGAACAGCAAGAAATAAGCACTGCGTCCGAGAAAATAATCAACCATGCCCACAGACCGGAGATGATCTATACTCAAAGGTTTTTTTTTTTTTTGATAGACTCCTTATTCTGTACAAACCATACACATGAAGAATGAGAACTCAAAACGAGCTCTGGACTCCGAGACACTTTTTAAAACCAGCCTTGATGGTATCTTAGTCATTATCTGTGCAGGAGCACAAAAGCCTCCAGCTTCTCTGGAATATTTCCTTGATACGTGAGATTATGCTTGATGATGGTGCGAGCGGCCAAGCACTGCAGCGTGGTGTGATTTATTGGCTGAATCAGGTTCTTAGCCATCTCTTTCTCGTCTAACAGGTCACACGCAGTCTGCCTGAAGGAGTTGGTGCTGTCGAAGTGTGTGCCTCCGGCGATGAGCAGCTTCATGATGTCAGGGTGGTTGTTGGAGGCGGCTACGTGCAGAGGACTGTTATTATCTTCGTCGCGACAGTTCACATCAGCACCGCACTCCAGAAGAATGGAAGTCACCTGGAATGAAGGGAACTTGCAGACGGGATAGCGGCCGACGCACGTCGTGTTCCGGTCCACCGCCAGGTGGAGGGGGCTGTAGCCGTTTTTCCCGCACGGGTGCAGCTTGAGGAACTTGTAAATGGTTTCTTTCTTGAAGTGGTCCTGCTCAACCGTGCACGGAACTTTCTCCAGCAAACAGATGAGGTGCAGGATGATGGCGAGCGCCTTGCTGAGCTGAGCTGGGTCGGGTCCAGGCTGCCGCTGCTTCATGGCGCGCTCAATCTCCAGCACGCTTTTGCTAAGGATGCCCATGAGGTCGTCAAAGGACACCGAGGTCCCCAGGAGGCCCTTGGCACGGTCCTGCAGCATGAAAGAAAAAAGCTCGGCGAATGAGAGCAAGCTGCTGGCCGTCATCGGACTAAGCGGGTCCAAGTTATTCTGTTGCATGTCCAGTGCATACTTCCACAGGTTGATGCACCGTTCAAAATTCCCTGAATCGGCATAGACAGCACCTCGGTACCGAATGTAGTAGGATGTGTCTGGGTGCGATGGGCCCAGGATGCGTTCTCTAATAAGGAGAGCCTGCATTCGCATCTCGTCCGGATCCGAGATCAAACTGTCCAGCTCTTCCATACTCCCGGCCTCTTTCGCATAGTCATACGCCATTATAAGTTCTTTAGGCTCTCCTTTAAACAGGACGTGGCTGCAGTCACTGTATCGCATCTCCATGGCTCTCTTCCAGTATTTTAAAGCTCCCAGGAGATCTCTCTTTTTGTCCACAAAAGTAGCACCCAGCAATTCTAAAGCACTGATCCGTTCCATTTTGTTCGTTTGAGGGTGTTCGGTAAGGAAGTCTACTATGTTTGTGTGCCCGGTAACACTGGCCGAGAGCAAAGGAGTCATTCCATAGCCGTCCTTCTCCATCGTGGCACCGTACTTCAGAAGCATTTTCATTATCTCCAAACTTCCCGATTCAGCACAATCGTGTAAGGCGGTGTTACCTACAGGACGCAGAGACGTTAGTGGTTACGCGACACATCATAGACATCATTAGTGTAAGTCACACCTAACCGATCCAGCACAAACTGAAACCTGAGCAAGAGATAAGAGACTAGAAAAAATAAATACATAAAAAAAAAATATATTACTTAAACTTGATATATTGCTTCACACAAGTCACACCGCAACAGTCAGATTGTAGTACTTTACCTTTGACACTTTTCCTATTGACATCAGCACCTCTCTCCAGCAGATACTGCGCAATCTCTTTATGGCTCTTATAACAAGAGATCATGAGGCAAGTATGGCCGTGCCGATTGGCCACTTCCAAGTCAGCTTTGTGTTCCACCAGATACTTGACGATGTCAAGGTGGCCGTCAAAGCAAGCGGCTCTCAGAGGAGTCGAATTAGTGAGTGTCGTGTTGTTCACAGAAGCACCGTGGCCCAAGAGTGACTGCACTACTTTGAGGTGTCCGGCTGCCGACGCGGCCCACAGCGGCGGGGCACCTTCGATGGTCTCGCCGTCGAAATTGACGGACCCCCCGACTTCGACGGGGGCACAGCAGCACTCCAGGAGGTACTCGACCAAATCGAGGTGCCCGTAGCGTGCTGCCATTAACAGCGGCGTCGCCCCGTTGGTTTTCTCAGACATCAGCTTTGTAACCTCGTGGTCAGTTTTGTTCTCCAACAGCTTCTGAAGCAGCCTGAGCTTGCCATCTCGGGCCGCGTTGAACACAGCCGTTTTTAAATCCATCGCATCAGGTTGCTTGCCTTCCTCCTATACAGAGAGAAGAAAACACTGACATCAGGCACAGATGATCTGAAGCACTGCATTACAGATAAGCAATGAAAATATAAACACCTTCTGAGTTATTGGGTGTATCTAACTACACACATGGACTAAACTTGATGTACTTTTAACACAAATAATCCAAAGAACAGGCTAGCATTACAGAGCTAGCTAGCTAGATATATTTATATTTATTTAGCAAATGTAGTACCATCCTAGAAATCTTGTTAAATATATTCCAGGTTAAACGATGATGAAATGAGGCAAGGAAAGCTTCTTAGATCACAGCCTGGCAAAAACCTGACAGGCTAATATTAACTGGTTTGTTTAGTAAATGTAGCTAGCTAGTTATAGGTATAGGGCCAAATTCCAGAAATGTTTACAACATTAGTCACAATACCAAGAAAGTACTGCTGTTTTATAATCCGAGGACAATAAACTAGGTTCCCAAAAGTGTTTAGGTAGTTATTTTTCTTCCTCAAGCCAGTAAACACGAGCTACTCTGACTAGCAACGGAATAAGGTGGCCGATTCCCACCTTGTTGTCGTTGCTCCTTGATGTCGTTCGAAGCTGAATCCACTGCTTGGTGTCCCCTCAGTTGACCAACAGAACCATGACAGCATGCGAGACGCTCGAACCCACTGGCGTGAGTGGATTTCTCATCATAACGCGTGGCTTTGCCGAATAAACACAACTTATTTCAAGGTAAAAAAAAAATCGAGCCGCTGTGCTGGAATCCAACCGCAGCTCACAGCTCGCCACCCCCGCCTAGCTCACAGCTCACCTAGCTTAGCTTAGCCTCAGCTAGCATACGGCTGTCGCTGGCTAATACTAGTAGACACCGTAGAACTGTGGCGTTTGCTTCACTAATAAAGCCCTCAGAGTTCAGACACAACCTCGAGGGTCTTCTCGGCGCCTATTTATTTTCTATCCAGTTCTCAGACGACACTTTCTATTCCTCACGACGAATAAGGAAGTGCACCACAGTGGGTGTTCTACCACATCAGCAGCTTTCCGTTAAAGTCACATTGCTCCCGCCCCTTTACTGATTGGCGTTCGATCTAGCCAATCAGGACCGACTGGCCTCAGCACGACGTCGAAGCGAACGTAAACACTACGTTTTTTGTAGTCACGACGTTTTAACAGTTGAAAAGTTACCCACTATGACTCGACTCTCGGTATAAATGCGGTTTAAGCGGTCTAAAGACTGAAAGGTGCCATTCTTATTCACGTTTAGAGGTATGTTTAGATAGTATATAGAAGTGATCTTAATTATTCACTGAAGGAGAGGTGAATTATTTATCAATGTTTGTTTTTGTAGTTTATTTTAACATCTGTAATTGATTCAAGTGTTCTTCCGGGTGGATAAATAACAATTATTTCCCCAAAGCAGGTGGATATCGCTGAATAATCTCCCAGACCGAACATCCCAGCCACGCCCCCGTGTTGCTTAGAATAGATCACGCCAGTGCGCATGCGCGAGTTGTAGACACGTACAAGCATTGTGGCTTACTGAAGGGTTCAGCTGGTGACCCCAGGCGTTTCATCTGCACAATATCGGATAATGGAGATTTCAACAGGTGTTTCACAGAGTAATATGGCACAGTGGAGTAGTGGTTAGCACGTCCGCCTCAAGGCAAGAAGGTCCTGGGTTCGATTCCCGGGCTCTCGCGTTTCTGTGTGGGGTTTGCATGCACTCCTCGTGCTTGCACGGGTTTATTTCGGGTTTCCTCCCACAGTCCAAAGATGCACATTAGGCTAACTGGCTGCTTCAGTTTGACCCCAGGTGTGAACGGTTGTATGTGCGTTAGCCCTGCGATGCTCCGGCGAGCTGTTCAGGGTGTACCCCGCCTTTGGCCTGTGTCGGCTGAGATGTGTGTACTAGACGTTGGTCCTCATTCATGAACTGTTCTTAAGTCGGTCTTTTCTGGCATCCGCCAATATTTTCTTATCCCAGGATTTGTTTTTAGCAACAAAACAAAATCTGTGAACATAAAAAGAGTACCCGTACGCACATATCGGTGCTGAAGTGATGTTACGAAATCGCTACTATTTCCCTTCTTTTTTAATTTTCTTTTTCCGATTCAATAAAATGATGTCAGAGACAGAGAATTTTTTTTTTTTTTACCGTATTAAAATTTTTTAATAATTATTTTCATTCAGTTACAAAGCATCATGCAAATAAACACCCCTTCATGACATATTAACTATGTTTAGTTAATTGATCACTATTTACAGGGTGATCCTGGACAAATAATTTCAGATATGTTCAGGAATTTGGTGTTTTCAGATGGAGCTTGGAGATCGGGTGGGTATAATATCACAGGCGCCAGTCGAGTCCTGGAGGATATAAAGCTCCTGAATCCACTAAATTCCTTCTATCCAGAACATAAACAGCTCCCAGTCAAGAGAGGATCCTGCTGCTGGTCTACACAACATTATGACAGCAATAGAGTGCATACACTTGCACATTAAGTCCAAATTAGACCACAAATAGTTGAATGTTAGTAAATTTATGCTTTTATTACATTCTTTACAATAAATATTTTGAGTCACTTAAGAACGACCCCAGTTTCAGTGCATGTTTTATTTTAAATGTATAATTACACAATTGCGATGTGTAGCTAATGGCAATTTTTGAGTTTACTTTGTACTACACAGAAATGTAAATCACGCTCCATAACAGGGTTTTAAACTCATTCACATTCTTACTATATATAACATGGAAACAAAATTAAAACTTGTTAGGTAAAATTGGGCACACACGGTCTTTTATTGTTTCTGTGTTCTCCTTGGGCCTAATGAGGTCCTAATGAGCCCCCCCCCATTTTTAAAGTGTGGCAATGATGACACCACCTGCCCCAAATGACTGTGACCAATCAAATCACGCCATTTATGTGTAGTCTATAAATGTAGGTATAAATGTAAATATTAATATACTGTATAAAAGCATTTGTATGTATATATTATCTACGTGTTACCTCATCCATGGATTGTATGATCTAAATTATTGACTGTACATGGAATATAAACTGTCCATCCATCCATCCATCCATCCTTTATCCTTGCATACTTTGCCCCCTGCTGGTAAAATAATACTACAGCAACACCTTTCACAGCATGTAAGACAGGTGCCCAATCCTGTTCCTGGTGATCTACCCTCCCGAAGACGTTCGCTCCAGCCCTAATCATGCCCACTGACCATCCAATCATTGAAATGAAGACTCAAAGCGATGATTGGATTTGTCAGATGGGCCCCATTAGGGTTGGAGTTAAAATCTTTAGGAAGGTAGATCACCAGGAACAGGACTGGGGACCCCTGATGTAAGAGATTGCAGTCATACAACACAACGTGTTTCACAGATTTATTGATTGTGCATACCATATCTCTCTATTCCCTTCTCCGGATGTCATAAACCATACAAATCAATTTATTAACTCTTGATTACTGAAGAGAAACAAATGCATAGTGAAAACGAAAGAAAAAGAAACCCACTGCAAGGCTAGCACACAAAGTATAGATCATGGGAAGCCAGTTTAATAAAAAAAGAAAGAAAAAGAAGTGAAAAGAAAATGAACTCACTTAATACATCCATATCAACAAACCGAATTCTGCTACTTAACCCACACTTAATTCGAGTTAATTTTTATTAGCCTAAAGCATAATCATTTCAAAGCTTTCACCCCAAATATCCCAATATTGAGTATCAGTGTACATACAGACACCCTTTCTTAAACTTCTTTCATTTGGCGTGTCGGCAGATGGATGCTTTTGTGATAAACTCCATTTTATATCGGATTGATTACTAATCTGTGGTACAAATCAAGTTGTCCAGCCAGACGGTTGGAATTTCTGTTCTCTTTTACAGTCACTGAGACCAGCAATCCTGCAGTTTCAAGTTTCAGTGCTCCCAACACACGTGATTAATAACATACACTTGATAAAGGTGACCTGCGGGACAGAAACTGTATTTACAGTCAAAAAACCTTATAAGGTTCTGCTGAGACTCGGCATCAAACCATATGGAAAATCTGGCATTTACACATCATAACAAATCAAATCAATGACCGCCGCTGTTTACTCTTTTCCGTAAATCAGTGAGTGGTTCATTTTTAACGTCTGCTTTCTAAATGCATGCTTCCAGATTCTATCGTTTAAAGGAGAAGGCAGAAAGTTAACCTCAACCAAAATATTAGATCTATAGTTGCTATTATAACAAGTTTACAGGTGGTTAATTTAAAGCTAACACTCAGAATGATGACATCATCAAGGCCCAAGTTAGCACGGAGGTTTAAATCTCCAAAGCCTCCAACACAAATCTGTCAATAATAGCATGAAAATATCAAAATCCTCTATGGCCATGCAAAAAAAATTAAGAGACCACTTATAATGGGAATATCCATTAAAAATGGTCTCTTCATTTTTCCCATGCCCTTAATCTTACTGGGGTTGCAGGGAGGCTGGAGCCTATCTCAGCCGACACTGGGTGATGGCAGGGTACACCCTGCACAGCATGCCAGTCCACTGCAGGGCAAACACACCCAACCATTCGCACTCACACTCCAATCTAGAGACAATTCGGAATAGCCAGTTAGCCTGACGTGCATGTCTATGGACTGTGGAAGAAAACCCGGGTTCCCAGAGGAAACTCGCACAACCACAGGGAGTACATGCAAACTCCACACAGAAACTCAAGCCTGGGAACCGAACCCTGGACCTTCTTGATGTGAGGCGGACGTGCTAACCACTACACCACCATGCTGCCCTAAAACCCTATACATGTTAACTTGGGCTTTGATGACATCATTTTTGTCATTTTGATGACATCAAACAGTCTTTGATGAGACTCAGTTTTCAAATAACTTCCGTAAAAAATTGTTAAAACATAAAACTCTTGGCCTAAAATTCTGCACAGAGAAAGAAATTCATCTATAGATTTGAATGTGGTCGAACTTTTAACTCCTTTAAGTGTGTACTTATTTTTGATGGTTATGAACTTTAAGACCTTTTAATAATGTGACAAATATACAGCCGTTCAAAATGAGCCAATTTTAAGAATGTAACAGCCGAGCACCAGCAAGCAGAAATCAGAACAAAAATGATTTCTTCAGTGAAATATTAAAAGAAAAACCTACCACAAACTTAACACTTACATCCAAATGCAAAGAGAAAAAGGAAAGTGTGTTATCTGAATGTGCTTCAGACACGTTTCTATCATACTCATTTAACACTGAAGTCCTACCGCTGATCTCTAAGCAGCACAAGAGTCATGACGAGTTGGTGAACAGATCTGCAGAGCTAAGTGTGTGTTAAGTAGCTCTTCCCACATTTCCACAAATTATAGAGAGCAGTGTAAAAATTACACACACACAATAAATTAAGAGGTTCGCTTCTTACCACTTGAAATATTTTGTTGGTTATGAATGTTGATCCGAACAGAAGCCTAAAAGATGGGAAGCCGAACAGATCCATTTTTAAATAAACATTAAATATGTAGCTTTAAAATTGGTGAATGAACCGTGGCAGCAGCCTTCAGTCTCTTACGTGTGTGTGTGTGTGTGTGTGTGTGTGTGTGTGTGTGTATACACGACATCAAAAATAACAATGACTTGGAGATGTTAGGATCCAACACGGGTTGTCGTGGTTTTCTTGTCTGAAAAGAAGCTCCTGAGCAAAACCACCTGGCTGATGCTGACCACCAGGAGGATAAACGCCTCCCCGATGGACCAGAATGCCACCCTGGTGTTCAGGTCCTCTGCTCTGCTGCGTCCCTGCGCCTCCCTCAGCCGGAAATGGGTCTGGTAGTCGATCACGGACTTCAGGGCTTCGTGGATGGAGACGCACGCAGATTCCATCTGACAGAGAGAAAATATGAATACGAGTCAGAGATCTACACACAAACCAAAACAACTGATAGCAGTGATTTATCATACACTTAATAACCCTCCTCCTTATTCGACCTGGGAAATACGCACCTGAGTTAGTGCAGTCACCCGGTTTTCATTGGGGAAGAGGGGAGGATCATCGCCGACTTGAAAGTCGAAGTAGACCGTCTTGTGTGTGAAGGTGGAGAACTCGTTGCTGAAGCAGATCTTGTACGTGCCGTTCTTCCCGGCAGTAAATGTGAAACTGTCGTACTGCTTCTTCATTTCTTTGTACAGAACAGTACCGTCTGGATCTTCCAGACGACAGTCGACATCATAGTGACCCCCGGTGACGACCTATACACGACAAAAATCACGTGCACAAATTCATTCATTCATCAAATTGCTTTACTCTGCTAAGGTTGCTGGAGCCTATCTCAGCCGACTCTGGGTGAAGTCCTTTATAAATAAATGTATTCATCATCATCATCATCATTATTATTATTATTATAACTTAAGTTGTTGGTTTGGTTTCTGTGGGTAAAAGCTTAGAGTACCAGTATTGGTCATTCTTACATCATAATTCTTGTGCATGTAATACAGATGCTTATTTTGCCATAAATGACCATGAAAAGCACAAAAATGGGTAATTCTATCCTGGGGATTACCAGCGGGGGCCGAACCAATGCTTAGCAGTCGTATTTTCCTGAAAGTGATGTGAAGACATTGGGCAGGGTTGTCCAGCACAAGTAAACAAGCACATCTATTCAGCGAGCAACATTGTAGGTGATACAAAAAGAAATAGTTCAAGTGTATATAGTAAAGTGTTCAAGAAGCAACTATAGCAGCAATTTGTAGGAAATGGGTGTTAGTGGTGACCTATTTGAACCAGAGAGGGCGGAGTCTCTTGTGGACACAGTGAGGCGTCACATTCTAGTAACTCTGAGGACGAGAACGCTGTCAGAGACGAGTGTGACGGTAAATCCAAAATGGCTTACGCAGCTAACGTTTTGCCGACTCTGCTTTCCTGTCGTCAGTTGGTTTAGGAACAAAAGGAAATGTTTTCCGCAATCTCTGAGCTTGTTGTTTGTGCAGATCAGCACTGGCCGATGATATGTTATGGCACACGGGTCAGTGTTGCTGGAAGGAACCGCTGATGTTATACGTGATCATTTTAAATAGATAGTAACACTAGTTCACCACAGATACACTTTAATGTCCAAATAAAACAGGCAAATAAATTCAATTCAATTCAGTTAAACATTTGCCTAAAACAGTCAAGCAGGTGGATTACACTTCTTGTTACAATAATCGACAGCAAAAGGGGGTTGGTGAACTTTTAAATGCTGAAAGTAAAATATTTGAGAACAGCCTGATCCTCCTGAAAAAGACGACCTTCAACAACATGAGCACTTTAAGGACTAAAGCTGTTCAGAGGAAAATAAACCACGGCATCCCATTGTTCACTGCCACTGTAGATCCACTGTATTTCACAACAGCATGACTAACCAAAACTACCCAAAGCCTGAATATAGTCCTGTTCTAAAACCCTTATAATGCCCCAAAATCAGTTATTCAGGACCTTGAGAGGCACCTGGGTATCAGTGATGGTTGTGCTGGAGTTAATTTCTAGCTTTGCGGATAAGATTGGACATCCCTGGTTTAATTGGTGCCATGCAAAAGGTCAGTGAACGTGTGCGTTCGCTCCACCGGTCCTGTGCTTAAAGCGAAATCACTGCGTTGTTCTTACAGTTAATTTTGTAGTAATAGATTTTATATCATATGTGATTCATCACAGCAAAGTGGGTATTCATTCGGAAATTATTAAATACTTTGTCGAACTTTAAACGTGATTTTCTCTAAAGTTGCATACTTAAAATCAAAAAGGCTGAAAATTCCTGGCAGATTTTGGTTAGTTATTCCAAAAACAGACAATTAAGTTAGAAAATCTGGGATCATTTTAATATTTAGGATATCAGCTACAAAATGCTACCGGTAACTCAAAATTTACAATTTCCGACTTACTTTTCTTTTTTTTTACTAATTTACTGACACTTTGCTGTGATGGGTCACATATTATCCGAACAGTGCTATATACTTGAATAATGCCTGCATGACCGCCTTACATCAAGAGGGTCCTCCGAGTCTCTTTTTTAGTGTGGAATTTGTGTATTTCTTTCCCCCTGAGCTTGTGCAGGTTTCCTCTGGGTACTCTAGTTTCCTCCCAGAGTTAAATTTGTGTATTTTTTTTTTTCTGAGCTTGCGCAGGTTTCCTCTGGGTACTCTAGTTTCCTCCCAGAGTTAAATTTGTTTTTTTTTTTGTTTTCCTGAGCTTGCGCAGGTTTCCTCTGGGCACTCTAGTTTCCTCCCAGAATTCAAAGACATGCACATCAGGCTAACTGGTTGTTACACGTTGCCCCTAGGTGTGAGTGGGGGTGCAAAAGGCTGTGTGTGTATGTGTGTGTGAGGGTGAATGGTGGTGTGTGTTGTCGTTGATGGACCGGCGAGTTGTTACGGGTGTGCCCCCTCCTTCACCCAGAATCAGCTGAAATGGTGTATTAAACCCACAAGGATTAAGTGAATGACTGCCTGATAAGAGGGATTTCGATTTCTGATATGATGTACAAATCAGGAATTGACAGTTCGGATGTAGTGATTTACTATCATAATTCTAGGGTCATGAAATCACAAGCTGGGGGGTCATGACATCACAAGCGAGGTGGGGATCGTGACGTCACAAGCTGGGGGGTCATGACGTCACAAGCGGGGGTGGGGGTCATGACGTCACAAGCGGGGGTGGGGGTCATGACGTCACAAGCTGGGGGGTGGGGGTCATGACGTCACAAGCTGGGGGTGGGGGGTCATACACATATTGGGATCTTTCTGGGTTTGTTTGAGTGTTGTACCTGGAACTCCAGGGTGGATTTAGTCCCGACAGTGATGTCCTCGTAGAAACACTGCTTGGCGTTGTCTGGCAGCTCGAATGTGAGCTCGGAGCCCCACACACGACCCCAGAGCAGCTGTGCACACAACATCTGCACCAACACACTGAGCCCACTGAGCATCATGGCTAACTTCCGACTGAGGAGATCTCAGAAGATACACACACACACGTGCACCTGCAACGAAAATAAAACAACAACCTGTCTATTAATGAAAACGAACAACAGGTTGGTAATTCTATCTGTGTTGTAGTAAAGAGTAAAGCACACTGAGAGGTTCACAGCCCTCCCGAACTCAACAAACCACCGGCTAAGCTAACGTTTAGCTGACGTCGGCTAAACCCGACACATCACACCCGAGATACAGAAGACAGATGAGTTTATAAATTAAACAATTATATCAAATATTCACATAAATACCACATATTTTACTGTAATCTCACTGGTTTATTAAAAACAACTTTTAAAAATCTTAATTTCCCACATTTTAGCAACGAAGCTTAACTCACCAACAATCCTGCTACCCGGATAAAGGAAGTGCACCGGTGGCGATGACATAGCACGTACAATACGTAATGACGTGTCCTAACTTGTCCACGTCTGAATACAAACTGTTTTTTTTTTCCACCACCCGTTTTCGGACAATTCAATGGCAACTTTCCAGGGCCAAAACGCGTGGGTATTACCACTCAACGGATGCGTGTTCGCATGTAAGATGCTTCTTCATTGCCATCTAGTGGTGTGGCGTGTTTTTTTATTTTTTTGTAATTTAATTTACATCCTTGTGCCACATGAACTCAGATAACATCACCAAAAGCAGTGCACATGATACTTAAACTTTATTACAAATTTGATTTACATCATTGAGTCATTCTTTTTGGCGGTGGGGGAGTGAGCTGCACCTTCCCTTCCTCCACCTTCATGGCTGAAGTGCCCTTGAACACCCAACCCCCAACTGCTCATCCGGGCGCGCAATGTGTGGCAGCCCACAGCTCCGAGTGTGTGTGCTCACTATTTACGTGTGTGTGTGTGTGTGTGTGCTTACTTTGGATGGGTTAAATACAAAGGCAATAATTTTCCATGCAGGATTAATACAGTATAGCAAAATGTAAAAAAAAAAACCAATCAATCAATCAATAAATAAAATAAAATAAAAAAATAAAATTAGGCAGTGATTTCTAAATTTTGACTTGTATTTCGTTTCATAGGCTCCAGCCTCCCTGTAATTCTAGAAGGAGTAAATGGTTTGAATTAAATGAAAAGCAAATTAATGAAATGACATTGGGCCGGGGATTACGATGGCAAATCTATGTCAAGCTCTACAGTGCGGAGTTACATGCATCCACAAATTCCAGTTAAAACTTTAGTGTGCAAAAAAGCTTTATGTTAATTGTGTCCAGAAGTAATGTCGACTTGTCTGGCCTTGAAGGCATGATGGACTCTGGGATGGACCATCACACAGTGGCAACATGTGTTGTAGTCAGATGAACAGTATCAGGTCTTTTTTTGGAAGAAATGGACACCGTGTGCTCCGGACCAAAGACAAAAAGTACCATCCAGAACGTTAGTAGCAACAAGTCCAAAGGCCGGGCTTTGTCATGGTATGGGAGTGTGTGTCAGTGTAAAACTACACTTCTGTGGTGGCATTAATGCAGAAATGTACACACAGGTTTTGGAGCAACATCACTTCCAAATATGCCCATACTTATTTCAACAAGACAATGCAAAACATCATGAAGAGATGGTTAAAGGAAAAAGAGGGTGCGGGTGCTGGACTGGCCTCCCTGTGGTCCTGACCTGTCTGCAACAGAGAATTAGTGATGAATTATGAAACAAACAAAAAATGAGGCAATGACCTCTTACTGTTGCACACCCTAAAAGGAAACTAAACCCAAACTTAATAAAAGCTTGCATGCATAGTTTATGTATGTTTCTATTAAATCTGTCTCATTCACTTTTTTCGTGTAGGGAATAAAATAAAAAGGGGGGCAACATTGTAATGCAAAAAGTAGCAAAAAGTCACGCGATCATCTCGTGTTCTTGCAATATGGAGCGAATTTGCGTATGAATACACAGTGTGGTATTCTTTCTTTTATATGTACCAGCACACGCTTGTTTAAATGTATGTCAACTGAATCACGAATGAATTGTAGAAGTGCCTATTTTTAAATTTTATTTAGAAGTGTGCTAGTTTTTTATCTGATTCGTTAGTTTAATATCTGTACACTGTTATTATTGCCATTAACTTTCCTTATATGAACGGATTCTTGATTTCTTTCTGCACACTCGCGAGATTGACACAGCAACCATTTCAAACTGGCTAATGCAAACTATCAAACCGATTTTAGCAGATTGCAACTTCAAAAATGTAAGTAAAAACCACCTGATAATGAAAATGTTTCATGTGTAACAGGAGAGCTTGAAAGGTTTGCCTATTTGCAGATAGAATGAGACAAAAGAACACCTGAAATACCTCGACACCCAGTGATGCCTTAACAGTTTGTATGAAGCATTATAAAGTCATATCATAATCAGTTTTTTTAATGCTTCTTAAAGGCATCGCTAGCATGTGTCACACTAGCAAAGAAAGTTTTATCATTTTTTGTTAGTGTAGGATGGAGTAGTTGTTAGCATGTCCGCCTCACAGCAAGGAGGACCTGGGTTCGAGTCCTGAGAACATTTTTGTGTGGAGTGTGCATGTTCTCCCTGTGCCTGCATGGGTTTCCTCTGGGTACTCCAGTTTCCTCCCACAGCCCAAAGACATTCACATTGGTTGTTCCAGATTGCCCCTAGGGGTGAGTGTGAATGGTTGTGTGTGTCGCCCTGTAATGGTCTGGTTACCTGTTCAGGGTGAACCCTGCCTTCGCCCAGAGTCAGCTGAAACTGAGAGTTAATTAAAAAAAATACCTTTCAATAGGCAGGTACAGTATCTCCCTTTTTTATTTAAATAAATAGCTTTTAAAAAATCAGAATTGGCCACAATGTACCTACATTTTATATGTTCTGGGTTTTTTTTTTTTGAGTACGCCACGAGAGAGAAACTGCACAAGGGGTGGGTGGGGTGTCCATGTGCCTGTACTGGCGTAAATGCAAACATAGTGAAGGATGAAGTCAGGACAGTGAGGTCTGCGACAAAGGACTTTGCCATTTGCCACACAACCCTCCATCGATTTATTAAAAAGAGAGAGAGAAATTTGGCCCAGGAGAGAAGGTAAAGGTGGAGTACTGGACTTCCCGTAGGGTTTTTTCTGAACAACTTGCAAAATGCCTAAAAGATGTCAGCTAATTTGTTTTATTGCAGCTGATTTAGATTTGTTTTATCTTGGTAATCAAGGGAAAGTTATAAAACACACAAGCACACGCACGCACGCACACACACACACACACACACACACACACACACACACGCCTGTATATCCAATTGCACAGCATATATTCCAACATTCATTTAAAAGGGTCCATTCACTTACCAGGTATATTAAATATAGATGAAATACAGTGTTATCTCCTGGAAATAAATTAAAATAGGCCACAATGTCCTTCTGAAATTTGCTTACTCCTGTAAGTGAGTGACAACGACCCCTGCACCAGGTGGCATGATATTAGTAAACATCATCTAAACAAACTTTTTTATTTCTCTTGAAATTGTATCCCTTCTTCTGTTTTCTTTTAAACTTTCTATGAATCGGTGTTGCACTACCAAGTTATAGCACATGTGCAGGATCGTTCCTCTGGTCGTGCGCTCCAATTATTGTTATTGTGAACAGACACAGAACCAAAACAAGATGTAAAAGAGGTGAATAACAGCTACTAAGCCCATGAGCTGGAGTGGTTTTGCTGGGAAACCTTTATATTCCGCAAAAACGAATTGATAATGGAGGGTAAAACACATACCTTTAAACACACACACACACACACACACACACACACACACACACACACACACACACACAGAGAGTTTGTTCAGTGAGCTTTCACAGTTCACAAATGTTTTACTGTAGACTTATAATCTTATTAATATTTTTTGGACTTCAAATGAATTAAGATAATTAACAAAATACAAAGATGTCATTTGTTACCTTTCACTTGTCATTTCTTTATACAGCCAGTTCAACTAAGTGTTGACCCTGTCAGTGCACAAATAAAACAAAGAAACTGCAAAATCTTATGATCTTAAAAAATTATTTGATTATATTTTAATGAATTTTGCGGGCGACATGGTGAGGTACTGGTTAGCACTCCTTCAGAACAAGAACCCACCTCACTCGGACGTTTCTGCGTGGAGTTTGCGTGTTCTCCCTTTGCTTGGGTGTGTTTCCTCCGGGTACTCCGGTTTCCTCCCACAGTCCAAAGACATGCACTTTAGGCTGATTGGCTGTTCCAAATTGTCCCTAGGTGTGAGTGTGAATGGTTGTTTGTGTTGACCACTGTTCTGGGTGTACCCCCGCTTTCACCGAGTGTTGTCCTTAATCCTAACAGAATTTAGTGGTTCAGCAAATGAGTGAGTGAGATTTGCTACTGTCTCCATTATGAGGTCAGTTGTAAGATTTGACTTTATCTATTCAAGTATAAATAGTACGTATATTATCATCATGTACACATTATGGGTGGGTCGCTAACATATGTGTGTTTACTGTATTCAAATGTTGTTTCCAATAGAATCAGTCACTCAGAAACTGAATGAACTGCAAAAAGTGTTGCAACCTCTTTCTTTGAGTCATTTAAATCAGAAACAAGATCAAATATAATAACAGATAAAATGGAAATGATGTAATGGTTTACTTAATCCTAAAACTGCAATTATTAAACATTACACAAGTCTCAGTTCTTACAGACCAATTTAGGAAAAGGCCAGGGAAAAAAATCTGGCTTTTCATCCATGCTGTACATAAAGCAACTCATTCACACTGAATGCTATAATGTTGAATGTGAACACAAACAGATATAAATAAGTAAATAAATAACCAACTAACTAACTAACTAAATAAATGGCACATATTATTCAATTCAATTCAATTCAGTTTTATTTGTATGTCACTTTTTACAACAAGGTTTGCAATACATTTACATAATAAAACAAATTTGAAAACATACAAATATTTCTCTATAACCCCTACACATCCCTAATAAGCAAGTCCGTGGCGACGGTGGCAAGGAAAAACTCCCTCAGTGAACATGAGGAAGAAACCTTGAGAGGAACCAGACTCAAAAGGGAAACCCATTCTAATTTTGGTGAAACCAGATAAAAATGCAAACCATGTAACGGAAACTTCATTATAGTTTAACATGAAGTCTAGCTGGTTATCTTATGACTGTACTGGTAATTGTAGTCCTAAATAATTTTAGTAGAATTATATATAAATTTATATCACCAGCAGTGAAAAGTCATCTTCACAGTTTCTGAGTGTATATTTAGGTCCATATTGAACATCATCAGCAGGAGTGAGGGGCTTCTAAGAGAACTCCAATTATAGCACAACAGGACGGATCACAGGATTCAGAAAGCAGAGGGATCTGGTATCTCAGAAGTAGCATGTGTACCTCAACAAAAAGAGAGAGAGAGAGAGAGAGAGAGAGAGAGAGAGGTTGTTAGTTATGCTCATAACAGTGTAACGGTTAAAGAAGAGTTTATTAGTGCTGATTGAAAGCAGAGACTCTGGCATGACTGCCTATGACAGCATAACTAAAAAGAGAGAACCAGAAGGAAGACAGACATGAGGGCACCCTGTAACATGACTCCACTGTCGACAGACCTGGGTGAGCATGTGAGAGTGAGGGAGTGACAGTTGTGCATTCACCACATTTAGAGAACGTTCATATATCTTTTTACTTTGCAGCAAATAACCAAAACAGATATGACACAGATTTGCCCTGCAATGGTCTGGAGAGCTGTTCAGAGTATACCCCGCCTTCGGCCGGTATTGGCTGAGATAGGCACCAGCCTCCCCACGACCCTAGTAGGATTAAGCAGTTTGGCAAATGATATGACACAAAACAATGATCAGATGGTGGAAGCTAAAGGAGGAAGACTGCTGTGTGAGATTCAGAGAGTAATTAAAACAGGCGTTGGGTAGCAGTGAGGGCACGATGGATGACTGAAAAGCTACAGCAGTGTGGTGAGGGAGAAAGCTAGGAAGGTACTTGGGGTGACATCTGGACAGAGGAGGACAAAGAGAGTGCGAGGAACTTCAGGAGAGCATCAAGGGGAAGCGATGAGCAATGCCACATTGCACAGACACTTGGAGAGATGAAGAAATTAGACAGGAGTACAAAGAGGTGTGGAAGATAACAAAAGGGGTGGAAAAAGATAAGGGAGAAACATATGGATAAGGCTCATGAAAGTGTCCAGTGTATGAATCTGTGTCCAATGGCTATAAATCCTTTAATATTAGGTATATATTGATTATTATAGTCTCTTTTGAAAGAGCATGACCAGAGCTAATCAGGCATATACACTTTTATGGGTCTATCACCAATATTTCTCCCCCTAACAGTCCATCAAACTGACCCAGAACCTCACATTTTCAGTTCTTTTTTATGTTCACAGGCATTTTACACATGTTTAGACATGTTTTTGAGCATTTAGACCAATCATTATTTAAATCATTATTTTTTAAAAGTTTTCATGTGTACTATACTTGTTTACATATACTGTAAGCACATACCAAATTTCCTAATCTTGCTGCAGCCTATGTTACGATGGCAGCACCAATAAAATGTCCATGATATCGTGTCATTTACACTATTGACATAATTTATGTCATATTTAAAAATTGGCACAATACATTGCTGTTAGACTCAATCTGAATCAAAAACAGTGTCATATTTAAGAAATCAATCCAAAATATTGGTCTGGGAATATGGTTCATGCTGATGAACAATCATCTTGTGATGTTAGCTGCGTACGGCTTAAGCATGTCATTTACGCTATAGACGTTGTCCTGAGTAGAACATTTTCCCATTGAATTTGCTTGTTTTACCCTGTTCCCCACATCGTATACATGAAATATAGGTATATAGTCATTATTACAAGCCCAAATAGAACATTTCTGTAATTTTAATTTAATATAATGTAAATGACAGGGCCAGAAATCACTTCTGACAGGACTTTATTTGAGGACCTACCACAGAAAAACTACTGGTCATTGGATGGCACGTTTTTTTTGGACAAGAATCCTCAACACTCCTAGGTATGTTGAGCTTTTTACACCCAAGCTTAGTGGCTCATCAGAGCCAGAGCTTATCCCTGGTTTCTATAGCGTGAGGCAACTAGGACTTCAAGTCCTGAATGGGAAAGTCCATCACAGGTTTTCTTCCCAGTATTTTTTTACTGGTACCGATTTATACTGCTGGGTGGACAGAGGCACACTTGTGGTTAAGACCTTGCCCAGGAGTCTTAGAATGGTGGGGGTATAACAGGGATTTTAACCCACAACCTCTAGATCATGAGCCCAGCACCCAAACCACCAGCCCCACACTCCTACTTTCTACATAAAAAGTACTGATTTCCTGTTAACAAAACATCGTTTTCAAATTCTGAAACTGGGTTGGGAGATTATTTAGGATGAAGTAAGAGCAGATATGAAGAGTATGAAGCATGGAGAGTGGAGACCCAGATAATATGGAGGCCTTTGGAGGTATGGAGATGTTTAGGTAGGATAGCATTGGAGTTTTTAACCAGACTGTTCAACAAACCTTTGGAAGGCGAGAGGATGCCTGAGGAGTGGAGAAGAAGTGTTCTTGTATCAATATTCAAAAACACAGGAGATGTACAGAGCTGCAGTAACTACAAAGGAAAAAATTTAAGTCACATTATGAAGTTTTAGGAAAGAGTAGTGGAGTCCAGGCTGAGAGGAGAGGTGGTGATCTGCTCTTATGGAGTCCAGGCTGAGAGGAGAGGTGGTGATCTGCTCTTATGGAATCCAGGCTGAGAGGAGAGGTGGTGATCTGCTCTTATGGAATCCAGGCTGAGAGGAGAGGTGATGATCTGTGAAAAGCAGTACGGTTTTGTTCCATTAAAGAGCACCACGGATGGAGAAGTACAGGGAAGGTCAGAAGGAGTTTATATGCATGTTTGTGGACTTGGAGAAAGCATGTGACAGTTTACCAAGAAAGGAGTTGTGGTACTGTATGAGGAACTCAGGTATGTGGAAGTGTAAGTATGGAAGGTGGTACAAGATATGTACGAGGACAGTGTGGTGAGGTGTGTGGTAGAAATGATGGACGGGTTTAAAGTGGAGGACGGATTTTGTTTTTGTGTGTGTGTTTGTGTGTGTGTGTGTGTGTGTGTGTGTGTGTGTGTGTGTGTGTGTGTGTGTGTGTGTGTGT
>JBCNYH010000015.1:18894365-18921456 GCA_039654325.1 Tandanus tandanus
TAAGTGGACAGTTTGATTTCACAGAAGTGTGATTGACTTGGAGTTACATTGTGTTGTTTAAGTGTTCCCTTTATTTTAGTGAGCAGTGTATTTTGGTATGAAGATTCATCTTCTGAATTTTTCAGCATGTTTGTTTTCTTTTCAAATACAGTTTATGGTGCGTGGTTTAAATTCGACTGAACTCCACACACAGAAAAAGTCAAAATTGTTGTCTTAGTTAGATTGAAACCGGATTTAAAATGCATGTAATGGCTGAGATCGTATCAACTTTCTGAACTAACCGAAATACTTCTGCCAATAAATCGATTCTTGTAGTGTGCTTGTACAGTATATTGGGAAGATACAGCTATAACTGTAGCTCAGTCTAACTGTAGCATGTAAACATCCGGACTGAAATTGGTGGAGGTGAAAGAGAATTAACCACTACAGAAAGAGATTCCCTTTTTATAGTACTGCATCCTCTTCAACGTGAACACTAAAGACATTCATCTCAGTGGCTGCACTTACCAGGTGAGTTGTTGTGGCACTTTGTGTGATCCCCGCTTTAATCCGAAGGTGTTGATAAGCCGTCAGGGCACAGTTAGTGCAGTTTTATGTGCTGAAATTTAGAAAGAAAAATTGAGACTAGGCCAAAAAAAAATAAAAAATAAAACCCCAAAACAAAACATTGTTTCCAGTAACATTAGAGAAAAATCCTGGGGGGAAAGTAACTCGCCTAAAATAAAATTCAACATGCTTAAATTAATTAATAATAAAAAAAAAGAAACTTGAACTAAGAAAGAAAGGCACATAATTTCAGTTTTATTTCTGCGTATGGATGCAGAAGCACTGGCTCCAGCCCTTTACCCTTACAGTCCTGACACAGCAGTAGTACAGTCTTTATTTTCACAGACTTTATTTTTAAGTCAAGATCAACTTCTTTGGTAACGCCACACCTGCAACAAATGGCCTTTACACCAAGGTTTGAAGAGTAATATGAAAGCTCAGCGGCGCTCTCACACATGACCTCTACTTGGGCAAACACACTTTTGTGAAGTGAATGTGTTATTTCCGCATGAATATAAATGTCTTCTATTGGCTGAAATCCACAAGAGAATCAATCAGATATTTGTAGTAAACATAAGCATATGCGCGTTCATTCATTTATTAATGTGGGAAAGTAAGTCAGAGATGGTCACACACCAGTTAATTGCGCGATATGAGAAATAAATATTCACTGTGATGAGTTGACTTGCAAGTTCCTCTGTCTGTGAAAATGAACACAGAAATCTTTATACACATGGGTTTCGTATATGTGATTTAACAATAATACAAGATGACCTCCGTGTCTGCCAATGATTTTTATCGGCTCGCACGCTGGTGAGGCTCAGCAACATAGGAGGCGAAGATGGTCTCTTATACAGACACACGGTGGTGACACCGAAGCCACTGATACGCGAAGGTCGGCGGATGAGTATACTTGTTTGTCTGCACCATTTAAACAGCCAATAACAGACTGTTTTTATTTATATCTGGCAACCTGGCCTCAGCTGGCAAGATAAATACGAGCAGTCATGCTAAGACAAAGAGAAGATTCTAAAAGCAAACAGTTTACCTGAGTCGAATGTTTGAACAACAAATCCGTGTCATTAAAATTTACCAGCCTGATGGGGTGAGCGAGAGCTCTTTTTCTAAAGAATGAATGTGGTGGAATTCTATGCTGAAAAGGTCTGGTGAGAAAATAGGGTTGCTTTTTCCAGCGAAAACATGCAATTTTTTTTATTTATTTCACATATCACAATAAAAAGTTTTGAGTCCTCAGGAAAATTTAGGGTCAGTTGAGTGACCGGAAACAAAGTTTTTTTTTTTTTCATGGCCTTAAAGAACATGGGGTCACACCATGCTGTGTTACCATGCTTCGATTAGTGCTACGTGATATTTTGATCTGTTTTCCTTAGCTAGTATGCTTTGCGTTCTGATTCAAACTTGCCACACCCAACCAAGACCAAGTGATGTCATCCTCAGATGCTTTGTTCATAAAACCTGATATCTTTTATAGTGGAGCCCCACCGGCATGGAGTTTCCCCATGTCCGACCATGCCGACCCTATTGCTGGTTTAGTGCTGATTGGTGCCACAGTATATACTGAGGTTTATCAAAACAGTTCCTATCCATGGTTAGTGTAAAAACAAACCAAGTTCGTTTACATGACTGAAAATGAAAATTAACACTTTATGTAGTGGCAACACAGAACATGAACTTGTGAAACGGATAATTAAATTAACAAGACGGGTGATACAAATGAACTAGTGAAAGGTGATGAACAGAAAACTCTGTGTTAACTTTTCCTTCTTTCACTTCGGAATGGAACACGCAGGGAGACTGATTATTATTATTATTTTTTTCCCCTCCTGCATAGCAAATAGTGATTAGTTTAAAAAAATGCAAATTAGTCCGCAGTTAAAATAAAGTGCTTACAGACCTCGACAAGCTGTTGGACTTTTTTGGGCTAATTGCGTGGAAGCAAACCTGAACAATGGAGTTGTCAGCTGAAACAATATAAAGGATAATAAATGTCCCTCATGAAGGAAATCAAACACAGATTTTGCAAAAGATTACAGCTTAGATTGCAGCTTAGTCTAAAATTTGGCAAAAGTAAGAACAAATTGGAAAAGTTATAAAAGGATAGCGTACAGTCCAAGGAAGAAGCCAAAGGGTCCGGATAGAAAACTCAATGCAGTATGCTTTGAAAATAGAAAATACACACTGAAACAAATGGAAACAGCAGTAGTTCAGAGAAAATTATCAGTGTTAGGATTTCATGTTTGTCTAAGTTTGTGAGAAGTTGGCCAGATTAAATTGGATCTACTTAGAGAAATGCCAGAGGAAAACCAGCACCAACACTGAAACAGAAAAAATCAAGGCTACTGTGTTGGTTACTGGCTAAAGAGAAGCGAACAGAGTGGATTTTCAGTGACGAATCACAACGTTGCCAAGGAGATGGTGTTTTGTTGGTGCTGTTCGAATGAACCATATGAAGCTGACTGCCTGAAGAAAACACTTATGATAAGGGGTTAAATGTCTGGTAAAGGACAAGGGGAGATGGCAGTCACCGTAGAGGTGTACATGGAAATTATGGCAACATTCCATTGATAGAAAATTGGTTTGAAGAAAATTTTCAGGACGACAATCCATCTTGCCAAAAAGTTGAGATTGTTAACGCTTTTCTTTAAGATTGGCACGTCAAATCAATCACATGGCTAGCAAACAATCTGTATCTCGATCCGATTGAAAATTTATAGTGGAATTTTAAAAATTGGCTTCAGGGGTGGACGAGATCGGCTCAGAGTTTCTCAGTGCTCTGGATGTTGTTGGGCTGTTGTAGTTGACACGCCTTTGCAACGTTGTGTGCAGGTCAGTGACTGTAGGATTGGCAGACTGGTATGGAGGGCCCTCTCCTTTAAGAATGGGGACCAGAGGGTTTTTTCCAACTTTAGGGGATCGCACTTCTCAGCCTCCATGACAGAAGTGAGGCTGAAGAAGAGAGTCCGTCAATTGATTAAACTACGGATCCAAGAAAAACAATGCGATTTGTCCTGGTTGTAGAACAACGGACCAACTCTTTACCCTCACAAAGGTGCTGGAGGCTATATGGAAGTTTGCTTAACCAGTCTACGTGCTTTGTGGACTGGGATCAGGACTGCATTGTTTCTTTTTGCGGATGATGCGTTGGATTTATTAAGCAGTGGTCTTCAGCACGCTCTGAGCGAATTGCAGCTGAGTGAAAAGCTGCTGGTATGATGATTATCACCTCCGAATCTGAGGCTACAGTTATTCGTCAGAATAGGGTAGATTGCCCACTCCGGGTTGGTGATGAGTTGATACCTCAAGTGGAGGAGTTTAAGAATTTTGTGGTCTTGTTCACGAACGAGGGAAGAATAAAGTGGCAGATTGACAGGCTATTTGGTATGGATTTGCAGTGATGCGGACACAGTACTGGTCAGCCGTGGTTAAGAGCGTCCTATGCTCACATAGGACCATGATCTGTAAGTAGTGCCGAAGAGAACAAGACCATAGGTGCAGGCAGCAGAAACTAGATTCCTCTAAAGGGTATCTGGGCTCATCCTTAGAGTCAAGTTGCTGCTCCTCCATGTTGAAAGGAGCCAGTTCAAGTGGTTTGGGCATGTGAATATGCTTAATGGGCACCTACTACTACTACTACTGGGAGGAGACCTTGGGACAGACCTGGGACATGCTGGAGAGATTATATCTCAGCTGGCTTGGGAATGTCTCGGTATTTCCCAGAAGGAGCTGGATTAGGTGGCCAGGGAAAGGGAGGCCTAGACATCTCTGCTCAGTCCCCTGCAATCCAGACTGGAGAAGTGACGGAACATGGATGGATGATTACGGTATAATTTTCCCACCTATTACACTTGTGTGTATGCATGTGACTTTGGCAGCAATGTTGCTGTAAAGTTCATTCCAGTGAAGCTTTCTCAAAGTGAATTGATTATTATAAATATCCGGAGGGTACCATCCACATAGTGTTGGAAATGTATCCCAATTGTACTGTGTTCCCTTATCGCAGTGAGTGTTATATGTAATGAACACTGTAGTGGGTGAGTGGACAAATGGACCTGCTGAATGCAGCCATAGAATTCTTTTGCATTAGTGTGGACTCACTTATCCTGAGCAAAAGAAAAGAAGAGCTTTAACAATAGCAACAAAAATAAAAATATGAAACTTCCGTACACTACGACTGATGCTCATGTTTGGGAAAAGGGCCAGCAGGTTTATACTTGGATATTATTTCATCCTGCAGCTGGCTGAATAAAAGCACAAAAGGCTGCATATGCTTGTATTGTTTCAGCCAAAGCCAAGGTCAGATTGGATTACGTCTGATCATCCCTGGTTGGCTTGTGGTAACAGTTGGCCTGTTTAGAAGTGAGATCAATGAATTAAACTTTAATGGTTCTCACTTGGGATTCTTTTGTACATAATATGTATATTTAATGTATTATTATTATAGAATTCTCACATTATGTAACAGACAGTGGTAGCTCTTGTGAATGTGCATTCCTTGTGAATGATTGTGATTATTTTAAATTATTGATTTGAAGTCATGTGTGATGTAAAAACCTAAATCCTGAAAACAGCCAAAATCCAGAAAAAGTAAGTGCTGAATTATATTATAGTGCCAAGAGTGCAGTTTGAGCACTCAGAGTAAAAAGAAAACCAGCTTATAATAAGAGCTGATAAATAGTCATGGAATTAAATTTTTTCATATTTTTAAGCTGTGAGCAGCTCGCCTCACCTCATTCATTTATTTCTTAAACTGACCCTCTCCAACTCAGGTAGGCAGACAAACTTTCATTGAGCAAAACAAAACCAAATATTAACAGCAACCTGGAACATGATCTCGTTAAACGGATAGTTAAACTAACATGACAAATGAATGCAGATATCAGCTAGTACTCAGTGTTAACCTTTCCTGCTTTTGCTTCAGACTGTATTTGGGAACCGCAGGGAAGATTTATTGATGTATTTCCTCCAGGGTTGAAGTTGATCTAACCGTTAAAAGAGCCGTGCTGGTCTTATAACACCAGCCATCGATAACGATATCTGTCGGGAGCTCAGCTTTTATACAGTGTGTAAATTTTTATATTTAATCCTCTGATCTAATGGTTGTCCATAGTGATCTCTCAGCTGTAATATCATAACAGTGGATTAAAACTATGCTGTTTTGTTTTTGTTTGTATTGTACATGCACCACTTTGTTATGCTGCGACAAATTGCATTATCATGATTGCTTTATAGATCATGATTTTTAAATTCACAGCATATAAAGTGGAATTGTGTGAGTTTTTATGGAGTTTATGCTCTACTTAACTTTAGTGGGGGCAAAAAAAATGAACTATGAAACAAGGGCAGCGTTGCGTGCAAGAAGGAATTTGACATGTCCCTGCCACTCCAGTGTGGATGGTGTGGACTGAAAGGATTGTTTACATGGGCCTGAATGGGGCCTTCACACAGTCAGTACGTTTACATGACGGTAGAGAAAGTCACATTATTGTGTATATAGTATAATTTATTGGACTCGGCGATCTGCACATGATCCACATTCCTGGCCATAGGCTTTGAGCTTTAATTAAAGAAGCAACAAAAACAGATGTAAACAGAGCGATTGGTTTATGTCCAGAGCCGTTCATTTTTGGACTGAGGAAGAGACAGGGTTCCTGCTGTGTTAGCTGAAAGAGTTAAATATTTTGGAATGCGTGTGCGGTAGGAAAACACCGAATGATGATCTTCAAAAATGTATTCATTCATCAATCAGTCAATTCATTCTCTTCACGTGGTGGAACATTTAAACGACGCTGATCCAGAAGGACAGTTCAGCAAATCGGTGTCCAGTAAAAGCACCTGAAACGGTTCAACTTTACCATCGGGAAAATGAAAAAGAGTTTTATAATCAAGTTTCTTAAAGTAACACTTCACTGTATTACAACTACTGTCTCCCTACCTCTCTGAGTTCTCAACCATTTCAAAGAAGCACTTTTAATTAGAAGCTATTTAATTAGAAATTGGTTTGTTTCAATGAATGTGAATAAAACCACCTTAGAAATATCTCATGACTTTATTGTGTTTATTCTTATCAATTTACAGGATAAAGAAGTGGGGACTGTACTAAAGACATACAGCCAGTCCATGTACAGGAAGCCCTGGTTAGTACAGGGATGGAGCACTGTGGAGCTTAACAGATGATCATCTCTGTGCATCTCGTAAAATAAAAAATAACACGCATAAACAAATAATAAGGAAAAAATCTAAAGTGCATCAAGAAAAGGATCAAAACAAGATAGTGGAGCAGATTAAAGTGATATAGCCAGTTTCACAGTCGTAGAAATAAAATTTAATGTTAGTTTACTGTGTGTCTGAAAGAGTGTTGCACAAAGAGACACGGACGGAAAACAGAATGAAAATATGTGACCAGCTCCAGTATAATACGGATTGGGTAAGAGCCAAAGTAAGTTGAAATTGGTTTACCTTGACGAAAATGCGATATCGCTAAAAATTCATCCTTCAAAGCATAATCTTCCACATGACCAAGTTCAAATATCCGTAAACACAATCTATCTGTGCTAAAATACTTATTTATGAAAGGGTTCCATGTCCAATTTGTTGAACTATCCACTTATTTTACTGATTTTCAGACGGCTTTTGTGATTGCTCAGGGTATTTCCTTATTATCCAAATTCACTACCAGAATACTAATATCAAACGACCCCATATGCAGACCAGTTAAGCAACCCTAGTGGACAAAGGACCCCAACGAGCGATGGAATGGATGGGGGGGACAGTGATTTGCATGTGACTTGAGAGTTTGGCTGGAACTTTCCACCAGAATTTCTAACTGACGAAGCTTTTTGGATTAAAACCACAAAAACCACAAAAAGAAGTCCAGTTTCCTCGACTCGAGCTTTTTAAGATTTAACTGAAAACACTAAATATTTTTCATGCTTATATGTGCAACTGAGAAAGTTGTTGTTGTTTATTCTTTTTTTATCTTAGGAGGAATGGATCTCTTATTCATATTTCGACAGAAACAATCCGAAAATCATACTTTTATGGGGGGGGGCATATCAGTGATTATTTCTGTGCATGTCATTAACAAAATGTGTATCAAATAAAAAAATTGCAAAAAAAAAAAACCCATCATGCATCAGAAAAAAGGAAAGTCATCAAAACAAGAAAATGTAGCGCATCAAAAAAGTAAAGGATCCAAAATGTACAGAGCTGCAATTCACAGCTCAACACGTGACCAATTTACCGCCAATCAGTTGTTTTGGTCTTTTAATAAAAACGCGCAGTATTAACAAGCTGAGAGTGGGCAGAGTTCAGCCAGTAAATCGTATATTGTGTATTGTGACAAGAAGAGTAGTCCAAATGGTCTTGTGTGAGTTAAATGGTCTTGTCAAGCTATAACCATAACTCGACTTAACATGGAAACGTAGTCAGTGTGTGAGGCAGCCATGACCTAATGGTTAGAGAAGCGGGTTTGGGACTGAAAGGTCGTTGGTTTGATTCCCGGACCGGCAGGAAAAATGCGTGGCTGCAGGGGACCCCCCCCCTTCCTTCACCTTCTTGGCTGAAGTGCCCTTGAACAGGGCACCTAAGCCCCAACTGCTCTCCGGGTGCTGCAGTGTGGCTGCCCTCGGCTCCCGTGTGTGCGCTCACTGTTTACGCGTGTGCGCTCACTGTTTACGCGTGTGTGCTCACTGTTTACGCGTGTGTGCTCACTGTTTACGCGTGTGTGCTCACTTCAGATGGGTTAAATGGAAAGATAAATTTCCCCTGTGGGATTAATACAGTATATCAAAATCAAATGCATTCTGTGTGACATGATGCTACATGTGAAGCATAGTGCCAGACACCTGCTGCGAGTATGCCTTCAGCTATCGTTTGTTTAGTAACTATATAGTTTCAAAAAAAATAAAAATAAATAATATATATATATATATATATATATATGTATGTGTTTTTTTTATTTTAGGACAAATATATACTTTCTGTTTGTAAATGGTTAATTTTAAAATTTACCCAACATATCGATGTACTTCTCTTTAGTGTTCTGCAGATGTGACGCATTTCAGGTGCGTGTGTGGAGTCCTGTGTTAGAAAGTCTGTGGTTCCGGTATATGTGGGAATGGTGGCACTCTGGCTGGTGTAATGGTTGTTTGGGTGTGAATGCTGCAGAATCGATGCTGTAACTGAGTCGAATTGTTTTATGAAACAAATTCAAGGTTTTAATATGATGAATACAACTTTAAAGTCAATCAATCAAGCGTTTTCGGTGTTTTATGTTGAAAAGCGTAGCATAAGTATATAAGTGCATTTTCTATTTTCAGACTGAAGACACAGAGCAGCAGATCATCAGGGAAACATTTCACCTGGTGTCAAAGCGGGATGAGAACGTCTGCAATTTTCTTGAGGGCGGAATGTAAGAATAATAATAAAAAAACACATTCACACACAGTACTAGTACATAGTACGTATGTATGTATATATGATTTATATATACTACATTTGTATATGTATGCTTCTGGTGTACAATAATTAATGTATAATTCTTTACTTCCTAATTTTTTTCTTTAACTTTATTTTTTTCTTCATGCCCCCAGGCTGATAGGCGGCTCAGACAACAAGCTGATCTACAGACACTATGCCACGCTGTACTTTGTCTTTTGTGTGGACTCCTCAGAGAGCGAACTTGGCATTCTAGACTTAATCCAGGTACTTCACTGTCAGCAGGACTTCTTTCTTTTTAGTGTTGTTAGGGAAGGGTTCGCTTGTGAAGTAAATTGTGTCTGGTTTCACTGTAGGTGTTTGTGGAAACGCTGGACAAGTGTTTTGAGAATGTCTGTGAACTTGACCTCATTTTCCATGTCGACAAGGTAATGTATGATGTAAAAGCATTTCTCTAGACAGACCATGCACGCACTATGGCCAAAAGTATGTGGACACCTGATTATCACACCCACGTGGGATTAGTTAGCCCGGAACACCTCTAAATGGAGGCGAGCAGGAGGCATCCTCATCAGATGTCGGCACCACCTCTGAAGCTGACTTCTTTCGATGTGGAGGAGCAGCAGCTCTACCCCAGGTTCACCCTGGATGTCTGAGATCCTCACCCTATCTCTAAGACTGAGCCCAGACACCTTATGAAGGAAACTCATTTTGGCCGATTATATCCGTGATCTCGTTCTTTCGGTCGCTACCCAAATCTCATGACGTTTAACATGACAGACCAGTGCAGTGTCCTCATTACTGCTGACGCTACACCGATTCATTGGTCTGTTTCCCTCTTCGTTCTACCATCACTCGTGAAGAAAATCCAGAGATACTTGAAATCCTGAAGATGTTCAGTGGAATTGAGATCAAGGCTTGGGGTTGGCCACTCAAGTTTCTTCCCCACCACCCTGGTCAAACCATGTTTTCATGAACCTCACTTTGTGCATGGGGCATTGTCTTGCAGGAATGTGTTTGGGATTCTTAGCTTCAGTGAGGACAAATTGTGATTCTACAGCATACAGAGACATCCTATCCACTTGTGTGGCTCCAAATTTGTGCCAACAGTATAGTATAACCTCGCATATATCAGTGTGATGTTCAGGTGTCCACAAACGTTTGGCTTTATTGTGGGACAATTTTAATATCTTGTGTTTAAAATATAAAAAAGTGCTGTTTTATGATAGAAATTTGACTTTGACTCAATATTTCCCAGGTACACAATATCCTGTCTGAGATGGTGATGGGCGGCATGGTCTTAGAGACCAACATGAACGAGATCATAACCCAAGTGGATTCCCAAAACAAAATTGAGAAGTCTGAGGTAAGAATTACGCAGCAATGCAGCACTACTCTAAGAATGTGCAGGCATGACTGTATGTGGACTGCATGTCCCAGAATGCTCTTTTGTGATGCCTGTGTGTGACTCTATGGCCTGCTACGCCATGCTCCACACTAAAAGCTCAACCTGCAAACTGCAGTTCCTGCTCTAAAACGGAGTCGTTCACAATATCTGTGGTGGGAATCAAGTTCTGACTTCACATGAATGCCCAGATGATTACTGCTGCTTATCTCACTGAGTGTGGCAGCTGGAACACAGTCCTAAAATTACCATAACATCAGATTTTCTGTTTTCACTGAGAGAATGCTTAGAAGGTAGTGGGAGATGGTATCAGTAAAGATTACAAGATTTGATGGTGAGTCAAAGACATTTTTGGTTGCTAGAATGATTTAGCCTTCATTAAAGTTTCACTAGCAGGCAGCATCCTTGATATTTCTATGTTTTATTTCAACGTCTTGAATATAACTGTAGCTCGATTTCATTATGTTTTGGTATACAGTATAACTGGCACATTTTCTTTCATATAACATCCTTCTGACATCTTGATTTTAGTTATTTGTTTATTAGTTAGTTTTAGTTATACAACAAAAATCTGACTTTTGCTTAGTTTTTTCCCCATAATGTATTAATGCATAGTCAATTTTCTTAAAGTGTTTATTGCACCTGGATCTAAGGGGAAAATCAATAATCAGAAAAAAGCAAAATAGCTAAAATCAGTTTTTGGCACTTATTCAGTGTATGTGTTCACCCACTGGCCACTTTAATATAAATACACATATCCTGTATGTAGCATACACCTAAATATCCATATTATCCACTTAACACATCATGTGGGAGAACAGCAAAGCTTCAGTTTTACATTAGATATCAAAAATAAGGGAAAATCTGACCTCACTGATTTTTTTTTCCCTCCCTAATTATTTTAGTCTCGATTATTTCCCAACCAGCAGTTACAGTTCCCCTTTCAAAATTGTGTCACTGGTTGGTTTTCAACCAACATTACCCTGGCACTACAGTGCCTACCATGCATTACACAAATACATAACCCATTAGGAATTTCAGTTTTGATTAGAATAAAGGTCAGATATTATGCCTATTTCAGGCCTTTAACATTTCGGACACCAGTGGAACACCAAAGTATGATTCCTAATCCGAAAAACCCACCTCCTCCTGAAACACTGATTTTGAATGAGCACACTGGATGGCCTGTTTGGCTTCCTCCTCTCATTTATCATCTTTTAGCTCTCTGTGCTGAGTCTGCTCTGATTGGTCGTCTTTCGACAACTAAAAGCTCCACACTCAGTGCGCTGAGAGGGAGACCGGGATGGGCAGAGATACCACTGTGCAGGGGGGGCAGTGGGGGAAAGCCAGCTAATCAGAAGGCTCAGCACGCTGTGACACACTAGTGTGCCCCCCAAACCAAATAAATCTCACCTGTGTGTGTGTGTGTGTGTGTGTGTGTGTGTGTGTGTGTGTGTGTATACACACACATGCACACACACATATCGAACCTTGTGTTTATAGCCAGCTCAAACAGACCAAATTAAAAAATTAAACATGCTATAACTTTATTTGACACTCTGGCCTCGTCTAACACGGCCTTTTAACACTGTAACAACATTTATATCATAATATTCTCCCCTTTAGTCCTTGTTGCTGGCTCCTTCATTATAAATTAATAAAGACTTAGTGATGTAGCCCTTCCATAAACAGTGCTGGTCATGAACTGCCCAGATATTCACCTCAAAGCAGATAAAAATCTTTATGAATTTATCCACTTCTAAGGTGAGTAATGTGGGGCCATATTTGGATGTGTTAAAGTATGGCGAGAGGCAAGTAATTGTGTTTATATTACTTTGATGATGATGATTAATTTTTGATTTTTATTTCTACACATGCACATTTTTAGAAAAATCAAAGATAGCAATTTAATGGTATATATACTGTATATTGTTATTCCTAAGATCAGGTAATGAATTTATTATTAGTGTGCATGTTAATGCACTGTGTGCTTTAGAGGTCCTGAGTTTGTTGCTTCAAAAGACCTTTTGAATTCTGTTTAACTGTTTTTGTAAGTGGTTTCAAACAGATAACTCAAGAAATTACTAATGATAAATGAATTAACTGGATTTCCGTTTAGTGATTGCATGGGTGCACATATGTACTTGAGTAACCATAAAAAAAACAAAAAGTTATTATCTGGATCATTCTCAGCACCCTTGTCATAAACATCGAGTCTTCTTGCTTGTTTCCTCTTTTGACAACCTACCCTAGACCGCTAGCATTAATATATGTTACAAAATGCATTTCATTCATGAATAAAGAATTTGCACAAATGTTTATTTGTTTTTTATAATGTTTTATGAACAATAAAAAAATATATCTGGTCAAGTTTCCAAATTCCATATCTAACATTAGTGGCCAAAAGTAAGCTGCCTTGTTTAAGTGTTTAAAGTTTTGGGTGACTTATTTCCTAAACCTAGGTATGTAAGGCATGTGCCGACATAATAAAGTAAAATATACAATAGTAACCATTAATATACCACCAGTAAACATTTAAACATCTTAATACTAATCTTATTTCCATAAAGGTTGGGATATTTTCCAAACTGCAATGAAAAGCAAAGATGTTTGATTTGTTAATTCACGTGAACCTTTATTATTATTTAATGACAAAAGTACATAAAAGATTTTTACTATTTTTACACAGTAAACAAAATTTGGGACCAAGACATATTTACCATTGTGTTACATCACCTTACATCCAGAGCGACTTACAATTATCATTTTACATACAATTAAGGGCCTTGCTCAAGGGCCCAACAGTGGTTGTACTGGGATTGAACCCCCAACCTGAAGATTAGTAGCCCATTGCCGTAACCACTGGTCCACCACTGCCCTGTCTTGATGTAAGACTTCAGTTGCTCTTCATGATACACCATATATTTTTAATAGGAGACAGATCTGGACTGGCAGCAGGCCAAACACACCCATGCACTTTTTGAAGCCATGCTGTTGTTCATGCAGAATGAGGCCTGGCATTGACCTGGCTGAAATAAACACGGACTTCCCGGGAAGAGATGTGTTGATGGCAACTTGTGTCTCTTTAAAATCCCACTGAATGGCAAAAGCAGCTCACCCATGCCATGGGCATTGATGTTCCCCATAACACACCAGATGCTGGCTTATGCAACTTTTATTTATAATAATAATGTGGGTGGTTGTTTTCAGCTTTTGTACAGAGAACTAGTCTGTTTTTCCCTGAAAGCAAGCTGAAATGTGCAATCATCTGACCACAGCATACGGTTCCACTGCCTTTCTTTCCACGTGAGATGAGTTTTGGCCTGGAGAAGTATATGGTGTTTCTGCATAGAATTAATGCCGCTTTCTCCTTGCACAATACAGTGTCCTGTTGCATTTCTGGAGGTAGCAACAGACTGTTAAGTGACAATGGTTTTCCAGTACTCGCGAACCCATGTGTGTCGTCATAGCATAGTTTCTCAGCCATTGCCACCTCGGGGCTTGACGACGTCCAACAATGGATTTCAGCCTTGCTCTTTACACACAATGTGAGATGTGTCCAAATTTCATGAATCTTGCATTAATTATTTTTAACTTTTTTACAATTCTTTCAAAATTTAGGCACAAAACATTGTTGCTTGCAATAACGGTGCCTTTGGTGTATGTTAATTTTATACACAGTCATAATACCTCACCTGTTACTAATTATATTAAGATGGTTTCTTGTATATTTTGTAAATTTTTCAATCTTGTTTTAACTGCGTCCCAACTTTTGTTTATCTTTTGTTGAACTTTGGTCATATTTGCATAATACATTTAAGCTGCTTATTACAAATATTATAAGTATTTTCCTTGTAATTTAAAAAACGAAGATGGTTAATGTGAATTATCAAATCACAGGTTTTGGTTTTTATTACATTTTGGAAAATACCCATCTTTTCTGTATATGGGGTTGGAAGTAGTATGCCCCTTAGGGGATTTCAAAGCCGAAATACCAAAACAGCAGCCATTTTAGACAATTCAAATTTGACTAATGGCAATTAAAAAAAAAAACTTAAACACCCATACGAGAGCCTTCTCCAAAATGTTGCTCAAATTTAAAAGCACAATTGTCTAAAATGTCCCTTTGTTCCAGTATGTTAATGTGCCTGTCACAAACAAGGTCCGTGAATATATAGTTAGTCTAAAAGAACTCAAGTAGCCTGCACAAAGCAATGAAAGTTTGATGAACTGGAACACCAGCTGCTTTCAGTGCCGGACTTCACTAATGCTCTTGTGGCTGAATGGGCAAATCCCCACAGCTTTACAGCCAAAGCCTACCCAGAAGAGTGAAGGTTATTACAGCAGCAAAAGGTGTGGAAAGGTATGTTCAGCAAGCACATATGTGGGTGATGGGCAGGTGTCCACAAACCTTTGTCCATCTAATATATAATGGTTAAAAAAAAAAGGCACTCTTATCATGCAAGGAAACTCTTATTCATCACACTTCATTTTTAATGTTACTACTAAATAGTCGTGGTCTTTGGAACATGGTCTTTACTAGGCATGGGAATCAGCAGGGACCACCTGATACGAAATCCTGATACCTAGGTGCTGATTCGATTTGTATTGCATATAAATATCACTCTCTCATTCGTTCGCTCATTTGCCAAACCGCCTAATCCTACTCTCATCTCATCTGTCTCTTGGCGAAGGCGGGGTACAAACTGAATAACTTACCAGGCCATCGCAGGGCAACACAAACACAACCATTCTCACTCACATCTGGGGGCAATTTGGAAAATTCAGTTAGCCTAATGTGCATTTCTTTTACTTTGGGAGGAAACTGGAGTACCTTAGTGGAGCAGATAAGCCAAACAATTGTTCATTTGATGATACAAGCATGCCATTTGGTAGAAACACTCACTGTAAGGTAGACTTTAAGAAAAAGTGCTAGCCACTTTAAATTCCAATATGCCGGCCATTTTCCAACTTTCTTTGCCATAACATTACTGACTTGAGAACAGTTCCGACCTTTCAGGAATCCAATATGGCAGCCATTTTACAAGATAATATGCAAAATATGCTAAGTTCCACAGTATTGCTACATATTTGTCCATAAAACTTGATTGTTATGATTATTTATAGTGGTTATAGTGGTCCACTACCTGAAGGAAACCCGTATATGCTCTGGGAGAACATGCAAGATCCACAGAAACGGCCACAGAAATTCTTGCCGCGAGGCGCACAAGCTAACCACTATTGTATAAATATCCCAATTCAACATAATTTATTTGTATTTTTTTTTTTTTTTTGATTACAGTGATAAAACCTTGAATCATGTCAAAGAAAATTGAGTCATACATCTAAAGCTTTAAACCTTGAAAGCTTTATTCAAGAGATGCATAACTGAATTGACATGAGCAATTAAATGTAAACTATTCCTTAGAACATTATTCGATTACAATAAAAGGGAGGGGGGAGCAGCTACAAGGTTCCATCAAATACAATGAATAAAAAAATTGATTTTCAAGCCCTTAGGGTGTGGAGGAAGTGGGTCATGATTACATCAGCGTGAACATCAACATGTATCTCAGGAGTGTGCAAACACTTAAAATACTGTTGCCTCCTGAAGAAAACAAGGATTGTGACAGTATTTCGAAGAGTACAGTAGAGTGCAGTGAAGAATATACACCAGCACTTTTGTCTAAAAGGGCTTCTAATAAAAAGAAGTAAACAATCACTTCTCTATAATTTTTTTGGTGAAAATGTATTGAACAATGCTATTGTAGGCAATGAGAACCAAAAAAAAATCATTACGACAAGTATTAAAAATATGTGAACACTATGCCTGAAAGGTTAAATGCTGTAATCAAAGTAAATGGTGGCCACAATAAATATATACTTTTTTTCTCAAAAAAAAAAAAAAAAAAAAGACTATTTTTGTTTTTACTATGCATTGATTATTATTATTATTTTATTTTATTTTATTTTTTATATTATTTTTTTTATGTATTTTCATCAATATGATCCAATATTACATGAAATAAATACTTGAGTAGTTTACTACTTGAGTAGAGGAGAAATACTTGGTTTCTGATTTATCTTCATTTTGTTAATTTGTATAAGTGTACTGTATTTTTTAATTTCTTCACTCGCTAAACCATTCCATATGGTTTGAAGTTCATTCATGTTATGCAAAAGTAAAAAAATTAAATTAAATTTGCGACACCTTTCAATTTTTCTGAAAAATTGGTATTTTCAGTGTTGTTGTTTATTATCCATACTTTTACCTTAATATACTTGTCAGAATGAATTTTTTGGTTCTCGTTGCCTACAATAGCATTGTTCAATACATTTTCACCAAAAAAATTCTAGAGAAGTCATTTTTTACTTCTTTTTATTAGGAGCCCTTTTAGACAAAAGTGGTGGTGTATAATCTTCACTGCACACTACTGTATATAAAAACCATATTCTATTTTGAATATCATGTTATTATCGGCACATGCCTAATAATGATGAATTCAATAGTTTTCTGCGGTCTAAGATGGGTTATACTCACTCTTTCAGCTCTACAAACTGTGATTACTTATCTGCTTTAACTACCATTCCTCATTCCTCTTTCCTGACTTTCTCTAGTTCTTTCCATTCTCTTCTTGCAGACGTTTATCTTTCAGTCCCCCAGGCAAGACAGGTAGACCCAGGTACTGCTCTGAATTCCCAACCAAGTCATTTTACACAATTTTACACATCCTGAGGACGAATATTAGATTCATGAGGTACCTTATGAGGTACGTGGTGTACCTTTGTGTAGACCTGGAGGTTTTGTTTTAAAAGCTGATACTGTCTGCCATAAAGTGAACCTATTGAAGATCCTCCATTGAAGAACAGTTAGAATAACTACGTTAAAACTTCAAACAGATCTAAATATTGTGTTTGGTTGTGTTTAAATTCAATGCTGTGTCCTTGAACACAGGCTGTAAATAGTCTTTTTTTTGGTACAAAATTCAGTTTAGTCGTGCGTAAACACTGATTCAATTCTTAATACAAAGTTCGTTCTCAGGATACTATGGTAGAATACAGCAGATTTGTTTTTAATTTTGTGGTACTCACTAATCCTGTGTTTACCTCAGACATAAAAGTAGATGTTACCATGGCATAATAAGGATCAGAAACAAAAATATTTTGGACACGGTATCCATTTTGTATTTTGCTTTTAAGTAGTTGGTAAGTATGGTATAAATCATTTCTTACTAGAAGTGCTTTTTAGATTAAGGATATTCATAAGGTTATCAATACAAATTAAAAACTGGTAATTACTGACTGACTCAAATACATCTTGATATAACATCCATTATCATATGCTATATACTACATATATACAATACTATATATCATATATTACATGATATTCTAAATCATGGCAACAGTATTAGTACATGTACTGTATTGAGTTTATGACCAGCATGGGATTATTGCATTTATATCTTATATTCAATCTAGTGATGGGCAGTTTTTGAATGTGAATATTTTTCTTCTATTTGAAAAACTTTTTTTTTTTTTTTTTTAACTAAATCAGTCAAATCAATCTACAAGCACAAACGTGTCATCTATACATTAAAAGAGGGGTGATCTTAGAAAACCAAACAAACAAAAAACCAGTCCTTTACACTTATTGGTGAAAATCACTTAGATTCTTTCTTCTACTCATGTGCGTGGATACACACCGAGCTCAGAATGTTAGCCAATAGCATGTTTTGAATGTCATGTGCACCCTTTGGGTCTAACTGCCTATGTGGCTGTAAAGATTTGTGTCACCACAACCCAGAAATGTTCTGCGTACCATGCACTAGTCTTGAGCAGAGAGGGTTACACGGTCATGGCCTTAGCATTCTTTTAGGACAGGCCCAAATTAGTGCTCACCCCACCACTGACTGCTCCCATAGAACACACCAATAAAGGCAAAAGGCTTTTAGCTGGTGATGGGATGCTTAACAGCTGAAAACTTCACACAATATGGAAGCAAGTAAATCAGCAAACTTGTTGCTATGGCCCAGAATATTTGTTCCCCCCTGGAACGATACGTAACTGAAAAGACAGGCCTTAAAGTCCAGACCAAGGGTTCTATGCAACAAATGTCTTTGTTCAGTGGAAGGAAGGTTATTTCTGTCGAAGTGTAAGTTTTAGTAAAGTTGTCCGATGTTACTCGAGCCGTGTAAGAGCAAGACTGTTTCACACTGGTGGACTTGGCTATTTTCGTGCGATGGCTATTTTCATGTCCTCAGAACAAGTTATTCATTCCAATTCAACATTCTAATCTCAGGGACCTGTCCATTCAGAACTGTCTATCATACTCTTAGACAGTGTAGTGCATCACCGTGAGCCCAAAAAAGACATCCTTATCCTAGGATCCCATGTGACTGAAAAAGAGGTGTCCATGTCTCAGAGAAAGAGACACAGGCTCTAGCTTGCTGAAGAGACACAAAATTGCTGAGGGCTTTTCTAATGAAATGGGGTCTCTTACCAAGCAGATAGATTGGTATGTCAAGTTCCTCCTGACATTATGGGCATACATTACCTAGGCCTCTGGTGGTTAGGAGGGATTAAATAGAACACTAGTTATTCATCTAACTGGTCCTCTCTGAACCTTGGATAACAACCGAGGTTCTCTGTCATTTGGGGGCTTGCAGGAAGCTGGAGAGAAGATTTCTTAGGGAGGATGACTATCTGATAGTATTTCTCAATAATACTGCACTATACATCATAAGTTGTGATTTTGTAGTCTTTGCATGCACATGCGTGGAAATTATGTCATGGGGGGGAAAAAGTACAGCCCATAGAAAGGATTGATTTTTTTATTTCTTTATTTTATTTTATTAAAACTGTTTGACAGTCTTTCAGGGTGATGTGACTTGAATAAAACCACAAAGAAAATTAGCTTTCCAATAATTTATTCAACAAAAATATCCAAAGATGTTGTATACTAGTAAAAGGTAAGTACATCCTTGGTCTCAGAAGCTAGTATCACCCCCTTTAGCAGAAAGAAATAAAAATGAGTTCTGTGCGTTTGGCTGTGATGTTTCAGGGTTTTCTTGCATGGATTGTTCTTCAACTATCCCCCACAACATTTCGGAGGGGTTCAAATATTGACTTTGATTAGGCCATTCCATAACGTGTGTGTGTGTGTGTTTAATCATTCTTTAAGGATTTGCTTGTATGCTAAGGATTAATATCCTGTTGAAAGTTCCACCTCCTGTTTAACTTTCAGTCAGCTGACCTTGCATTATCTTCAGCAACTCTTTGATTCGATTCAGAATTTATAGCTGAATCAATCACTACGAGCTCCCTAGTCCCTGAGGCAGTGAAGCAACCCCAAATCGTGAAGTTTCCTCTTCTATACATCGTAGTTGGTATGACGTTTTCTTGTTCCTCTGTACAGTGACTGTGTCCAAACAACTCCATCTTTGAGTCGTTTGTCCAGAGCACACTGTTCATTAGCAAAGCAAACATCAGACCCTGGATGTCGGGCTTAAAAACAACATAATCCACCAGCAGAAGGCTTTACATAATGGCACCTAATGCTAATTTTATCAATTTCATGGTGTGATAAATGTAAGGGCTTACTTACTTTTTCCATGTGGATGTGGGTGATCTAAAAAAGTAAATTTTATGTCATTTGTTGGCGTACATCACCTTTATCTGTAGACACTGTATAATAGAAGGTAAGATGTTTACTTGTTCCAGTTTAAAATAATAAAAAATTCCATTGGATGTATTTTCTTACATGATTTCAGGTATTCAGGTTATTCTGCCTTCTACTGGTGAATATCCTGGATGCATAAAACCACACCATCTTAAACAGATAACATATGTTGTGTCCTGCCTTCCTTTCTGGAGGTCAGAGTCTCTCGATGGAGCTTCCTATAGACATTTTAGCTAATGTTGTTGACATTGCCTCTCACAGCTTTGTTCTAAGTTTGTTTTCTCTCATATGAGTCTGTTTAAAATGGAGTCAGTACTACTTAATTTTCAGCACGTTACTTTTTCAGCTCAAATTGCTGATAAACATAATGCTGGCTCTGAGAGAAAGGTATCAGAACGCAGTGCAGTGCAGTTTGCTGCATATGGAGCTGTGGAATCACAGACCAGTTACAGTGCCGGTGCTGACCCTTGTCCACCACTGAAAGCACCCCCACTGTGCATGCAAGCATTAGAACTGGACCTTGTAGCAACGGAAGAACGTGACCTGGCCTGATGTATCACATTTTCTTTTACATTATGTGGAAGGCTGGGTTTGTGTGTTGCTTATATGGGGAAGGAATGAAACCAGGATACACTATGGGAATAGCTGACAGACAGTGTGATGCTCTGGACAAGGTCTCCTTGTCTCCTTTAATTCAAATCAGTTCAGTTTTTTTAAATCATGCTTTTTACGATCGACATTGATCGTTTCTGAGAGTATATTTAGGTCCATATGGAACATCATCAGCAGGAGCGAGGCTTCTAAGATGAGAACTCCAACCTGCAATAACACACATCAAGGACGGATCACAGGATTCTGATAAACTGATAAAGTTGTAAGTAAGATCAGGACTGTTTCACGCTGGTGTATTTATGCGATGGCTATTTTCATTTACGCATTTCTTTGGAACCAGATAGGCATTCCAACTGAATATACTAAATTATTTCTGCCCCTTATGTGCCTGTGACTGTCTATTATACTCTTTTACAGTGTAGTGTGCAGCTTCACCGTGAGCCCAAAAAAGACCTCCTTATCCTAGGATTCCGTATGGCTTAAAAAGAAGTGATCTTGTCTCAGAGAAAGAGGCACAGGCTTGTCTAGCTTGCTGAAAAGACAGAATTGCTTGGGGCTTTTCTAATGAAATGGGGTCTCTTGCCAAGCAGATTGGTAGGTTGGATTGGTAGGATGGTAGGTCAAGTTCCTCCTGACATTGGAGCATACATTACCTAGGCCTCTGGTGTTCAGGAGGGATTAAATAGAACACAAGTTATTCATCTAACTGGTCCTCTCTGAGAGCTGAAGGATCAGCATCAGTGGGATCTCAGAAGTAGCATGTGTATCTCAACAAAAACACATCCCCACATACACAGAGAGAGAGAGGTTGTTAGGTATGCTCATGACAGTGCAATGGTTAAAGAAGAGACTTTATCAGTGCTGAGTGCAAGCAGGGACTCCGGCATGACAGAGTATGACCACATAACTGAAAAGAGAGAACCAGAAGGAATGAGGCAATCAGCCACTCCACTATCAACTGACCTGTGTGAGCGTGTGAGAGTGGGGGAGAGACAGTATGCATACATCCCAGTTTACAAGAACTCTCTATGCCAGAGAACCCCAGAATCATGGCATTCATGTGGATGTTACGTTTATATGTACCATGTGCCTAAACATTATTGCAGATGCAGTACTCCCCTTTAAGGGAAAGAGATAACATAAATGATGTATATATGTGGGTTGCTGTAGGTATTTGATAGTGTAAAATATGTTTGTTAAGCTTGAAACTCATTAGTGTAATTGGAAGATTTACAAGAATCATGTCAGAAATACATGTCGTAATGCCCATCACTAGTTCAGTTTCAGGTAGAGTTACATCCTTTCTCAGTCTATGTACTAATTTTCCAATACGCAAAGTGCACTATTATTATTTCAGTCCTGTTGTAGTCAGTCAGTTCTTACCGGTATTTTATGTCTGTATGTCTGTTAGAAGTCATAATTCCATTTTAATGCGAGTGCTAGTTTTGTCTGTGCATCTGTTTACATGGGTTTTGACAACATTTTATAATCCAGTCTTAGGACAAACATTCAAATATTTCACTCATTTATTTTTTTACTGACATGTAGCTTGTGCATACTGAATTATCACAAAAGTTGACTTTTTTAGAAGACACTTAACCAAATAGGAGTTGAAATGGTTGACCAAGGAGTGTGTAATTCCCGAATGTCACTCTGAAAGGCAGGAGTGTGAATTCTTCAGGAGTCCTCGCAGTTTTTCACACAGGAATTGAAATGGAATTCTCGAGCTTTTGAATAGTTTTGCATGTTCTCTCCATGCATGAGTGGGTTTCCTCCAGGTACTCCGGTTTCCTCCGACAGTCCAAAGACATGCACATTAGGTTAACTGGCTGTTCAATATTGCCCCTAGGTGTGAGTGTAAATGGCTGTGTGTTTGTGTTGGTCCTGCAATGGGCTGGCAAGCTGTTCAGGGTGTACCTCGCCTTCACCCAGTATTGGCTGAGACAGGCTCCAGCCTCTCAGCAGCCCTAATATGATTAAATGGTTCAGTAAATCGATGGATGGATCTCTATACAAGATAGATAGATAAATACTGATTATATATATATATATATTATAATACTAATAAATAAATAAAAAGGATGGGGACACAAAAATATATTAAATAGTTTTGTGAGAATTTGAAACATTAACAGCGTGTGTTCCTTTTGATTATACAGCCACTGAAAAGACATAAAGACACCACTGCAAACTTATCAGTTTTTCAGGTTTTACTATTTATAGGTCTGTGTTTGAAAAACATGAACAGTTTTATTCCTTGAACTAAATTCCACATTCCGTGTTCCAAGCCATCGCTCCAGGCTGAGCTGTTTCAATTTTTTGCCCCAGGAACAATGTGAAAGACTCTTGAAGAGCACGCCAAGACGCATGAAAGCTGTGATTAAATGTCAGGGTTTTGCCATTAAATATTGATTTCTCAACTCCTCCGAAGTTCAAACATTAAGATGGTGTTGATTAAAATGGGATGATCTGATGATCTTCTGTACAGTATTTAGGGTGTGGGAACATTTCTTGCTTTGATGAGTAGTGGTTTTGTGTAATGAAATGCTTTAAGTGATATTTTTATGTGGATTTTGGGGGAGTGGTGATCTGGAGTAAAACAAAAGTGTTCATGTTCCTCGAGGACATACCTATAAAGAGTAAAACCTGAAAAGCGGATAACTTTGCAGTGGTCTCATTTTTTCCCTTTCTTTCTTTATCTGATAGGGCTGTTAACAAGTATTTATTTATTTAATTGGATTGTATTTAAGCATCTCCATACGGGTCAGTATTTGGGAATCAGTTATCAATGAAACAGGCTCGGAATTGTAGTTTATGTGCGAATTAAATAAATGGCTCTGATAAGTGATTTACATACACTGATCTCTAGATGTACAGAAAACAGGTGGATCTGCGAGTATTGTAAACCGGATGATCAGAGCTGGCAGTCGGGCCTCAGAATGACGGAGTGTGTTTGACGTGATTAGTGAATTGAACACCCAGTGGTTTACAGTAGCTTGGTAATGTTATTGATTATTTAAAATGATTATCGTTTATTATGGGACATGATTAATTCAATTGAATTCAGTTTTATTTGTATAGCGCTTTTTACAATTGACATTGTCACAAAGCAGCTTTACATAGTAAAATTAATTTAAGGAGGAATCACAAAATTTTTCTACAACCCCCTACACATTATATTATACCGATTATTATACGGTAATTACATCTAATCATGAGGAAATGTTTGTACACTTGTCTTTTTTTAAGATGTGATTAAGAGCATGTTAAGTTTTCATCATTCTGTTGGATTTTCCGATTAGACATGTTGTTTTCCCTGTTGTGTTGACCGCCCCCCCCCATTTCTCCCACGCCCAGTTCACGAAAAGCGTTTGGTTAGTTTGATTTTGAAGAAATTCTTACTATAGGCTTCATGAAAACTCAAATCCTTTAATCATATGTTCAGTTTCCATAGTTACAGCTTACTCTGCCCTACTCTTAGTTACACTTGAAATTGACCCGAGACATGCATGTGCATTGAGCTGTGAGAACCAGAATGCCAGTTTGCACCCATCTGTCATGTGCTTTGCATTTCGTGTGATGTCGACTGTGTCTGTGAAACGTGATCCGAGTGTCCGTGTTGCCTGTTCTTGTGTGAGTAATATTTTCATGCCATGGTTCAAACGCCGCTGTTACTGTGTGTCGGTGCGTGTGTGTTCACAGGCTGGCATCGCAGGGGCTCCTGCACGTGCTGTTTCAGCAGTAAAGAACATGAACCTGCCAGAAATGCCCAAGAATATCAACATTGGAGACATCAGCATAAAAGTGCCAAACTTACCATCGTTTAAATAGCAGCAGTGGACAGGATGAGCAAACGTATATGTTAATGTTTACCAAACACAAAGTGAATATCTTGTTAAGAAGGTACTGTGTGATTTCCTGTCATGTTGCTTCTGGTCTTCGAATGTCATTTATGTGTCTTTTTTTTTTTACTTTATGAATATGAAGTATTTATTTATTACATTCCATTGACCTTTCTGAAGGTTTACTCCGACAATTTGGCTGCTACAGTATTTGAAGATCATATCTTTGTAAATCAGACCTAAAAACATATTCAATGGAAACATCCAAGTGATGCTGTATATGCTTTAATTGTATTACTGGTATTATACTGTATGTAATCAGAGTATTTTATATATAATTTATCTTTTTCTTACTCAAGCAATGCTTTTATCTTAATCTGTGCATGTGAGTGTTTCTTCAGTTTTTTTCACAATAAAATAAAAAACACCATTTTATTTCATGCGGTAGTGTTTTTATGGTCCATCCATCCATACATACATCTTCCTTCAGTTATCCGAGGTCGGGTTGCAGAGGAAACAGGTCTAGGAGGGGAAACCCAGACATCCCTCTCCCCAGTGACACTCCAGCACCTCCTAGGTGTTCCAGAAGTGTTCCCAGGCCAGACGAGTTCTGGGTCTGCCTTGGGGCGTCTTCCCAGTTGGATGTGCTTGTAAACATGTAAAAGGAGGTGACCAGGAGGCATCCTAACCAAATGCCTGAAACACCACAACTGACTCCTCACATGTCTCTAAGGCTGGGCCCAGACACCCTCCGAAAGAACTCATTCTATCCATTTTTATGGTACAGTGCAGTTTAATAGCAACTTATAATGCAGGTCATAACAAAACTCTCATTCCAAAAGGCTGTTTGAATGAAATTGAGACTTTGGATTGAAGAGATGAATTTGTTGTAAACAGAGATACAGATATGAAAAGGAAACATGTTAGTTGTGTGCTAGACAGGTGTCTGATTGAGATTAAAAGTGTGTGCAAAACATCACATGAGCAGGATGTTTTGGGAAAGGGTGTGTGTGTGAGATGGTCAAGTGTCGTCATACAATTCAAGGGGTCTGGAGGAATTCCGGTGTGTACAGAGCAAGTGCACAAGGCAAAGCTGAACACCAGTGATCTCCGATCCCTTACACAGCACTGCATCAAGAACCGTCATTCATTTATAGCGATATAATCACATGGGCACAGGATTTTTTGCTGACATTGCCAGGCACTACATTCACAAGAGTTACAACCACAAATACCCATTAAAGCGTCACTGTGCAAAGGGAAAGCTTAGATCAACTATCCAGAAGCATAATCAACACCTCTGTGCTCGGATACATCAGAGATGGACCATCAAACAGTGGAAACAAGTACTACGTTCAGAAAAACTCTGGGCAAATCCGGGGTACACCCTGAACAGCTCGCCTGTCCGTTGCAGGGTCAACACACACAATCATTCACACTCACATCAATCTAATGTGCGTATCCTTGGACTGTGGGAGGAAACCAGACTACACGGAGGAAATCCATGCAAGCACGGGAGAACATACAAACTCCACAAACACAAAAAAAAAAAGCCTTCGCTGAGCCCGGGACTCGAACCCAGGACCCTGTTGCTGTGAGCTGGACGTAACAACTATGCCAACATGTGGTCTGTGTATGATATCTGTGACCATGTGTGTGACCATATGACCAAAAAAAAAGTGGAGCAAAGGATGGAACAAGTGAAAAGTATGTGAAGTGGCTTGGGAATTTTCCTGATGATGATTGATGAAGAGATGATAGATAGATAGATAGACAGATAGATATAGATAGACAGATATAGATGATAGATATAAATAGATGATAGATATAGAGATATAGATGATAGATATAAATAGATATGGATAGATAGATATAGATAGATGATAGATATAGATGATATATATATATAGATGATACATAGATGGATAGATATAGATAGAGATAGATATAAATAGATATAGATAGATGATAGATATAGATAGATGATAGATATAAATAGATGATAGATATAAATAGATGATAGATAGATGATAGATATAAATAGATGATAGATATAGAGATATAGATGATAGATATAAATAGATATAAATAGATGATAGATATAGAGATATAGATGATAGATATAAATAGATATGGATAGATAGATATAGATAGACAGATATAGATGATAGATATAAATAGATATGGATAGATAGATAGATAGATGATAGACAGATAGATGGATAGATATAGATAGACAGATATAGATGATAGATATAAATAGATATAGATAGATGATATAGAGATATAGATGATAGATATAAATAGATATGGATAGATAGATGATAGATAGATATAGATAAATAGATGATAGATAGATATAGATAGACAGATATAGATGATAGATATAAATAGATATAGATAGATAGATATAGATGATAGATATAAATAGATATAGATAGATATAGATGATAGATATAAATAGATATGGATAGATAGATATAGATGATAGATATAAATAGATATGGATAGATAGATATAGATGATAGATATAAATAGATATGGATA
>JBCNYH010000015.1:18924200-18935555 GCA_039654325.1 Tandanus tandanus
GAACGCTTTTCTGAAAGGATCCTCTGGTTTATCAAAATGAATATTAAAGTCACCAACAATTAAAGCTTTATCTAAAGCACAGGATATTTAGACACGGCAATAATGAGCTGCTCTTCCATGTTGATGTGACAGATTTAATTAAACTCGTCTTCATTGTTTCCCTACGAGAACGTTTTTGCGAATGCACTGTTTGGCGGCGTCTGTCAGTTGATGCTGTCTTTAAGCTCTGATTGGTTATTGCTTGACTCGTGTCACGTGAAAGTTCAGCTCATTTGAACTCTGTACCCTCCCAGTTCCCATTACTTGAGAAAATTTTGCCTCTCATCTCTCATATTGCTGCCGTTCATTGACGTCGCTCGTCACTCGTGTGGACGCCGCTTAAAGAAAGTTAAAGAGACACCTGCTTGCTCGTGTGCTCAAGTTCATCTGTGCCCATCATAATCTTTAAAAAAAAGTGATACAAGCATAAATATCTCATTTTATTGTGCTTTTTTTTTTTTGGGATGTTTCATCTCAGGAAATATTCAGTGACATCCACCTCACCTTCATAATTCAAACAATGCATAATTATTAATTATTACACAGCTCATTTAAATACTCAGTACTGATTGGTCAGTTTAGATATTTAGAGATCTGTTGTTTCTTTACAACTGAAGGTTGCTTAGTATAACAGTTATGAAGCTATAGTATAACAGTCATTAGCATGAGCAATAAAATCATTTTTAAATCAAATGCACTTGTTTTAAATCAGTATTTTGTAAGTAGTCGTGTAATAATCAGGATCATGTACATCGAGCTGGTCATTATCCCCAAATAAACCCCTTCAGGATAATGTTGGGGATAATTTTGTGATTATGAATGGACTCGCTGAACATTATCCCTTATAGAATGTACTATTGTGAATTTGATCAAACAATAGTGTTCCGCAAAGGCATGTAATAACTAAAGGATAGCACACAGTAGACTGTTATACAAAAGGAATGCATACAGGAAGGAAACGCTGCTGCCCCATTTCAACCCATCACCCCCCCATCATGAAGCTTTGGAAGCATGTCTGTTCTCATATTGATTGAACGGTATTGTCATTAGAAACCATTAACCAAAGTGAAAACATACCAGCATGTCTGTGAAAAAAGTTTAAAAGAAAAGGGTCAGCTCAGCATTTTATTCTGAAGTAAATCTTGGACTCATTTTCTGAACTGCTTAAACCTACTGGAGCCTATCCCAGCCGACTCTTGGCAAGGCGGAGTACACCCTGAACAGCTCGATAGACCATTGCAGGACCAACACAGACACACACAACCATTCACACTCACATCTAGGGGCAATTTGGAGCAGCCAGTTAGCCTAATGAGTAGCTAATTAGCCTAATTTAGACAGTTAGCCTAAAGGAACCCGTAGTACCCAGAGGAAGCCCGCACAATCACAGGGAGAACATGCAACCTCTGTACAGACTCAAACCCAGGACCATCTCGCTGTGAGACGGACATGCTAACCACTACGCCACCATGCCGCCCTAATCATGGACACCGTTTAAAATGAATATGGAACGTATTCCGAGTGGATTTCTCCTTTAACTTTTGTTTAGATTGAAGAATATCATGAAAATCTGCTAGTGTTCATCTGTAGTGTGTAATGTCTGAATGTCTGCTTTCTATCCCAGGTTGAGCGCTCTTTCAGTGAAGATGAAGAGCAGAAATTACAAACTGCTTTGGCTTTAGACAAACCAGCCCTTCACCTGGTGTTGGAGACGTCCTCGTTTTTATTAGAACAGGTTGGTGCTATGAGATGAAAGTACATCTGGAGATGCGTCCATCTGATAAAGTTTTGGGACAGATATTGGCCTGAAACACTGGATGGTTATTGGATGAGGCTTCATGTTTTTTTTTTTTTTGTTTTTTTTTAATGCATCGCATCAATGTACTGTACTCATGTGAACTCATGCTAATGATCTAGATGTCCATATTGAACTAGAGGGGCACACGTGGAGTGTTTGGAACCTCCACCACATGGCTTGTGTAATGAACCAAATATGCTCTATGTGGGCACTGGCTTTAATTACCCAGGGGAGGCCTGTCGCGATTGTCAGTTAATCGCCCCCTCCCTATAATTAATGCTAATAATCATGATTTATCTTCCTGACCATGATTAATTGCCATAATTAATGCGAGCTTGTTTACATAAGAAAAATTGTTCTGAGTGTTCTCCTGGTTCCGTGGAAGCTCACTTTCTCTCCGCTTTTGGTTTATTACTTCTTTTTGACTTGGTTCTATTTCTATGGCTATAATAATATTAAATATTATAATATTTTAGTTTTACATTACCTTTTTTGTTTTAAAGGAATAAATGTTTATTGATATTTGAAATTGTGTACTTGCATTATGATGCTTATTGAATAGAACTTTAATTTATAAATACGATGAAACACTGTTTAACAGCTCATAAAATCGGCAAGATAAAGAGTTATCTTAAGAACGAGTATAAACGGCGGAATACAGTATTACCAGTAAAATACGATGTTCCCAGCTGTGTGCAACTGGACATGTACATAATGTAATGTATATCAAAATATGTAAGAGAATATAAGCAAAAAAAGTTACAAGAAGATAGGTAATGCTATCAGTATAGCTGTGGCCAAGAAATTCTGTAAAATTTATGTAAGTATTTATTTTGTTTATTTCTTATTGTATCCCCCGCAAAATGTATGGGATTGTTTTTGGGGGCTGTCCGCATACGTCGCCGCCGCAGACACTTTTGGAACAGCCAATTAGCCTAATGTGCGTGTGTTTTGGACTGTGGGAGGAAACCTGAGTACCCGGAGGAAACCTATGCAAGCACGGGAAGAACATGCAAACTCCACACAGAAACGCTCTTGCCGAGCCCAGGACTCCAACCCAGGACCTTCCTGTTGTGATGCGGACATGCTAACCACTACATTCCTACGATGCTGCCCTTAGTGGATTTATATACATGAAAAATGCATAGAGTTTTAATTACAAGATTTTTGTTCTAAAGATTTCTCAGTTCTTTATAAATCATCTGCTCTGTTTATCAGTCTGAACAGTGATGATTTCCTGATTCCAGTCATTCTTTATTCTGAATAATGTTGGATAAAGCTTCTGAGGGGTGATTCTGAATGTTTAAATGGAAGTTGGCAGTAATTAGCATGTGCTGCTGTTAGCCTTGCTTATGTTGTGTATAACCAACAGCTGAAAGTATTCTTTGTGTCTTTGGTGTATAGGCTGTTCATCACAATATTAAACCAGCATCTCTAAAGCAGCAGCTTGAAAACATCCACATTGCTCCAGACAAAGCTGATGTATTTAGTCAGGCTTGGGCTACAGCTGGGCCAGATGTGGTGGAGAAGTTTAGACAGACAATATTTTCCCCCAAGAAGGTGAGTTCTTCAAATTTTTAGATTAGTTCAGCTGCAATGATGTAATGTTGAGGAAGGTAAGACCTGACTCACACGTAAGCGATCTTGTCCGAAAGTACAAGCGAATTTTATTTCAAAGGGAACTGAATAAATTCGAAATGGAATTCGCATGTTTACGGAAATTGTAGGTTGAATTTGAGGTAAAGGATCCGTTTTCACGGTCTTGGTGAAACATTTTGGACGTGTGCAAAATTAGAATTAAAAGATATTATTATTAGATATTTGAAGATTTTCGAAGAGACCACATTTCGAGCAAAATGGTGGTATTTTCAGCCGAAACCAACCGAAAACGATGTCGGACTACTTCGCGGCTATATCGCTTACATGTGAGTCAGCTTTAATTATTTATCATTTACAGTATTTGACATGTACAATTGGGCCATTCTCTGAAACTGGTTCCATGAAGTATGACATCCACAATCCCCGTTTCAGGAAGTCCTGCTTATTTCTCTCTATATTCACCATAAATTCATGAAGCATTGTTACAGAGGCAGTGAGAGAACTGCCTCATGCCCAAACTGCACTTTTATTAGTAACAAACAGGAATAAATCCGTATGGACATCAAATTCATTAATTTAAAGAAATTAATTAGTGCTCGATTACGTGTGAAATAAATCCACTTCAGGAGGAACTCAATCGTACAGTGAACGTCGTAACATGGAACCTCACCCCTCACAGGAAAAATGGGTCGGTTCCGTATGTAACTGGCGTGGACACCACTGGTTAAGTGCGGAACCGTAAATTGATGTGCGATTCTCAGTCCACAAAGTCAGAAAAACAGGAATTTCTCCTCTGGATATAAATTTTAATGCAAGATCTTTATTTGAAGCCCGACTATTTACACTTTGAGTTGATACTTCAGTGATCGCATGGCATGAAACATAAGCAACAACAAAAAAAAAAAGTGTCACAGTTTTTTGTCCACTCATTGCAACCAATTTATTATTATTATTATAATTATTTTTTCTGACATGTGGTATGTCTTGGGCATGGATTGCTCTTTATAGTTTTTGGAAAATATTAGGTCCATATTGTGAATCATTACATTTGATCCAGGTAAAGAGAATGACCCAGTTACATTACCTTCAATATTTATTTTGTGATTAAGCTTATTGTTGTTTTTCTGATTTGTCAAAAAAGAAAATAATAATAATAATAATAAGCAGACTGGTAAGGTTTTTTCCAGGGCTTGTATGTTCATAACCTGTTAAAAGACGACCTGGCACAGTTACCAGTGAAAATCGAATGTATTTAGAAGTAATACAGAACTAAAACTGGTCTGAAATAACACATTCTCAATAATTCCTTGTCATTGTGAATGCCAATACAGGAATTATGATTGGATGTTATGCCATGTATACGTAAACAGCTTGAAATGCATCTGAAAACAGTTTGTATTTATTTCTGTCACTATCAACATAAGTTAGTTAGACAGACAGACCGCCCCACTAACCCACCCTGATTGGGCGTAGCATTAAAACCCTTATGTGCACTGACAGGTGAAGTGAATAACGTCCGAGTATCTCGTTAAGATGGCACTTACCGAGGAGTGAGATGTATTTGACAGAAAGTGAACAGTCAGTTTTCAAACTTGATGTGTTTGAAGCAGGAAATGATTTCTTACTTCTGTTCACAGAACACTAGGTGCATTCCCCGCATGGTCAACTGCACCCTCTAGAGTGTTGATGGGAATTTTTCGATGAATTGACCTCTGTGATCCAGTTTGGATAGGCTGGTAGGGCGTTCCATAGGGACCATTCAACATAAATATAAAATAAATCCATAGGGAACCGGCACTGCTAGAGGGTTAACAAGAATTGTCTGCGGCGGATGAGGCGGGGACAGCCTGTGAAAACATAGTATCCCCTACACTTCGCAAGGGATACAATAAGGATTTGACAAGGGCTACATAGTGATAGCTAAATGACTGGGTATTGTCATCTCCGAAACGACAGGTGTTGTGGGGTGTCCCTGGTTTGCAGTAGTTAGTACCTATTAAAGGTTGTTTAAGGAAGGACAAACAGTGAAGTGTTAAGGCTGTCATGGGTGCCCAAGGCATACTGATGTACGTGGAGAGTGAAGGCTAGTACGTCTGGTCTGATCCCACAGAGGAGCTACTGTAGCACATGCTGGATATGATGGGAAGGAGTCAGAACACACAGTGCACTGCAGATTGCTCGGTATAGGGCTGTCTAGTCAAGGACCAGGGGGTGTTAATGTTATGGCTGGTGTGTGTGCGTGTGCGTGGGTGGGTGTGTACACCTATATAGTAGAAGATGGATGGTCACAGGCCATCAAACAAAGCTGAGTTGATTGAATTTTTGCCCCAGGACAGGCATAAAGTTACCCAAGAGCACTGTGAAAGGCTGGTGAAGAGCATGCCGCGAAGCATGAAAACTGTGATTAAAATAGTAAAGCCCAAGAAACTGCTTATTTATTTATTTTTTGCGGCTGTGTGTGAGACGTGCACAGTGTACTTGAAATGATTCCTAGAAGCACGAGTAGTATGTTCTACTAATGTTCTAATTTCCGTATGGGTTTTATTTCATACAGAAACGACACTGCTGCAACGAAATATAAGTAACAGGAAGTAAACGTTTTTTATTACTTTCCCGTATGCGTACTCTCTGTAGACCTGCTTTCAGTGCACACCAGGCTGTGCTTTTGGGATTTTTTCCCCCAGACATTTATTCTAGGCTGTATGGATTAATAATAGTAACGGTCTTCCTGATTGAATATTAATACTAAGGCATGAAATATTCAGGCTTTTCCATGAAATATCAATGTAGAACCCAGAATTTGAGAGCCAAATGCATTGGGCACGAGGCCCTGGTTGCTCATTAGAGCTGACATGAAGGTAGTGAGTTTAAATAAAACTCTAGGACTGGCTCAAAACCACTGCTGGGCTACAAACCCAAACCTGCTCAGCTTTGTGCTTGGCTTGGCTTCTGTTTCCTGTGTAAAAAGCTCTGAGCAAAAGAAAATGATGTATGTAATAAGTTTTTTTTTTTTTTTTTTTGTCGTTGTTGCTTCCTAGCTGGACCATATAGGCTGGCAGCTCAACCTTCAGATGGGCCAGTCATCGCAGGCTAAACTAAAAGAGCCTCAAGCCGTGCTGGACCTGGGAGTCAGAGAAGAGGATGAAACGGAGGTAAAGATTTTACGCGGCTTATCCATGCGTGGAGATGATGTTTGTGTCTTCGGTGTCTCTTGGGGTAGTTCTTGGTTTTAACATGGATGCAACTATGAGCTTGCTCTGTCTTTACGTAAAGCCAGCTCATTAAAAGAACCCGGCTGCTTCTGTAGACGTTATTTTACCCTGCGAGTGCTCCTTTTTATAATCCACAGCAATCTGAATTGCCAAGACCCAAGCGTAATTCAAGCCTACAGAGTAACAAAACATCTGGATAAACACACAAACCTCAGTTTTGCCCAGAGCAGTTGACAGGCCTTCTAAAGTTTCAGTAGATTTAAAGGTTTTTTTTTTTTTTTTTTTTTTTTTTTAATTCCTGGCTTCTCGTCCTCGACCCCTTTTTTGTTAGTGTTATTAGTGGCAGTACAGGAGATTGTGGTTGAGGCACTACATAATGTACTGTTGCTTTTTTTTGTTTTTGGTTCTAATAGAGTATAAACAGAACATTTCCCCTTAAAATAAATCCATTTAGGGTGCCTTTGTTAGGAATTGATAGCTTTTAGCCTGAAGCAAGCAAGTATAATGAAAGGAAGCCTGCAATGTGTTGTTTTGTCAGATGCTCAGGTGGGGGCGCTGTTACCACACGAAAAAAGTGACTGCTGGGGCTTAAAGTTAGAAACAAGAATGTGACGTTCACTGGCAACTTTTTTTACTTTAAAGTTTTTGGGTTCAGGTTAGTTGTTGGAATTGATTCTGTATAAAAGCCTTGTGTTGTGCTTTTTAACTTTAGTGTATGTGTGAAAGGTAGAGCTGAGATTTCCTCTTAAAGATAGTTCTAGGTTTCTGAGTTGAAGAACAAAGTTTGATCTGTTTTGCTTTGTTTGACTGCTATTTTTATTTCGGTTTCATTTAGGTTTAGTATGTTTTTTGAAGTGGTCTGTTTTTCTTTGTGGAAATGCCTATATGACGATCTCTTGTAAACTGTGAATTGTAAACTCATTTGATTGGTCCTTAAACTTGACAAGTTCACTTGCTCCAGTATGTGATTGTCAGTGGCCCCTGTACATTGTGCTATGATATGATATTAGTAAACATCGCCATCTTGAGAAGAGAACTCTTCTCAGTGCAGATCTATCATTTATCATCACAAAAATGGTTGCCGTCAACACAGACACAGTTGACGCAAGCAGTGAAAAACTGCGCGAGATCATTTCTCAGGGCACAGACACAGAACCAAAACAAGATGCAAAACGGGCGAATTAGAGACACTAAGCCCGTGAGCTGGGGTGGTTTTGCCGAGAAACCTTTGTATTCAGACCAAATGAACTGATAATGGAAGCTATAGCACGTGGCCTAATTACGAGTGAGTGGGCCCATTTAAAGACAACACCAGAACAATAATACAAATAAATTTTATGCATTTGGCATTTTGCCAGAGAGCTGTTGAGATAAGGATTAATTATAAAGACAGATTTCCATTTTATTAAGAAGGAGGGGGGAAAAAAAAGAGAAAATCCAGACTCTGAACACCATTTAATGAGAGTTTGGATTTCTTTTCAATCAGAAGTGCTCCAGGAACAGCTGCTCAGATGATGGATGTCTGTTCACAGTCATGTTGAAATTAGTAATCAGTTTGTGTTAATGTGAAGGGAGAAGCGGACACATTAATTAAAGTAGGCTGTATCAGTGGAGATGCTAAAACGAAACCATATGAAGTCATCATGGTGATTTTATAGTGAGTATATCATCATCCATATATATTATTGATGTGGGGTATAGTGGGACAATTTATTTTATTTTATTTTTTTTAACCCCAAAATGATATTCATGGTCGTGATATTAAGTTGTACTTGATGTTAATGCTTGTTGTCAAGATTTTAAGATGCTTTAAAAAAAAAAAAAAAAAAAAAATTTTTTTACCCATGTGTCGAACTGCTTTCTATTACTTTCTATTATATTGCTTAAATTGATTGACATTCATTCTCCCTTAATTCTGGTGTATTCTAAAACGCTCGCGTATTCCATGCCTCAGCAATTTTGCAGCCACATTAAGCATTATGTATTGAACTGAAGCAGCAGTGCTCAGAAGTGGAGTTTATAAAATGAAACGGAAGCAGGGGACGTAGTCAGGGATGGCTGTAGATTGTTGATTGGAAACTCAAACAGCTTGGGAGAATTCACCTTAGATGGGCAAAGTTCTTCAGGGCCCTGAGGCGTATTTGTCTGTCTTCTTTGGTCCTGGACTTGCTCTTATCACCATCAGTTGACAGCTGGCTTCTGTTAAAAAGAATCAGGCTCATTTTTTATATATATATATATATATATATATAACTTTGAACTTCTTAGGGATCCTCCTGTTTCGCTTCCCTCTGATATAAGGCCTTGAGAATCTGCAGGCTTCAAAACAAGGGCAGGATTCATGAAACTGTCAGTGTTGTGGTTGATTTTTAATCCATTTAGGTAGAACTAGTTAAACACTAGTGACACTAGTGGCATAGCTCTGTGCCAGCTGAGATAGGCTCAGTCTCTTAGCGATTTGGTAAATGAGGGAGTAAGAAGTTAAAGACAGTTGTGTTACAACCATAGAATATTTTGTTCATTAACAAATTAACTTATGCAGATGGGTAATATACTTCATATTTAAGTTTTTTCTTTCCCTTCTTGATTTTTCTTTAATTTCTATAATTTAGAGCATTATTAAATTTCAAAGCTAATGTAGTCATGGCCAAATTCCTGCCCACTGGACATCTGTTCCCTATCACATGACAGCTACAAAGCATAGAGGGCAAAGGTTACCACATGCTTCCTCCGAGGCAGGTGATTCCAGCTGACTGCATTTTTTTTCGAGCTGCTGCCCAGGGGCGGCGTAACACACTAGGAGTAAAGCACTATCTGCCCCTTTGTATACATTGCCCACAGACGCCAATGACTGGTGTTGCCGTGATTGACAGGGTGTGCTTGACATCCCTCTCTTCCTCCCTGAGCCAGGCAGTTATGCTGTCTTCTGGCCATGGATGACTATGGAGTCATCAGGATTTTAAGTTATGATCTACAGATAATAGAGTGAAGACTTTTCTGTTGTGTGTTTTTTTTTTTTTTTTTTTTTTTTTTTATCATTTAAAAATGTATTTAAAGAGACAGTCTAATTATTATACCATGTCCCAGTTGTAATTGTATAGGTTGCTGCCTCCTGTGGTTATCTTCCTCGTTAGCATCGAGGTGTTAACTAATTCAGTGTAGATGTACTATATGATGTCACAGGCGCCTAATGGTGTCTGATTTTACCCGGGTTCAACCGCCAAGGCGCAAGAAGGTCTTTGTAGGATTTCTCACTTGTGTAACATCATTTATTATCACCTAGAAGGAAAGAAACGTAATTAAAACATGATTTTAAGCTGCGAAGAAATGCAAAGATCATAAACATTTGCTCCCATTTCCCACTACATGACGTTTAGCGTAAAGAGGGCAGCAGCTTTCACCAAAACACAGAAGAAAGGAACAAAGAAAAACATGCATGTAACATCTCACACCATGAAGTTGTAATTGGTACCTTCTTAACGTAATAATAGCTTGCCATCACCTAACTAAAGTGGAAAGAAGAAAGGATTGGAAGCTGTGGCTGATTGGGCCTCGCTCGGTTTGTTTAGGGATGTTTTGTATATTGCTTTTTTTTAAACATTTACTGTGTCTGTTCTCAGAGAGACCGAACATTTGATCATTTTGTTTATTACCACAGCAAAGTAGTGAGGAGTCATGCATCTTTATTCTTGACCACACTTTTTTTTTTTTTTTTTTTTTTCCACTTTTGGCTTGCTCGGTTTATTGTAAAGCGGCCGTGTGTTTGATGGATGTTGGTGAATGAAAACAGGGTACACTGCACGTTTGTTCTGTACACTGATCATTATTGAGGGGAATCTGCATTTAACTGAATGCTGATTCTCCCAATCAGTGAAAGCTCTTCTTTGCTTGTATTGCTGCTGTGTTAGATGTGTGAATTAGTGCACAGTGGAAGCAGATAGCTCTGATGAAAGAGAGGTTTGATACACACTTGTTTATTTATTCACAGGCAACCGCATCTGGGCGGCTTCGGTCAATTTAAGCAGCGTGCTCTTTAGTGCACTGACATTAGAAACATTTTCGCTCCCGCTGTCATCGAAGGTGAGCGGAGGCAGAGCTATAGAAATGGGTTCCGTCCGTCTGTACGACTTGTTAGTGTTATAACTTTGGAAGGAAATGACATAAGATCACCAAATTTGGTGCATGGGTCCATCTCCGGTGCGAATAGAGTGGGATTGTGTATGGGTCACAGTAACCTTCTTTTAAGGTCACAAGGTCACTTTTTCTATATTCGACTTGTCAAGTTTTGTTAGTGTAATAACTTCAGAAGGAAATGACATTGGATCAAAAAATTTGGTGGATGGGTTCCCATCAGGAAGGTCTCAGTTGGGATTGGATATATGCGTGCCCTTGACCTTGTTTTTTGAGGTCACAGCAGTCAAATTTGTGGGTTTTTTTTTTTTTCTAAATTCGGATTGTCAAGGATTTTTAATGTGATAACTAAAGAAAAGCGATAACTGAAAGAAAATGACATCAGATCACCAAATTTGTTGCATAGGTTGACATTTGAAAGGTTTTGGATGCCACAGTCAACTCTGATCTTTTTTTTTTTTTTTTTTTTTTTTTTTTTTTTTTTTTTTTTTTTTCTCCCTTGTTTTGATCCCAAGGGGGTTGTTTTTAGCCGGTTTCGCACGACTTTTTTTTTTTTTTTTTTTTTTTTTTTTTTTT
>JBCNYH010000015.1:18935565-18947974 GCA_039654325.1 Tandanus tandanus
AAAGAAAAAAAGGGGGTGTGGGAGGGGGCAGGGGGAGGGGGTTGGGGGGAAAGGGGGAATTTGTGTTTTTTTTTTTTTTTTTTTTTTTTTTTTTTTTTTTTTTTTTTTTTTAGTAATGGGCTTATATACATACACCTTTACAGTTATTATCAGTGCAGCCTTTTTTTAAAAGGCTTTTTTTTGACTAATGATGTCATATAGAGCGTTACCAGCAAAAGATTGCAAGTACAAATGCCTCACTTGAATTTGATTCTATATGACCTTTATTTAAAAAGAGTAGTTTAAAAGGCCTAATAAAAACATTATTAAGAAAAAAGTGTCTGGCACTACAGAACCGAGTGATAGAATCAGTGATTATATTTCCGCTGATGTAAGTGGTCGGTCGAGTGTAGAAATGATGAAAAGACTCTTGTTTAAATGCTGTGAGTAACCTTTATGTCAGGTGATGAGTCTGAGATTTGGATGGTGCTGATAATCATTGATAGAATATAAGCATAAATCTATTTGATCATGTTGTATTTTACTTAATTTTCTTAAATTATCTCTCCTGATCCATCCCAGGCAATATACATTAAATAGCCTAATAATTATGGACATCCCACCATCACAACCATCTCCAAACTGGTACTACAAAGTTAGAAGCACACAACTATATATACAATGTGTTCGCATGTTATAGAATTACAAATTTCCTTCACTGGAACTAAGACGCCCCAACATGTTCGAGCATGATAATGCCCCTGAGCACAGACTGAGATCCACGAAGACGTGGTTGCTCAGGCTTGGTGTGGAAGAACTCGAGTGTCCTGTACAGATCCCTGACCTTAACCGCACTGAACACCTTTGGGATGAACTGGAACACTGACTGCACTTCAGGCCTCCTCACCCAACATGATTGCCTGACTTCGCTAATGCTCCTGTGGCTGAATGAGCTCCAATCCTCCAGAGCCGTGTTACAAAATAGTGCAGCGCTTTCCCAGAAGAGTGGAAGTAATTATAGCAGCAAAGGGAGACTCATATGGGTGTGTTGCTTAAACAAACGTGTCCTTAAACTTTTGGCCGTATAGTGTGTATATAAGCAAGAAGTGGTGTTATGTGAGTCTGAAAGTGTGTTGCCAGTGTACTACTTGCAGCCTTTCTAACAATAGTGGTATCATCTTTTGATGAGTGTGATCGCAGGTGGAGGGGTGGTGTTCTATTTTCTGCCACCGATCTGTTCCCTCTCGGTGGTTGACTGCATTGGATAGAGATGCCACTGTAGATGATCTGATTATGCGAATGCACTTCTTTCCCACAAGCTGTACAGTATAAAGGACGAGGCCCTCTAACTCTCAGCCGTTGTAGTGTCGACATACCAAAGGGATCTAAAAGGGAGCCTAGGCGATCACCAAAGTTACCACACAAGAGACATTTCTGTTGCTGTGAATAGTGGCCCGTGAGCCTCTCTCTCTCTCGCTTCCTCTCTGCAGCTATAGTGTTTCAAAAATGGATAGAGGGAATGTTTTTATCGTGGGAGGGATTTGGCATGCTCTGGGTATGTACAGCACATTTCTCTCCAAGCAGCATAGCTGAGGAAACACTTGCATTCAGTGAATTCCAGGCTCAGCCCAAAATCTCCATCACCCTTAATTTCTGGGCCTTTTTTTTTTAGGTTGGGTAGGTGGGAGGGGTTGGGGAGTGGGGTTCAGTTCACCTATGCATCACATTTCCTTTGTGTGCTGATTCATGTATCACCACCCTGGCTCCAAGACAAATGTATTTTTTAATGAATTAATAATTTATGTTTATTAATTCAAGGTTGTGAAATACTGCACTTCCTCTGTTGTCCTACAGTTGGCGCTCTCCAAGTTATTCACATGTTTACATCCTGCATCCTGCGTGGCTGGAGAGAATTATTTACCCTTTACTAAACTTTGTGTAGAAGTAACAAATAATAAGCATTGTTTTACATGGATCAATGTTATAAAATTGTAACAAAAAATAGGAGAAAAAAGTTCTTGAATTGAATGTTTATAGACTCGCAATACAATTTGAATCGGCACTTGGGTATCGTGATATTGGGGTGCTCTTTTAATATAGTTTTACATAAACATAAAATGTGATTTGCTTCTTTACATATACAGACCTCTTGCTTTATTAGGAACAACACACTAATACTAGGTAGCACTCCGCTCCCCATTTGCTCTCAGAACCACAATTCTTCGTAGCATTGATGCCTCAGGGTTGAGGATTATTGGTGGAAACATTCCATAAAAGATGAATCCAGTGTGGATTTCAAGCTGCTGTAGCCCATCTGCCCCAAGGTTTGAGAAGTTATCGATTTTGAGATGCTTTTCTGCTCAGGACAGTTTTAAAGAGTAGTTATTTGAGTTACTGTATATATTCAGTTTGAATCTGCAGTAGCTATTCTATTCTCCGCACCAGTGCAGTTAATTTTTTTGTGTAGACTCTCGATATTGTTGTGCGTAAAAATCAGCAGTGGTTTCTGAAACACTGCACCGATGCACAGTCGAAAGTGTACATGTGAGCAGAAGCATAATAGCTGTATAATGGTGTCTCTTTAAGAGTTTATGTATATCCTACATGGAAACATAAAATAAACACAAACTAAAATGATATTTTTATGGTTTATTATCCGGTGAGCTTTGCACATTCCAAGCAAAAGTAAACACTGTGTTGCTAATTAAGTTTGTTTAGCCTACTTGTTTAGAATTTGGTATATATTATACTAGATGGAAACAGAAGTAAACCACACTCCTTGTAAGTGTTTTAGTATATACTATGCAGAAACACACACACACACAGAAAAAAAGAAATTTTAAATAAAAATTTTTTTTTTAAGGTTCATTCTTCCATTTTAGGGTTAGTAAATGCAGTAGCTGCATGCTCCAAGTTTGATAAACAGTGAATGTTCATCTTTTTGATTTAAACATTATCCACTCGGAATACTGTTTTTAATTTCCTAATTCTGGACCAGTCAGATTGTGTGTTTCCTGTGTAGTATATACTGATACATTCAATAATATGGACGTGCTATTCCCCACACGGAAGAACATATAATTGATTTTACGTTGTGCTAATGAATTTTCTCTCTTACACTCGTAAACTTTAACCTCTGTAACACATGTCCAACAGGCTACTGTTTTATGTCACTGTCCTTTATTGCATTTGCCATGAAGTTGCCTTAGCTGTACAGAAGGTTATGTTGCTGTTTTATTTCAGTCAATTCCGCTCCCTCAGACCTTTCATATTTGTTACCAAAGCTTTCTCAGGCTGGGATAACAGTGCCAGTAAGGATTTTTTATATTCTTCTTTTTATCACTAGATGAGTCATTGTGAGTATAAATAGGTACCATGAATGGCATGCAGTAAATATGAGGGTGTTATGTGCCTTCTTGTTTTCAGTCGTTCTCCACCAGCACTGGTAACAGATGCAGCGTTCCCATTATTGTTTGGATGAGGAGCTTATGCTCATCATCAGATCCTGCTGTTCTTAATTCAATAGAATACAAAAACACTATTCTAGGTGGACTTATGCTGGTCTCTTTAATCGTATGACTCAGAAATGTCGGGAAGAAATTGGACATTGTTATTGCTACCTGCATAAGACCGAGTTCTGCAATCTGTCAGTAGATGGATGTCTGATTGTACAGTCACTAATGCACAACCCAGCTTTATCTAGCTCATTTCAGATTGTGCATTACAATAGGTTCAAAAAGAAAATCCAAAAACTGCTCTTTAGATAGAACTGAAATAACAATTACACTAATTTTGCGTTGTACATCTGATTAACATTGCACATCTGACTAGCATTGTACGTCTGATTTAGCGAAATCCACCAGCATGAGGTGAATTATTATTTTAGTATGAAATACATGGGGACATAAGAAAAGCAAGCAAAAATGAGGTTTTGGGGTGGATATAGACAATTATTTGGTCGAAGGGTTGTTTTCATTTTTCATGTCATACAAAAGCCAAATTCTATAAATGTTTTATTCATTCAAAATGACAGTCACGTCACTATGCTGCACATGCTAGTCATGCAACAGTCATTTACCTTATCCAATGGCAACAATACAAAAATTTGGTTATCCCATGGCAATTGTGTAATGCCAAGAGTTATTTCATGGCTTTGCACCAATCAGAAACGAGAAAATCTATTGAATATATAATAATAATAATACAGTGGTTATTATCCACCCCACAAACTTTTGATAATGCTTGAATCAATTGAACATTTTTTAAATCAGCCATAAAAGTCCTGGTTTATTCTGCTTTTCTTATATTCCCCTGTAGTATGTGCTTAAACAATTATCTGAGCCTGAGGTGCTAAATTATTTATTACAGGGCTTGTTTGAACGCTCAAATCTGATTGGTTGATCATGATGAATAACAATGATATAATGGCCTATTGCTAAGTATAACAGACTGTTGCTATGGTGTGTGACATTAGCAGAAGCAATTAAATAAAGTTTATATTAATAAAATCATTCTTTAAATAAAGAGTTTATAAGTATCTCTGTAATAAACTGGATAATGCACAGATGGTTTATCATAAACACAGAATCAACCCCTTCAGGGTGATGCAAACCTGATTCTGATCCCCCTGTCGGAGTTTATTTCCCTGTAGTGACTGACTCACTGTGCCTTATCCCTTACTTCCAGCAGAAACGCAATGCATTTTCTTTTCAATAAGAGTATGGCTAAACTCTAAACCCAGATAAAATCAATACTTCACTTCCACTTTCTCCCTTTGGCACCAAAAGTAACGGATCATTTATTTCAAACTTTTATAAAAACCTAAATTAGTTCAGACTCAAGGATCCCCTTATCTTATAAAGTGAATGGTAATCTACACAGTTCAATCACAAATCTATAAACATTTCTACCAGCATGTGCCATAAGTCAGAGGTCTTGTTTTTCCTTGAGCTCTACCCCCCCTGCGCTCCGTCCACTTCTCTTTGATCTCCGACTAAAAACATGTCTGTGATGGATTATAGAGGACACACCTGCATCCTTAAATAGGCCACCGCGAAGGTCGTGGAGTTAAAAGGCTTTCTCGCAGTGCTCCTTTGTGCCTATGATCAAGTCCTGAGCTCCTGTCTAATGCCAGAAAGTAAATTATAGATTGAGAATGCAGTATCGGTGTGTCATTTCCTTGTTTAGCTTGCAGTACCAAACTGCTGTATGGGAAATGGATTGAAGGACTGCTGTGTTAGCAGGGAGGGATTTAGCTGAAGCTTTCAGCCTTTCTTTGTCCTCAGGACGCCACTCGGTACCCTGGCTTAGGTGTTTTCTGAAATTATAAAAGAAAGTGTTGTGATCCGGACATGGTGGCTCTTCATTATTTCACGATTTACTATGCTGAAGACGGCAGCTAACGGTTTCCTCCAAGTGTGTACCGCTGCTTGAGAACGCAGCATGAGCAGGAGTTTGAAAAGATGTGGTGGTTGGCTTCACATGTCTTTGGAGGAAACACATGCTAGACTTCACCCGCGCCAGTTTCTGGCTGTTGTGTGATGGAAGAGATGGCTAGCTAGTGGGTGTGAACTGGCATATGGGAGGAAAAAAAAAAACTGCTACAAGATCTTAGTGTGAGTTGACCTACTTCTGCAGTAAACAGTATTTCTAGAGTTCTGCAGAAAAGTACTGAAGACTATGAATGATAATTAAAGCTGGTGCTGCTGTTTCAGTGTTGCATGTGATCATCTTTGAGAATCAGAGGTAGGTAGAGTAGCAGCAAACATGAAAGTACTCGTGATTTAAAAACGGCTCAAGAAGTACTTTTGTGTAACTGAAAGCAAAATGAATCATGTCAGATCATTCCAGTGGAAAACTAATAGAAATTCTGCATGTTCCCTCACTAGTAGTTTGTTAAAGCACTTTTTTGGTCGTATTATAGCGCTCACTCATTTTGGGTAAGAGTGTAACAGCCCGGCACATCTTGATTTGGCAAATCGGTTCCACTCTTCCTTGTAGAAATGTTTCAGATCTATTGAATTATAAATAGAGATCTATTAAATATTCTGTATAGAACCCTTTTCAAGGCCGTAGGTTTTCGATGGCATTCAGATCTGGGCTCTGATTGGGCCATTCCTAAATATTGATCATCTTTTTCTAAAGCTATTTCTTTTGCTGACTTGGATTTGTTCTTTGGGTCATTATCTTGCTGGAGAGTGACATTTTTCTTCATTTTCAGCTGAATGGTATTTGATTCTATTCACGAATCCCTCCATCTTTGCTAGAGCCCCAGTCAGAGCTGAGGAGAAGTCGCCCTCGAAGCATGATCCTGCCACCAACATGCTTCGTTGTGTTTTTAGTATTGTTGTTTCGGTGATAGGATGTCAGGTTTTTGTGCTAAACATATCTCAAGGTTGTAGCTTGTTCTTATCTAAGGGTCTGTCTACTGTCTACTTCCATGGACCTGGAATTTTTTTAATAGTGGTTCTATATGTAGCCAGGCAGGAGATATGTAGCCAGGCAGGAGAAAGGCAGGAGCCTATCTCAGCCGACTCTGGGTGAAGGCAGGGTACACCCTGAACAGCTCACCAGACCATTGCATGGCAACACTCACAACCATTTGCACTCACACTAATGTGTTTGTTTTTGAACTGTGGGAGGAAACTCACGGAGGCTCGGGGAGAACATGCAAACTCCACACAGAAGCACCCTCACTGAATCTGGGATTCGAACCCAGGACCTTCATCCCGTGAGGCGGACTTGCTAGCCACTACAGCACCAGGCCGCTCTAAGTTAATACTCTAGTAGATAGTGGTCTTTGCTTACCCAAATAAGAAAAGTAACCTGCATATTGTGAGCACACATCATCCAAAAGTTGATGTTAGGAGCCACGTGCATGAACCAAGAGCATGTTAGTAGCCACGTGTTGCAAATGTAATGTACATACCATGAGATGTGCTGCATAAGAACATTAACCAAGATCTCGTACCAGATTCAGAGGCTTACTGAGATTCCTTCTGAAGATTAATTCATATAAATATTATTGTTCATTGGTGCGTTGATGTCTGAAATTTTGCATGGTTTAAAATAAACTAACATACTATCTGAAATATCCATGAATTTTAATATCACTTAATATTACCCCCAATTTGGCTGCTTACTGTCACTTTTATTACACTTCCTAATGTTATCCCAGCAGTTAGCAACATTAACAGCATCTGCTGCGCTACAGTGGCTCGGTTTTAAAGACCATAATATGAACACTTCTCATAATAAATCCCAACAAACGTGCAGTACATGAGCAGTATGAATACCCAGATGATGTAGTACTTGTTCTTGTTTCAGAGCACTCTGCTTTGTTCTCTACTGTATCCCACAATGCACCTTTTTTTTCTTTCTTTCTTTTTTTTTTTTTTTTCTGTTGTTGGTTTGTACCAAATCATGTCTCTTCCATACTGCATACTACATTGCAAACTACCTTTAGGAATAGTGTAGAGTGTTCACCCAGAGCTGTATCTGCCGAGATTGAAGAGTGAAACCACCAAATGGTTCCACATGAATGGACTCATGACGTGATGTTGGAATTATGGTAATTACAAGTTTTCATCTTGTAAAACCGCTTGTCTTTGAGAAACCTGTAATTACCAGTTGGAAAGTGGTTTTTTTTTTTTTTTGGAAACTCGTGTTAAACAGTTTCCCAGTCCCGGAGAATAAACCGCCCTTGAGTAGAATCTGATCATCCACCACATTACATACTAAATATGATTTTAATTCATTCATTTGATCAATCAAATAAATGACCCATTTTTTTTAGGTTAATTGGTTAGGTGAAAGGCGGCATGGTGGTGCAGTGAAAATACATGAGTACAAATCTCGTGCCCAAAAAGGGCCTTTCTTAGTGGCGTTTGCAGGTTCTCCTTGTGCTTGCATGGGCTACTTCTGGGTTATCCAGTTTTCTCCCACAGTCCAAAGGTATGAACATTAGCACAAATTACTTCTCTGCATATATTCATGTACCAGGATGTTCCTGTTATTCAGTTGAAAATACCAAAGGTGGTCCAAGGAAGGACAACCAGTGAAGAATGCCATTTGTGATCACACTGGTACGTCTGGCCCAAGGATAGCACGTCTGATTGTGAAGGCTTATACGTCTGGTCTGTTTCCACAGAAGATTGCTGAAACTGTTAATACTGGATGTGATGGAAAGGAGTCAGAACTTGCGGTGTATTGCAGATTGCTGTGTATGGGGCTGATGAAGATGGCATTACTGTTATGGATGATTAGTTTTTATCGTGTATGGTAAGAAAATTAAACACTACATCGTTTACTAGAAAATAGACGAGTTTATTCACTCGGTCACAGGGAGGCTGAAGCCTAGCTCAGCCAACACTGGGCGAAGGTGTTGTATACACTGAGTAGCTTGCCAGCCAATCGCAGGGCCAACTCACACACACAACCATTCATATACTCATCTGGGGCAATTTGGAACACACAGTCAGCCTAATGTGCACATCTTTGGACTGTGGGAGGAAACACACGTAAACTCAGGGAGAACATGCAAACTCCACACTGGACTCGAACCCAGGACCTTCTTCCTGTGAGGCAGGCGTACGTCACCATGCTGCGCTCGTTGAGCTTTTTAAAAGCTAATTGATCAGCCGCACTATATAGCACTTCTGCACTTTCTCACACCCCACAAACAAATGACTGAAATCAATATTTTATACACATGGAAACACATGTAATATCATGAGGCCAACCCTGTGGTTTATTATAAATGTGTTGCTCTAAGTGGCCTAGTGCACACCACCTCGTGTTTCATAGCTAATCAATAATGAGATTGCTCTGCAACTCTTTTTATTATTCAATTGTATTTATTAGGCGAAGTTAGTTGTTGCAGCACTACATCACATCACTGCTTCCACCTGCCCCTTTATTTTGCATTCAAAATAGGAAATAATGAATGAATTCCTTTTGTATAAAACTTAACCTGGAGAAAAAGTGAAGCTTTATAATTGGTCTGAGACCTTGTGTGCAGATGCCCCAGTGATTAACATAATTAACTGTCACAGTTATGGTTAAACCTTCATCTGGTGTATAGTGTGAAACCTCAACCATAATTTTCACTCCTCATTTAGTTCAGAGTCAGACTTTCTCCACACTCTCTAAAAAGACTTTTCTCTTCTTTCACAGTATAGCTCCCCTCCCACCACTCTCTGAACACAAAAGGTGCTTGAAACTTTGGTCTATACTTTTATCACCACTCATCCTGACTACTGCAATTCCCTTTACTTTGGTCTTACTGCTAAAAGCAATAAGAAGCTTCAGTGTGTATTCCATGCTGACCCTTCAGAGTTCTCACGCATTCTGCACAATCTCCTCACATCACTGATACGCTCCATGAACCCCACTAGCTACCGGTTTCAGCCCGCATCAAATGCAGACTCCTGCTTCTGACATTTTAAGCCTTACATGACCTTGTTCTAATCTACCTTTCAGTTTTAGTTCCTGCATTTCTACACCTCTGTGCTTTTTCTCAGGCTTTTTACTCAAATTGTACAATATACAAGGCAAGGGAGGCCCTGTTGCCTCATAAGGAGCAAGAAGGTTCTAGGTTCAAGTCCCGGCCTTGGGCATTTCTGTGTGGAGTTTGCATGTTGTTCCCGTGCTTGTGTGGGTTTCCTCTAGGTACTCCAATTTCCTCCCACAGTCCAAAGCCATGTACATTCGGCTGATTAGCTGTTCCAAATTGCCCCTGGGTGTGTTGGCCCTGCGATTGACTGGCGAGCTGTTCAGGGTGTGCCCCACCTTCGCTCAGTGTCGGCTGAGATGGGTGCCGGCCTCCCCAAGACCTTAGTAAGATTAAGAAGTTCAGCAATGTGAGTGAGAGAATATGCAAGGCAAATCTATTTAGTGTCAGTGCCAAGACATTTGAATCTCTGGGGCTGCAATTCTGTTTTGTCTTTTAAAGAGAAGCTGAAAGCCTTTCTGTTCAGAAAGAAGAAGAATCAAAAACACTGGCAGGAAAAACATGCTCTTGTTGTTTCTGTTTGTCATAAAGTTCTTCCTCCCTTCCTCCATCCGTCCATTTTCTATGATGCTTATCCATCCTGGTCATGGTGGACGCTGAAGCCAATCACTGCTGATACTGGTTGAGAGGTGGGGTAGATCCTGAAGAGTTTGCTATGAGTCTACTGCAGGGCCAACACAGACACAACCAACCGTTCACACTTACATTTACATCGATGGGCAATTTAGAGTAACCAACTGAACGAATGGGAATGTGTTTGGACTGTGGGAGGAAACTGGAATATACTAACAATAGAGAACCCTCCTAAACTGTGTCATTTTTAGATATACGTATTTTGTTTATACATTTAACAGTTATTCTGCGACATATGCTGATCAGATATAATCTCAAACTTGTAAGTCATATGCAATCAGCTTGAGAGAGTTTTATTCTGTGCTCTGGATTGTAAGAAATATAGCATTTTTTTTAATTGTTATTAAATTCCTTTAAAAAAAATTTGAAATAGTTTACAGGAGAGCCAGTTAGCATGGAGCTACATGCCTGTTCCTTTAGCAGTTCAATAAAGTCACGTTTGGTGGTCTTAAAAAACAAAATGAATCATATACACACACACGCGCACACGTGTGTGTGTGTGTGTGTGTGTGTATATATATATAGTGTGTGTATATTATTCATATAATGGGTGACAGTAAGAGAGACCACCAAGTTTTTTGGATCTTATCTTATTGCTTGCTTATTTGTTTATAGCATTAAATACTGAACTTGTGATAATGGTTTGTATTATGCCGCTATCATGCCATGTCATTCTCATAATACACCATCTCTCTTCCACAGAGTTTCTGCGTGAACACTTTGAACTCAAGCTGCATCAGACAAATGGAAGCATTGCATAATTTCAGCATTTGCGATCTTAAACACTGCTGCAAATTATTTAATGTCGCTTTGCATGGGGAAACATTTGCACAGAGCAAAAACATTCATGTTTAAGTTTTCTTAAGGCGGCACCTCACAGCAAGGAGGTCCTGTGTTCAAGTCCCATTGTCAGCAAGGATGTTTCCGTCTGAAGTTTGCATATGCTTCCCGTGCTGGCATGGGTTTCCTCTGGGTACTCCGGTCTCCTCCTACAGTCCAAAGACATGCACATCAGGCATTACATAACTGGACATTACAGTTTGTCCCTTGACTCGATTGCGACACAGAGCCGCTTGAGTTACACGGCCTGTAATCTCTTTGGTGAAGAGAGTGATGGCTGTGATTGTAGTTAGAACTATGGTTCAAGAATGAACGAATAAATGAATTGTACAATTTGGGAGCCCTGTTGTTCTCATGTATATCATTTGACCACAAGAAAGTAAAGTTTTAGTCAGATTTTTCTGAGTAATAGAATATTAATCAGGCACCTGTCATATTTATCACTGCTCTCACATTCTGACACACTGAATGACTCATTCCTTGGCACTTTTATTTCGCTGCTCTAATGGTGTGTCCCCCCCCCCCTCACAGTCCTAAGTATGAAACTACCCCATCACCGTGACATTTTATTCCACTTCTTTTTAAGACCTCACAACTTGTCATCTCTGATATCCGGCTTTCTTTTGTGTCTTCACTGGAGCCCTGTAGTTATGAATGCACCGGTGTGTGTATTACTTTTTCTTGGCCTTCAGTGATGGGAAGTACTTTTTTATCATACGATTGTCCCAACTTGCCCATCACCTTCTTTCGTGTCCCCATAATCGGAGCGTGGTAATGGTGGTAGTGCTTGCCTTAGCACTGTGAAGCTAAACGCTCAAGTGGTTCCCAGTCATCCCAATGAAAAGCTGTGCACAAAGTAATGACCGAGTAAGCACTTCACTTACCTCTCCGTGTCATGTCTTCTAGGGGTTTTGTTTGTAGTTTGTCCAAGCATAGCCTGGGATTTATCACCAAAGTAAATCAAGCCCAGGCCAAGTCTGCTCGCCTGAGAGATCAGAGACAGTGTCCCAGGAAGGCAAAATAAACAACGCCAGAATGACTCTGCTATCAGGGTGGCATTGATGCCTGATCAGATTGTTCATGCTTTCTTTAAGGTGAAGACTGCCAACAAAACCTTATCTCCTTACATGAGTGAAGCAGATTTGAAGCAGGGATCAAATCTTAAATCTGTGCAGGTGGTGCTGGTAGATTGGTTCAGCACAAAGCCAGGAGAACCCTGCAAACACGAAAATTCAATTTGTCAGATGGATTCCATTAATGGAATGGGAAGTGAATTTAATTATGAGAAAACATTAGTTGCATGTCAGGTTTGTGTATTTTGTATGTGTGAGAGAGAGAGAGAGAGTGTGTGTGTTTTCCCTGTGTTAGTCTGGGGTGTGTGTGTGTGTGTGTGTGTGTGTGTGTGTGTGTGTGTGTGTGTGTGTGTGTGTGTGTGTGTGTGTGTGT
>JBCNYH010000015.1:18948312-18960203 GCA_039654325.1 Tandanus tandanus
TGTGTGTGTGTGTGTGTGTGTGTGTGTGTGTGTGTGTGTGTGTGTGTGTGTGTGTGTGTGTGTGTGTTTTCCCTGTGGTAGTCGGCTGTGTGTGTGGGTGGATGGGTGTGTGTGTGTGTGTGTTTTCCCTGTGGTAGTCGGCTGTGTGTATGGGTGTATATGTGTTTGTGTGTGTGTGGTAGTCTGCTGTGTGGCTTGTTGTCTTTGTCCATCTGTGTATTTGAAGTAAGTAATAAAACCTCAGTTTGGCTCAATGTAAGGCTGTAGCCTGCCTTTCTTTCTTTTTTTTTTATTCTTTCTTTCTTTCCTTCTTTCAAATACCATCTGGAATAATTGATTGCCTTGGTTAGTGTCATTACCTGACACCCGCTGCCTAACTTTTCTGTGTACATGTGCTTTATTTCTGTTGGGTTGTAATTCTTATCGCTATGAATTTGACATATGAACCAAACACAGGTGTAACTATTCATACAAGCAGGAAGTGATTTGCTTGTTGATTTGCCGCTAAAAGTTTGACAAAGCTGGTTGCCTCGGTAACCCTTTTGCATGTTTCCCACCTCCGAATGTTTCCAAGAGAAACAAGCAGTGGCTGGTCAGTTGTGTGCATATGAACAGTGCTAGACTTTACCAGTGACCATTCAAACCATCTTTACCTTCTTTTAGTTCACAGATCACACAGTTCATAAATCAAAGCTGTAACGTTTTCCTCTGATGCTTTGTTACAAATTGTTAAGCCACATTTTCATCTCTCTGATGAATTCACTGTAGAGATATCTAGTGAATTCACTGACGATATCAGTGATTGTTCCAAACGAAATCAGATGAATCTTTGTAAATAACATGCTGTAATGTAAACTTCAGTACCGTCACATCCAGATAATATTCACAACCCGCCGTACGTGCTACTATGGGCGGTCTACTGGAGAAAAATGTGGCAAAACCGTGCTTGAGACTTGCATGTGTTCTGCATCGTAGAATGTCGCGGACTGGCCGTGGAGACTTTTGGTCTGCACATGCAAATTCTATGGGTCACACAGCATACGCGACCCACACGCGACACAAGTGGCAAGAATCCAGGGGGATCATGTAGCTTTGTAGAAGGGAAGATAGTAGATAGCTGTCACCATACCGCCACAAATACTGAGGGTACCTCTATAGGCAGATGATAGATGCTAAAGAGAGGCATGAAGCAAGTCAGAATTGATTGTCACGTGCTAACCATGTGCGCCACAAGTGCGACCTTTACTCCTGGCGCACGGATTGCACTGAACACAACGCAGTTTTTCCCTATGCCTCGAGCAGGTCAGGTGTGCAAACTCGTACTTGATAAGTACTATGCCTGTACTCTTTCCCAAACTTTTCCTCGGATTCCTGCGGCCTGGCTGCGTGCTACCAAACACCACGACCCATGCATGTCCATAACGAGTTAGGCTTTAGCAAATGCAGCCTCAAAACAAAGGAATATGATTACATAATAGTATAGTACAGTATGAATGTATAATGAAGCATCCTAATACAATATCATTACACAATGTTCGGCGCTTCTAACTTTTTATATGAGTTTCACATCATGTATAGGTTGATAAGCTATGCTGAAGACTTTTAATAAAGGAAGACTAGCAGTAAATTCCAGCAGTAAATTACAAACCATTTGAATGACGGGGTATTTCCCCATTAAATCCAAACATATACCAGGTATTTTCTTTTAAATATTCTTTGGTGTCTGCCTTTGAGGACTAAAATCTGTCTATCAACAGTCAGGCCTGCAAACTTGGTATGATTTGAAATATCCAGTATATAGTGAAAGAGAGTGCTTTTGGCATCCTGTGGATTTGAACTCTCAATCTCTCCGAATTTTCTGTTGCACTGCTCAGGATCTCGGAGTTATCAAATATTTATAGCAGCTTTAAACCTGGTCCATTTCACGCCTCACCATCTTCACTCTTTCACTGTAAGGTGTTTGGCTTGTTGAGTCGTGCAGCATTACACATTTTATCTCTCTGTATTTACCACAACTAATTACCATGCTTTTATTTTGCTGTGTGAAATGAGGCAAATGACAAACCACTGTACGGCGTCCGTGTTTTTTATAGTTGTTCTTATAGTTGGCCATGTGAAAGTGCAAATACATACAAGACACATTTAAAAGATAAATTTGATTAATCAGATGTCTTTAAGAGGTGCTCTAGGGCACATATTAGGAAAATGTATATGTACCTGATTCTTCAAAGAACATCAGGCACCCAAAACCCCTCCCACTAGGTGACGTACACTGTGTCACACCTTCAAAAGCTTAAAAAAAAAAAATCAAATAATACAAGATTTTAAAAATGGCACGGTCAAATCACCGTATTGGGTGCAGCAGTCATCTTGGGCATAATAATCACTAAAACAAGGCCCGCCACTGGAAATTATAATGACCTCACATGCATATTGCCTCAAAACACAGCCTTTAAATCCAGTCAACCAGAGACACATTTGACTGCAAGTGTTAATGCATGTGATTTAAAATCTCATTCGGAAGCATTTCCGATTCCCAGGTGTAAATAGAAACTAAGTGGGGGGTTTTTCTCCCACACTGGTTTTTAGCCTGTCTGCAGGCAGATTTGATTGTGGCTTCAATTTTGGCGGGGTGACCCCATTACATGTTTTTCCACACAGGAAATAAATTCCCAAAAGCTGTGTATCAGTACAATTATGAAGAGTCCACTGTGCATGGTTAATAATTATTACTCATCACTCACTTATTCGCCAAACCACTTAATCCTACTAGGGCTACAGGGAGGCTGGAGCCTATCTCAGCCAACACTGCTTGAATTTAGTTGTACATTCACACCTAGGGTCAATTTGGAACAGCCAGTTAGCCTACTGTGCATGTCTTTGGACTGTGAAAGGAAACCAACGGAAGCACATGGAAAACATGCAAACTCTGCACAGAAACACCCGAGCCCGGGACTTGAATCCGGATCCGGATCTACTGTGAGGTGGAAGTGGTATCCATTATAATTATTGCTATCACTTATTTGGTGAACCGCTTACTCCTATTAGGGTCGTGGGGAGACTGTCAGCTGACACTCGGCAAAGGCGGGGCACACCCTGAACACCTCGCCAGTCCATCGCAGGGCCACCGCACACACACACACACACACGCACACATACACACCTAGGGGCAATTTGGAACAGCCAATTATCCTAATGTGCATGTTTTTTGGACTGTGGGAGAAAACCCACAGGGAGCACGTGGAGAACATGCAAACAGAAATGCCCTTCACCGAGCCTGGGACTCGAACCCAGGATCTTCTTGCTGTGAAGCGGACGTGCTAACCACTACGCCACCGTAACGCCCTACGTGCCCTTTTTAAGAAATATTAAATATGGTAGAAATATTAATTTAATTAATTAAATTAATATTAAAACTGCATTAGTAGAGCAGTTCTCCAGTTCATCTGCAGTAGTCGAGCCTTTATTAACACTAACAGCAGTTCTTGTTTTGATACATGATGGATGGATGGATGGATGGATGGATCCTTTGAGGGAAATTCTTGAGTTGCACCAGCAGAGACAGCAACAGTTAGGTAACAAAAATAACAGAACACATCTAAATGTGTCAAGAATCTAAATATAAACAGAAAAAGAATTTGAACTGCCATTAAGACCGTAGTTGTGGATGAGAGGAACGGTTACTAACTGCAGCATGAGAATATCTCTAGGTAAGATATCCAAGTGTTTGAAGAATATAAAAATATAAAACGTAATACAGTCTAAAAATAGACACTGAAAATGCATGGCTTTTATGTACGGCTTATTCTCATATCTTTCTTTCTTGTGGACTCTTGTCACGCAGGCTGTGATGAGGAGTGCGTTCTGAGCAATCCTCTTAGTAACCAATCGGGTTATTCAACCCCCAGTTCCAGGTTCAGATAGCTTTCATGCGTGGCATGCACTGACCCTGAAGTTCACTTCAAGTGAAACCTATAGCGCTATTTTCCAGTGCACCAGAGCTCAATACCCCACCCCACACCTGAGTTTGAAATGAACCCTTAGTGCAAACAACCTAAAGCCTAAAGGAAACATGTTGTTTTTACACTTGAGATCATTTAAAAGCTGCCTGAACATTATAGTCGTAGATTTTAGCAATGAGACAAGATGCTAGTGACTCACATGCTGGGGAACATGTCAGATCCCTGAGATAGAAACTAGACTAATGAAAGATCTAGGGTGAAAAACTTGTTACGAGTGTATAAATTTGTCAGGCTGTCATGTCAACGGGAACAGCAGCAGGAGCTGTATTAGTGCATAACAGTGTTGCGGATGTAGCGTGGCTTACTGCTTTTCCTTCTTATTACTCCTCCAGATAAATGTCATATTTTTTTCCCTCTTCCCAACATGACCTGCTGATGTCCCTTCAATAATTGTGCCAGATTTCTGAAGTTGTATTGAAGCTGTTTACCTGATTATGGGTGGAAAGGTCTCTCTATTTACATCTTCAAAGACTACTTTCATAGATGAGCACACGTTTAAAAAGAAAACTTCATCCTGAAAGATTTTCAGCATGTTTTAATTGGAATTTTTTTTTATGATGTGTTGCACCATTCTGTGGCTAATTTGTTGGCTGGTCCTGTATTTTGACACTGGAGGTATCTGGTGTCAAATTCTTCATTGCCTAGTTGTTGTTGTTGTTGTTGTTTTGTGGACAGTTGGCTCTAAAAGTCGTATTCCACTCTTATTAGCGATCAGAATCGCATGAAACTTGGCAGACTTGTTCTTGTGGACAGTAGCTAGAATTCCATAGAGGATGACTTTGGATTTTCAAACCAGAAACAGAATTATAACTGAAAAAATTCAAAGTCCAACTGGCGATTTGGCAATATTGTACTACGCGACAATGCCAACAAATCTGTGGGGTCAGGTTTTTAACTTTTCAACCCAGATGTAGAATCATTACGCCCAAGTAAGCTCTTTCTCCTCCATTATTACTGCCTGGAATCAGCCAAGTCTTTGCAGGATTATACTACATGACCTGATGAACAATTCTTTGTAGCTGGAGTTTTGATTTTCAAACTGGAAACAGAATTATGTCATCATTGAACAAATTCAAAGTCTAACTGCTCTATGATGCATGGACAGAATCTAACACAATTTGGAGGCATTATACTAAGAGACAATGCCAACATTTCTGCAGGGTCAGGTTGTTCACTTTTGGATTTTTTGATTCTTAAATCAGAAACGGAAATATTGGCATTACCAACTATGTCGCTGGATCCGAATGCGTCACAACTGTACCTCTGGTGTGTAGCTTGTTGTTATTCCTATAAGAAGTTAGAGGTTATGCGCCAGTTTTATGTAACAATATAAAAACAATCAGTTATGTATTTAGGTACTAAATTCTAATTATATTAATGAGAAATCCAGTATAAACTTAGTGGAAACATAAAATCTTTCAGACTACACTGAAATCATGCGAAACAGTTGCACTTATTCACAGCAGAGGCTGAGCAGGTAACAAGCACGGTGTTGCTGAGAAGTGGAATTAGTATTAAAGTTGAATTTTGGAATGTGATCCCTCTGAGCTAGGTGTACACATGGACACTTTTTTCAGCAGCAATGAAACAAGGACTAATTGCCACCGGCACCAGTTTTAATGAGTAGTCGAAGGGCATTGTGGGTAATTTAGGAAACCCTTAACTGAAGTTTCTGTAAGTGTCTCTCTTATTGACTGTAGAATTTTGTGAATGTATTGTCCTAAAAAGTGGAACCGAAGTCAGCGTTATTCTTTAAATGATTGTTTTAGAGACTTTAGTTCAATGTTGTAACCTTACGCAGCATGTTACTGCTGTCTGTAATCTGAGTGTGGACATGGCAGTTGGAGTTCAGCATCCTCTTCCAATCTCGACCGGATTCCAATTTGACTGTGGTTCTGTAAATGCAAATTTCACCAATGGTGATTCATTTCCATTTTGAATTATTTATTTGTAAAAGCACCCTGAATTGTTAAGTGTCAACAAATTAAATGATTAGTGCATGGTTTATATTTGCATAATTGCATGCTGTATTATGAATATACAAATGTCTATAAAACTATACAGGAGCTAGAGCCTACTGAAAACACAACGTCTTTCACTGTATTAATAACACCAGAGTGCAGTGGCATGACAGTTCAGCTACAGTTCATTGTTTAAGCGATATTGCACAAGCACTCACAGCTCAGTTTAATTGCTTTTATAGTATAGTTCTATAAACAACAGATTTATATCAAGTAAAGCCCCTTTCACAACAACCTATGACTTTTTTTTTTTTTTTTTTTTTGTTCTTTTTTGTGTGAATTTAGTGGACGATGGCACAGCGGCATAATGGTTAGCATGTTCGCTTCACAGCAAGAAGGTCCCAGGTTCGAGTCCCGGGCTCAGGCATTTCTGTGTGGAGTTTGCATGCTCTCCGTGCGCTTTCATGGGTTTCTTTGGGGTACTCCAGTTTCCTCCCACAGTCCAAAGACATGTATATCAGGCGTATTGGCTGTTTCAAATTACCCGGAGGTATGAATGTGAGTGTGTGCGTGTGTGTGTGTGTCTGCGATGGTCTGGTGAGATCCAGCCTCTTCACGATCATCGCAGGATTAAGCAGTTCAGCAAATGAGTGAGTGAATTTAGTGGAGCTATGACAGGAAGGACTGATGTGGATTTGAGAGCTGCATAGTTGTGTTTTCATATAGAATATGTTTTGTACATCTTTCCTGTGGAAAACATGGACACTACACCACTGCCCACTATCTTTAATATTTGAAGTAAAAAGTTATAATTTGTAACAGATTAAATGTCTGAATGGTTTGTCTGTATATTTTGTCCGAGACATTGATTTGTACAAATTTAAAAATGTGATTTTTAAGGGCCCCATAGACCTCCTGAGAAAAAAGCGATACAGATTAAATTTTTTGTTTTATTATTTTTATACTGGTCAGTGGAAAAGAGATCCAGATTGTCTGAATGAATGACAGGCTATTATTTGCCTACAGTGGCTTTCCTTAAGCCATTTCCAGCATATTTTACACTCCGGACTCATGTCTTTGTCGGACTTGCTATTTCTGGAGGAAATATACTTATTCCTGCACACTATCGTCAGAGTTGACGTGAGTCGGGCAGTAATTTGACAGGGCTTGTCAACTCCGAATAGCAGAGAACTGGTGAATACTTGATAAGATGTCAAACCCCCAAACCCTAAAAAAAAACCTTCTGATGAACAGCAAAGTAAAAGATATACAGGATTTAAGAAATCCCTACTACTAGCAATTACCTAGACCAGAAGTCCTCAAAGCATTACAAGACAATGTCTGAAATCCATTTAGTTCCAGTTTTGTTTGAAATCGCCTTGTTTAGGGTGCCTGCTTCTTCAACTCATATATTTCGGATCTTCCCTTTCCTTCAAGTTTGGGTTTGATGTTGTGCCCCCGCTTTGAGCTTAAAGCTCTTCAAGTATTAAATAAGCTAGCTACAAAAAGTAGCGCTTACAGTTGGCACACTGACAGAGGTTCATGCCAGACTGATGTGTTCAGTCAGTCAGCAGCTGGATTTAATGCACACTGCAGACATGTTTAAACTCTGCTATGCGACAAGCAGCACTAAATTATTTACAGTAGGTTTCTGTCAGCATCCTATAAGACACGCGCTGACCTACTTTCAAATAAACAAATCTGGATTCAGTCTGTGACCAGGTAGTATGCATGCACTACTTGCTGTAGTTTGTGTAAATGCAAAGCCCATAGCAGTTCACTGATTGGGTTAAAGTAATGTACTGCGTCACATGTTGAAACCTCGCGGCATCAATTCTTATTAAATATGACTCTGGGATTATTGGTGTTTCAAGATGGATGTAGTTGCGCATATCTCACCCTCATGCAATTTTTTTTTGTGTTGACCAAAAGGAACAAGACAAAAGAGAGTTTAATTGAATTAGTTAAACATGAATTCAGGACATCTCTGCACTTAAAAATTCACATACCCATCTCTGTTCACCAAAACAAACCTTGCATTTCAGCAGGGCTTCTTTTTGGATTGGCTTCACAAATAATTAGGCTTGGGCCCTCCTTTATGCTAATGATTTGCTAATCTCCTCCTGAGTGCAGGGCTTAATGAGGGTGGATTATCCTTAGTGAGAGCTGCGGTATGGAAATTAGTCACATCACAAGATGGAAGAACAGAACGACTTTACATATTTTGAAGCATCTGAAACCAGGCTCGTTGTCCTCTGAGGCCACCCTTGGATTGTAAACAAACACTAATGAGTTGCGGGAAAGAGCCTTCACTCACCGAGGTTCAGGGAAGTAGGGCAGTGCAAAATATTGTCGGGTATGTGAGTAAAAATTCTTTAAGGGAAGAGAAGGGAGGAAGCCTTGTGTGTTGATTTCTATTGTTCTGCAGAGGGATACACAAAACTGAATGTTCATGTTGTTTGGAACATGATCATTTTTACCCATCATTCCAGTGGGGGTTTGGGATATTGTCGTCACGCTCAATGTCCGTCTGTCCGCAGTTGCATTTCATGCCCTAACCGATGTTGTGTCAGTGTAACTACACAAGCCTATCGCTTTTCGTTGCAGTCCGATATCCAATATGGTCACCGCAGCTGCCATCTTGAGTCTGCATTCCACGCACTAGTTCACAAATGCCATCATCAATCATCACCATTTTTGATTCTAATCTTGGAATTGTGTAAGTACACAAGCCTATCGATTTTTGTTGCAGTTCGATATCCGATATGGCTGCCACAGCTGCCATCTTGAATCTGCATTCTACACACTAGCTCAAAAATACCATCATCGATCATCAACATTTTTTGTGTGGATGCTGGAACTGTGTAACTACACAAGCCTATTAATTTTTGCCATGGTGCGAAATCCAGTGTGACCACCACAGCTGCCGTCTTGAGTCTGTGTTCTGTGCATTAACTCGAAAATGCCACCTTTTTATAATGTGGGGTGTGAGCTGAGGGGTGTTGCCCGCATTGTGGGGCTATTTTTCTGGTACTTTTATGTGTTTCACCATCAAAGGCACCAAATGTAATTGGACAAGCAATTATAAGTTAAATTTCCATTTTTAATACTTGGAGACAGAATATTTACAGTCACTGACTGTAGTCTGAAGTCTGGAGCCCTTCACCAGATGTTGGGTTTCATCCAGCTTGGTTCTGCTCCATCAGGCCTTTAGTGCAGCTGTCTTCAGTTCCTGTTTGTTCTTGGGGTATTTTGCGTTCTGCTACTCAGGTGATTGACTTGGATATTGGAGGATATCAATTTCTCTTAGTCAGTGCTTAATTGATTAGTAATTAATTAGTAATTGGTCTGTAATCGATTTGGTCACACTTAATTTTTTTTTTGTGATCTCTGTAATGTGTTTTTGATTTTTAGCCTAATGATTGCTTGCTTGTTTCACTAGCAGTGACAATACTCGTTAATCCAAAGAGTTAACAGCAACAGCTTCCAAATGCAATCGCCACACATGATGTTTTATCTGCTTATATATACAGTGTAGTAATGAAATAGGGACTAACATGCACCTGACCATGGAACAGCTGAGCAGACGTTTATCCTTTTAAAAGGGGGAATCACATGTAAGAAGGGTTGGGTATTGTTTGGATCTTTTTTCTGATGCCAGTGCTAAATCAGTACTTTTAAACCAGTGCAGATGACTAAACAGTACCTGAACCATTTTATATTTATATATATATATATTGTATATATATATGTAAACTGTTACAGATGTAATGCAGGTATTTATCTTCAGCTAGCTCTGTTGGAGAAAATGTAAAGCTGTACTGTTTAGAGTTTTACACACTTTTTAAAAAATTCATTTCATGTCTGATTAAGAAAATACTTTTTTTCTTCTTATTTTTGACTTTTTGTGTCTTCATTTCTTTGGAAATTCAACTTCAAATGTTCAGCAGATCTCCAAATATACAACTAACGTTTAGCAAGATGCATTAAGTGGCACGAAAATGAGGCACCAAGGTGGCACTAAGATGTAGTCAGTTAGATACCGAAGGTGTGCAAATGGTTTTGGCCCCCAACTCTATGCATAAGATATGCTGTACTTTATAACACATTCACACATAAACACCCACAAATAAAAGCTTAAAGTCGGCATTTAAGCTCATGTTCAGTGCTTTAACTCCAATATACAGTACTCTGTTACAGATAAAATAACACTAACTTTATTCATGGACCTGACTACAACAACAATCCTCTTGTTAGCAGGTTGAGGGGGGAATATTTGGTATTTATTCATTTTCAAGAGGTTGGAATTTGCTGTTCTTTATCTATAGTTGGTTCTCTAAAGCTAACGTCAAACTTGTTAAAATGTGGCGGGATGTGGAGAAGCTTTAGAATTTCTCGAATATTGTGGAATTTTACAACGTTTATTCGAGGCATGGAAAGTGAGGGGATTTGGTCCTTTTGGGGCCAAGTCAAGGAATATCATCAGGGAATTTTTGTTTGTAACTTGTTTAAATATAAATATTATAACTGGAATATTTCCATGTAGTATTTTTCCTCTTTTCTTATCTTATGACATTTAAACAGTGAAAACAGTTTTTTCTTTTCTTTTTTTTTCCTGAAAACATTTGTGAACTAGTACATAAAGTACATAACTAGTACATAAAGCTTACAAATGGTTACTAATTGGTTACTAATGGTTTTTAAATATTGTGACAAAGATTTTTCCATTCATTATATACAGTGAAACAAAAGAAAAGAAAATAGAATAAATTCAACTTTTTAGTCAGTGAATGTTTGTGGGGAAATCCAGGAATTCATTGGACTCCCCTTGGAATCCTTTGACTGTGAATCAGCCAAGCAAGTTCAATATGCCTTTACTTCCTGTCTCACAAGGAAAACCTTCAACAAATGGAGCCAACTCACAGCTTTTAGCCAAGCTCATAAGTACTTAAAGTTGTTTAATTCAGTATACTGCAAACTGTATGTAGAACATTTACTGAAGATGGTATGCATTTAATAATTAATAAGAGTAAAGCATTTGAAAACCAGCTATTTGAATAAATGTGTCCCTCATTTATGCCCATCATTAATTGCTATAGAAGTTGTATCAAAGTGAAACTCTGTTCACAAATGAAACTTGGCAGATATGATAGGACTTTATATAAGTCTTTTGGTGTGTAACTTGTGAGCAGTTTTCTGGTTTGGGATCTGCGCTGAATCTCCTTAAAGCCCTGTTTAAAATGCCACAATTCTGGGTACGTGCAGCGGGGTACGCGGCAAATAAAAAGCAGCCCAAGACTGTTATGCCTTTGCTTGGCCTGGTTTTGATGTGGTGGAACAGTAATTGCCTGGATGAACAAACACTTGAGGATGAGTGCTACCACACAGGCTTATGGAAAATTGGGGAAAGGGTTTAGCAAAGTTCTGCACTATAGCAGTGTAACAACCTATGTTTGAAAGCATATGGCTTAAGTTTATGGCCTCTATTAAAGCAGAAAGTACAGAAAAGACCTCATCATTACTTGACTGTTTATAAAACCTCTTCAATGCAAGCAACTGAAAATATTTAGCTTTATTAAATGGCAAGGCACTACACGCAATCTGATTGGTTGATGTGCAGGCAATAAATCATTTATCAGGACCAAGGCATATCCGACCAGCAAGTTAGCTGCACTATGTGTTATGATCTTTAGTAGCTTCTAGGGAAGAATTTTTTTTGTTTGTTTTATTGAAAATACAACTTCACCCTTGATTTCCCTTACTATTAGGGGGGATAGGCTGTCCGGGAACCTCAAAAGTCCGGCAATCGCTAATGTCCGGGGTCCCTACCGTTTCCCGGACATTTACCATAATCAGTCCGGCAATCACCATTATTCAGCAGCAGTCCCGGACTTTTACACACTTATCC